>JAPDNY010000014.1:9803205-10283205 GCA_029375565.1 Gekko gecko
CATTTGAACTTTGCTTGCCGGGTCGTGTCGCCCGGCAGGGGTTTCTGCGCTAGGCTGGCCAGAGCGACGGCTGGGGTCAGGGCGCCACATCACCGGGTACGGGTGACCAGGGGTATGAAGGAGGACTTAGGCGTGTGGCTCCGGTTCCTGGAGGGCTACAACGGGGTTACCATTTGGCAGCACCCGATGGATTTGCAGGATGCCATCCAGATCCACTCTGATGCAGCGGGCAGCGCTGGGTTCGGCGTCTACTATGACGGCAGGTGGTGTGCACGGCCCTGGCCCAAGGAGTGGGAGGGTTCTGTAGTGCTCAAAGATCTCACCTTCTTGGAACTCTTCCCAATACTGGTGGCGGTGATCATTTGGAAGGATCTCTTTAGGGACAAAAGGGTGCGGTTTTGGTGCGACAACCAGGCGGTGGTGCGGGTGGTGAACAAGCAAACGTCCAAGTCTGAACGGGTGATGCGGTTGGTTCGCTGCCTGGTTCTGGCCTGCTTGGCTGATAACATTACATTTTCTGCACGCCATGTGCCAGGCGTGGATAATAGCATAGCGGACGCTTTGTCTCGCCAACAGGAGGAACGTTTCCGCATACTGGCGCCAGGAGCCAACCGCGTTTCAGACCCCTTTCCGGAGGAGCTGTGGGAACTTGGGAAGGTACAATAAGGCGGGGCATCTATGGGTCCATCGCCCCCTCCACTCTCGCCAAGTATGCGAGGGCTATCGACGCCTTTTTTGACTTTACTGCGGGATTCGGGGGCCCGCAGACCTTGCCGGTGGAAGGGGACTGGGTGCTTCGCTATATGGCATGTCTGCAGGACGGCGGGTTCTCCCACAGTACCATCAGGGGTCGCATGGCTGCCATCACATTCTTTAGCAAGGCGGAGGGGTTTACGGACCCGTGCCATTCATTCCAAGCCCATAGAGCAGTTGAGGGCTGGCGGAGGCAAGCCGCATGGCCTCCAGATCACAGACGGCCCGTGACCTTCGAGCTGTTGAAGGGGATTTTGCGGGAGCTTCCAGTGCTGTGTTGGTCCCGATACGAGGCTGCACTCTTTGAGACTGCATTCGTCTTGGCCTTTTTTGGGGCCTTGAGGGTTGGGGAACTGGTGGCGAGCTCCAAAATCTTGTTCACCAACACACCTCTGGGTGTTCAGGATGTTCACCTCGAGAAAAAGGGGATGTCATTGTATATTCGGAGGTCAAAGACAGACCAACTGGGAAAAGGGCGCGCCTGCACTTGGGGCCACTACCGGGTGGCCCGTGTCCCGTGCAGACCACTCGAGCCTTTTTAGCAATGCGTCCTGAAGGCGGTGGCCCCCTGCTTATCCATAGAGACGGGGCCCTGTTGACCAGGTATCAGTTTACGGGGGTTTTCAGGTTGGCTCTGGGGGCTTTGGGCTTACCGGGCAAGGAATTTGGGCCTCACTCCTTCAGGATTGGGGCAGCCACCACGGCTGCGGACGTCGGCCTGCCGGAGGTACGCATACGGGCTATAGGCCGCTGGCGCTCTACGGCCTTTAGGGCATACATCAGGCCACAGCCGGAGTCCTGCCAGTGACCGGCTCTCTGACTCCTCAGTTCCAGGACAGAGGTACAGGACTGTCTGGATCTTTGGGCACAGCATCGTTCATCGGGCAGGTTTGTATGCATCCTCATCAGGCTGGGGCAAAGACTTGGGCTTGGGAGATGCGGCACACATTACATGGATGGCGCAGCGAGGCATGCGATGGAGGTCCCTGTTGCCCTGGTTGGGGCGCGTCGCAGCGAGGCGCCACCCTCCCGATGTTCTGCTGCTACAGCTGGGGGAAAATGATTTGACTGAGTGCCCCGGAGTGGCCCTCGAGCGCCAGGTACTGGCCGACCTGGCCTTAGTGCGTGAGATTCTGCCCGGCACGGTCATCTTCTGGTCGGATTGGTTGGAACGGAGGTCGTGGTGAGGCGCAGCTCATCCCAAGAAGGTGGACGTGGCAAGGCGGAAAGTGTCCGGCAGGCTGGGCCGGGTCGTCGAGTCGGCAGGCGGTATCTGGATTCGCCATCCAGACATATCTCACAAGATGGAGGCCATGTTCCGAGCGGATGGCGTACATCTATCGGCCTGGGGAATGGATGTCTGGTTGCACGGAATCAGGCATAACTTGCTTTCTTGGCTGCAGCTGTAAGGGCGTTGGCGGGAACAGGACTAATGGGGGTGTCCTGTTCTTGTGGCGGTAACAGCATGGGGCCGGATCTGTTGGCGGAATTTGGCCTGCGAGCCAATTCCGGAGCTGGGGACCCTTTAAGGGTCTTGGCGTGAGGGCTGAACGGAGCTGGCTAGCTCAAGGAATAACAGTGCTTGCCCTCACAGCCAGAGGGCAGGGGAGCTCACAAAGGGGCAAGCGTCCGTGTGAATTCCGATAACCTGCCCTCCCGCCTTCTCTACCCATGCCGGCTGGCTGGGTAACGGTTAACTCGGTTGGCACATGGGCCAGCCGATAGGTCGGATCCGGTGGACCCATGCTGTGCCAATGCTCTACAGCTGTAACCAATAAAAGTTGTGGCCAAGTTTATCCACCTAATTTTCCAAAGAAACTGGTTGTGTGAGTTCATCCAAAGGGGGGGGGTGTATTAGGAGCCGACCTCGGGGTCCCAGGTAAGACATGGAACCGCAACAGTCAGGGTTGATTTCTTTTAGGACTGACTGATCTGATCTCCTTGCAGTCCAAGGGACTCTCATGGCTTTGCAACGATCAATAAACCTATTTTCTGTGAATTTCTCTACCCCTCTTTTTTACAATGTTGGCAAACATATGTTGACACATTTAGTATTCCTTTACACATGCTGTATCAGGGCACTGAAAAAGCTGCAGTGTCTGATCAGAATTTACTTCTTTGACTTAGGTTATACATATGTCATACCCCCCCCCCTCCTCCTACCACCCGTTGCCAAAAAAAGTGAAAGAACATTAGCACTAAAGAAAGCTCGTATACGTAATTATGTCCCTTGTTATTTCTTTGCAAAGTAATATTTGTTGCCTCCTCCCCCTTTCTCTCTTTACTGTGTGCCCTGGAAGGTATACCTCTACTTAAATTTTGTTTGGAAATTTGAAAAAAATAAAAGAAAAAAGAAAAAGCAAGAGAAAGCGAGGGAGTGATTATAGACTTTATTTTAAGGATTTGATTCCGATTTCTCTCTGTTCTTATATCAAAGATAAAGCGGAAGCCGTAGTGTCATGTTCAGGTAATGAGATTTTATATTAAAAAGAATAAATTAAGGGGAAGGAGTCATTGGTGGGAAGGCCAGGAGAAACCATTTCAGGCTTCATACATTAATGTGGCAAACATCAAGAGTTATTAGGCGCCAGGACTCCAAAGCTCAAAGGGCTGTCAGGCGCTTCAGAAGCAAAGCCTTACGCTGTATTGTTTATATTTAGAAGTGGCAGAGGGCTCCCCTGGAAATATTCCACCTATGCTGCCCCCCCCAAAAAAAAAATAGTGGAGGGAAAGCAACGGTGATGGAGATAATATTTAACATCTTTCCCCCCCCTTGTAACCGTGGTTGTAATGCTTTTGAGGTAGAGCAGAGTAACCCATTCCAGAGCTCACATCTCAAATATGTACAAAAATGGCTTACGTCGAAAAGGCGATCCCTTCAATCTCAACACGCTATTCATATAGGAATTGAGTTGCCACCCTCAGGTTGCGGTCACACGCACAATTAGCCCCGTCCTAGGCGCGAATGCTCAGCGGATTTAAAGGGTGCGATCAGACGCAAACATAAGAACATACATAAGAACATAAGAGAAGCCAATGTTGGATCAGGCCAATGGCCCATCTAGTCCAACACTCTGTCACACAGCGGCCAAAATATACCAGGTGCCATCAGGAGGTCCAGCAGTGGGGCCAGGGCACCAGAAGCCCTCCCACTGCTGCCCCCTCCAGCACCAAGAATAGAGTGCATCACCTGCCCCAGAACATCTGGGAAGCGTCCGGCACCCATCGGCAACCCGTTTTGCTCAGAAGAAGAAGAAGAAGAAGAAGAAGAAGAAGAAGAAGAAGAAGAAGAAGAAGAAGAAGAAGAAGAAGAAGAGGAGGAGGAGGAGGAGGAGGAGGAGGAGGAGGAGGAGGAGGAGGAGGAGGAGGAGGAGGAGGAGGAGGAGATTGGATTTATAACCCGCTCTTCACTTGGAGTCTCAGAGCGGCTTACAAACTCCTTTCCCTTCCCCTCCCCACAACAGACACCCTGTGAGGTAGGTGGGGCTGAGAGAGCTCTGACACAAACTGCTCTTTCAGGAACAGCTGTGCCAGAGCTTGTGACTGACCCAAGGTCACATCAGCAGGTGCAAGTGGAGGAGTGAAGAATCAAACCCGGTTCTCCCAGATTAGAGTCTGCACACTTAACCACTACACCAAACTGGTTCCCATTTGGAGTAAAAAGACACTGGGGAAAGTCCGGTAGCAAACGGGATGCTACAGGCCATGAACAGACTTTCCCCTGTGTGATCGCTCCAGCATGCTCCCATGGCATCGGGATGGTCTGATCAGGCCATCCTGACTCCATGCTGTGGTTTTTCCCCCCATCTCGTTATGCGCATCATCGCACACTGCATAGGGAGCACTCAGTGCAGAAATGCGAATCATCGATCCCTCACTGACGCGCACCAGAATCACACGGAAAAAACAACAACAACCCGATTCACCCGCACTTGCGTCTGATCACACAGTGGCAGGCTGAGCCCGCAGCCTCCAAGGACTGTGTGATTGGGCAACTGCTGGTCAAATTCCTACGGAGCAAATAGCATCGCTTCTCCTCACCTGTGTTATCTCGCCCATGTGACCGCAACCTCAGGTTGGGAAAATTCCTAGAGATTTGGAGATGTAGCCCAGTGGGACAAGGGTTTGAGGGAAGCAGGGACCTCGACAGATATTTTATGACAGAGTAAAATTGATCTCTGTAGTCTGGAGATCTTATAATTCCGGGATATTGGTGTAGAGCCAGTTTCATGTAGTGGAGCACGGACTCTAATCTGGGAGACCTGGGATTAATTGTCCACTCTTCCACATGCTGCTGGTGGTGTGACCTTGGGCCAGTCACAAGTTATTTCAGAACTGTTCTCTCATGAGTGTCTGCTGTGAGAAGGAGAAGGGAAAGGAGATTGTAAGCCACTCTGAGACTCCTTTGCGTAGTGAAGGGCAAGGTATAAATGCAATCTCTTCTTCTTCATCCTCTTCTTCCTCTTCCTCTTCCTCTTCCTCTTCCTCTTCCTCTTCCTCTTCCTCTTCTTCTTCTTCTTCTTCTTCTTCTTCTTCTTCTTCTTCTTCTTCTTCTTCCAGGCCCTATCTGAAGTTGCTGTTTTTATACCCAACTTTCCTCTACCCTAAGAAGTCTCAAAGTGGCATACAATCGCCTTCCCTTCCTCTCCCCACAACATTCACCTTGTGAGGTAGGTGGGCCTGAGTGAGTTCTAAGAAAAACTGTGACTGGTCCAAGGTCACCCAGCAGGCTTCATGTGGAGGATGAGCAGGGAATCAAACCTGGTTCTCCAGATTAGAGTCTGCTGCTCTTAACCACTGCACCATGCTGGCTTGCCTGCAGACTGGTGACACCACACAGGAAGCTGGTTTATTCCAAGAGGCAATAAATCCAGTGGGCTCAATATCATCTACTCTGACTTGGCAATGGGTCAGGCACAGAAAAGTCTTTCCTGGCATCTGTTCCTTTATATTGTGTAGATGGAAATGCAGGGGATGAAATACGGGATCTCCTGCATGCAAAGCAAATGCTCAGTCCCTGAGCTATGGCCCCTGCCCCAATGCCTTTGGTGTGAATACAAGAACCCTGTAGGAAGTTCTCACCAACTCAACTGGGATTACCGTCCTCCCAGCTGGGCATGTCATTCTCTCTTCAGACCACAGAGATCAGTTCCTAGGGTTGCCAACCTCCATACCAGGCCTGCAACTCTCATGGGATTACAGCTGGTCTCCAGGCTACAGAAATCAATTTCCCCGGAGGAAATGGCACCTTCAGAGGGTGGTCTCTATGACATCACATCCCTGCTGAGCTCTCTTCCCTCCCCAAACTCTGTCCTCCCCAGCAACTGCCCCCAAATCTCTAGGAATTTCCCAAGCCAGAGTTGACAACCATACACTCAACTTGGGATGCCAGACCCCCCCAGTGGCGGCAGGACCCCCCTGGTTTCTGGCACTCCTCTCCACCCTCCCAATTATCCCCCCAAACAGGCAAGAAGCTGAAAATAAGTGTGACAGGCCAACATGACCTGGAAGTGATGTAGGCACATCAGTGAGGGGACACTCTGGTTTCTGGGCAAAACTCTGTGGTAGAAGCTAATTCTACCATTGAGTTTTGCCCAAAAACCAGAGTGTCACCCCCAACATCCCTGATGTGCCTATGTCACTTCCAGGTCACATAGGCATATCACATTTATTTTCAACATTCCTCCCTGCTCCCGGTAAGTTTACCTTCCTTCCCCCGTCAAGCCAGTCCAAGGGACCTGGAAACCCTACACTCAAGAGTTAATTTACTTATTTCATGACAACCATGATGACAAACAGATAGATAGACAGACAGACAGATAGATGACAGATAGATGACAGATAGATAGATAGATAGATAGATAGATAGATAGATAGATAGATAGATAGATAGATAGATAGATAGATAGATAGATAGATAGATAGATAGATAGATAGATAGATAGATAGATAGATAGATAGATAGATGATAGATAGATAGATAGATAGATAGATAGATAGATAGATAGATAGATAGATAGATAGATAGATAGATAGATGACAGATAGACAGAAACAGACAGATAGATAGATGATAGATGATAGATGATAGAGGATAGATGGATAGATGGATGGACGGACGGACGGACGGACAGACAGACAGACAGACAGACAGACAGACAGACAGACAGACAGACAGACAGACAGACAGACAGACAGACAGACAGACAGACAGATAGACAGATAGATAGATAGATAGATAGATAGATAGATAGATAGATAGATAGATAGATAGATAGATAGATAGATAGATAGATAGATAGATGAATATGGTGCCTTGGCTCTTTAAAAGGATTTAGCTGCTTGCACTAAAACCTATTTGTCAAACTGCAATCCCTTATAGGGCCAATCTTCATTTAACATTTGCTCAGTTGTTTTACCAAACCCACACTGGAACAGAAAAAGATGCAGTTCAAAACCACATTCAACTATCCCGGATCAACACTGCACTGACTGCTTAGTCACCCCCGAATGGCCATAAAGCAGCCATAAATCTATGCAGACAGCCACCTTAAACCAGAGATCAAACAAAGTGAAAGCAGCATGCAGTCTGGACGCTACCATAAAATGCGACACTCAATCAGAGCGAAAGTGGCATGCAATGTAGATGGGAATTTCTGTTCCAGTGTGGGTTTGGTAAGACAGTGGAGCAAATGCTAGATGCAGATCGGGCCAGAGGATTGCCAACTCTGTCCTGGGAAATTCCCAAAGATTTGGAGATGGAGTCTGCAGGGGGAAGGCAATTTGGGGACAAATGTCATCTAGAATCTATGGTATGCCACAGGGTCTGCCTTCCAAAACCATCCTTCCCTCCATGGAAATGGTTCTCTGTGGTCTGGAGCTCAGTTGTAATTCTGGGAGAACCCCAGATCCCACCAGGAGGATGGCAACCCCAGCCCCCAAAGTTCTGTTCTCAAGTGAACTGGTATTGCTTGTCTTAATATCTATCTATCTATCTATCTATCTATCTATCTATCTATCTATCTATCTATCTGTCTGTCTGTCTGTCTGTCTGTCTGTCTGTCTGTCTGTCTGTCTGTCTGTCTGTCCGTCCGTCCGTCCGTCCATCCATCCATCCATCCATCCGTCTATCCGTCTATCCGTCTGTCTGTCTGTCTGTCTGTCTGTCCGTCCGACCGTCCGACCGTCCGACCGTCCGACCGTCCGTCCGTCCGTCCGTCCGACCGTCCGTCCATCTATCTGTCTGTCTGTCTGTCTGTCTGTCTGTCTATCTATCTATCTATCTATCTATCTATCTATCTATCTATCTATCTATCTATCTATCTCTGGCCCAAGATACCTGTTCTGGTTTTCACTCTCCCTTTTTGCTTGTCTTAAGAATAAATTGCAGAATGTGGCCTCTCTCTTTGTGTGTGTGTGTGTGTGTGTGTTTTAAAAAAGGGAACAGTGTGACATTTTTCTTTAATGGCTGTTTTTTTTTTAATGTCAGCTACATTTCCGAAAGTGTGAGGCCTCCGTTGTAAGTAGCCTCAGCACTGCTCCCGTACATCAGCCTGTGCTATTTGATCATTAATTTATCACAGTTCTAGCAGTTTGTTTGACAGGTGATAGCGCTTTCATCTAATGGCTACGCAGCAAGCGTGTGGTACAGTAAAGCGGCCATGCCACTGACAAGCCTTCGCGTTCAGCAGACAACAGCCACTTCGGCAGCTTTTATCGATCGCACGGAATCATTGTACAGCTACGGAACCGCTGGTAACGAGTGCCGATTCAGCTAGTCTTGCTTTCTCTGTCTTTAAAAAAACATGTTGCAGCAGGTGTGGCGGAACGGGCCTGTTCTAGCCTGCAGGCCCTGTTCCACCCTACCTTCCAAGGTTTTCCCAACACCTAGCGAGGCTTTTCTCTCTCTCTCTGGTGGTAACCCACCGCCACCACCTGACCTTTGTAGGGAATTGCCCGCTGGGAGGGCCAAAAATCCCAGCTTCCCTTCCAAGTTCTGAGACCTTGCCTCTGTGTCTCCCACTGCCCAGTACCTGGTCACCTTGGAGACTGTTTACTGCCTTGTGCACCCCTGGAGGAATAGCCGCTTGCTGACTGACTGCCTTCCCCCTGGCACTCCTTTTAAAATAACACATCAGAGACATTGGCAGTCTATGTGGTACAGAGGACCACTACCAGCACCCAAAGTTATAAAGTATTTATTAAAAAGAAAATGTTCACAAGCATACTTTTAGCACAGCACCAGATTGCACAAGGGATTCAAAAGAAATGGAGAAAATGCAGTTCCTCTGCTCCTTTCTCTATGCATGCCCTATCAGATGTTAAAATATAGGATGGGATCCATAGTGTAGGAAGTTACAGATCTCTACAGAGTGACCATTGCCTTGGAATTTCCTTCAGCTTCTCAGGCCAGTACATAGTTAACGGCTGCTTCCTCCTGACCTCAGCTAAGAGTCCTGCCTGTTCTGATGAACTCAGCACCAAGGTGAGCTTCCTCCTTGCTCCCCTGAGTTTTATCACCTCTTTTCCCCACCCACTGATCAGGTCAGGCCAGGTCAAAGAGGCTTTTATTGAAGTCTCCAGAATTTTCCTTCCTGAAGTCTCTCTAGTATTTAATTCCCCCAAGTCTCTGTTCCCTGCTGGGGGGGGAGGGAGTTGACCATCCCATTGTCTAGACCTATTAACATTTGAATGAAGGTGGACTGAGGTAAGTCTGGAAAGCAATTGAACTAACTTGGGGGCATCATCCACCAATTTATGTGCTTTCAGACATAAATTCAGTTTCACCTTAGCAGTGGAACACACTATTTCAACACTGGCATTTAGAGTTTGAGGACCAAAGCGGGCTGTCAGGGATGGGAGTCAAAATTCTGTTTAGAAATTCTGGATTTGACTTTTGGAATCTAGGGGATTTCTTGACTTTCAAATCCTGCAAAATTATGGTTTTGTTCCTATGACTGAACACTGCAATCAGGCAATATTATTCTGGTGTGGGTTTCCACTGCCCCAAGGGACTTACTGGAGCATCATAAAGCACTTTGAATTACTATTCTATTCTCTCTTGCTCCAGATTGCAAGACTAGATCTAATGGGTGGAAATTACAAGGGAGTCGTTACCGGCTAACATCAGGAGAAACTTCCTAACTGTAAGAGTGATTGAGCAGTGGAGCAGACTGCCTCGGGAGGTGGTGGATGCTCCTTCACTGGATGTTTTCAAGCGGTGGCTGGACAACCATCTTCCGGGTATGTTGTAGGGCTATCTTTTGGCTATGCTCCTGCAGAGTGCGGGGGGGTTGGAATAAATGACCTGCAAGGTCCCTTCCAACTCTAACGTTCTATGATTCTATACTCCTTCGTTCTATGACAAATGCAACAAGCCATCTCAAGTTGCCAAGCGGCCAACCCGGAGGAGATGCTGAGAAGCTTAAAATAGTCCCTTCACACCCAGATAATATACATGCTTACTTTTAACAGGCATGTGCGATAAGGTATAGGAGCCTCCCCAGGTGCTAGAGACGTAACTGACAGGCGAAGAACCTAAAAGGAGAAGGATTGGGTGGGGGGGGTTGTTGAAGTGTCAGTCTTTCTTACTGCAATGTTATCCTTGTGGTGGATGATGAGTGTCAGAGAGATCCATCTCTTCAGAACCTCCACCTCTGTGTGAACCCTGGGAAGATTGCAGGGTGTTTTTTAAGTGTAGATCTGAGCGTCCTGAGGAGAAACTAGACTTCTAGTGTACAGAAGGTCAAGGATATAATCCCAGCGTTGGCTTCTCATCGTCTCACAACTCAATGGTGAATGGCCATAGGGGAAACTGTGAAGCAGGCAAACTGATGGTCAGAAACACAGTTCCATCAAGTCCAGCATTTTGTTTGCAACCAGCACCAGGGAGAAGGTTCTTGGAAACCTAGACATGACCCTACTTTGCCCCCCCCGGAACGATAGGTACCCTGATTCAGAGGATGGAGGCTGCACACCCCCATCACCGGATAAGAACATAATAGAACATAAGGATAGAAGCCAATGTTGGGTCAGGCCGATGGCCAATCCAGTCCAACACTCTGTGTCACACAGTGGCCAAAAATACCAGGTGCCATCAGGAGGTCCATCAGTGGGGCCAGGACACTAGAAGCCCTCCCACTGTTGCCCCCCCCCAAGCACCAAGAATACAGAGCATCACTTGCCCCAGACTGAGAGTTCCTCTCTATACCTTGCGGCTAATAGTCCCTGATGGACCTCTTCTCCATATGTTTATCCAGTTCCCTCTTGAAGCCATCCATGCTTGTAGCCACTGCCACCTCCTGTGGCAGTGAATTCCATGTGTTAATCACTCTTTGGGTAAAGAAGATAATAGTCACTGATACATTGGTGGAAAGTGCCGTCAAGTTGTAGCCAATTTACAGCGATCCTGTAGGGTTTTCAAGGCAAAAGACGAACAGAGGTGGTTTGCTATTGCCTGCATCTGCCTAGCAACCCCAGACTTCCTTGGTAGTTTCCCATCCAAATACTAGGCAGGGTTGCCCCTGCTTAGCTTCTGAGATCTGACCAGATCAAGCTAGCCTGGGTCATCCAGGTTAGGGCCATTGATACATTAATGTCACGCAGGGCTCTTTTCGTAGCAGGGACTCCTTTGCATATTAGGCGACACCCCCCTAATGTAGCCAATCCTCCAAGAGCTTACAGTAGCCCCTGTAAGAAGAGCTCTGTAAGCTCTTGGAGGATTGGCTATGTTAGGGGTGTGTCGCCTAATATGCAAAGGAGTTCCTGCTACAAAAAGAGCCCTGAATGTCAGGATCATTATAAAATCTGTTATCTGGAGATCAGTTGTAATTCTGGAAATCTCCAAGCCCCACCTGGAGGTTGTGAACTCTGTTTTTTTACACTCCAGCTCATCTAGGCTAAGGAGGTCTGTGGAGGGTACATTGGCAATGGTCCTCGGTATCTATGAGCCAGTCCTTGCAACCACAAACAGAACATTTGTATCATCTGGCAGAAACTCAGACCGAGTTCAGATTGGCAGTTTGAAGTGTGAGGGAGTCGTGGCAAAAAAGACCCGAAACACATTTTCCCAGTCACACTGTGCCGACTGATGTGGGAGCATTCTGGGAAGGAGGCGCAAGGGAGCATTCACACTGTTGGCCTGCCCCTGGCGGAGGCGCAGCTGTAAGCAGTTTTTGTAATGAAATCTGACTATATGCGCTCATGTGCTCATGCGCATAAGCTCTCGTGTGCATAAGAGCATCCCTACCAGATCAGTCTGTTCACGTTCACACTTCTGGGAAGTGGGATGAACGTGGGATGAATGTGCTCTCCAGGGTTTGCTACCACTTTCAACTGGTATCTTTTAAACTCGTGAGGGAAGCATTACAAGACGGGTTGAGTATGGCCGGGGAGCGCCTGACAGATGTGCTCGTGTGAACCAGCCCTTTAATCCATTTGTGCAACATTTCTGAAATGTGCCTATCTCGGGCCAAAGTGCCAGTCTGAACTCGGCCTTAGACACTCGGTCGGCACAAAAACCTTGTTAGATAATGTGCTGTAGTAATCCTTTGCAGCCGGGTTGGCCTGTGCATGCAGGACAAGCCAGTTGCGTTGTGGGTAATTGTTGTACCCTGTGAGGTAGGTGGGGCTGAGAGAGCTCTGACAGAAACTGCTCTTTTTCAAGAACAGCTCTTGTCAGAACTAGGGCTTGCCCAAGGTCATCCAGCCAGGTGCAAGCGGAGGAGTGGGGAATCAAACCCGGTTCTCCCAGATTAGAGTCCACGCACTTAACCACTACACCAAACTGACTCCTCTACTACCCCTGTGGCCCCAACCACCTTGGAAAGGAATTTGTATCAAGTTTAGCTGTTCTGCCTGAAAGGTATGGACCATCACCACCCCTCGAGTTCTTGTTTGTGTGCTCTTTGCTTAGCTCGGCTGGGTCCTGTTTTAGAAGCATTAATTGAGGGGAGTGCTCTCGAGCCGGTTTCCCATCTTTCTTTTAAAAAGCCACGGCATTTGTCGGGGCTGTTTATAACCATTTCGCTGCTCCCGTTCTGGGTGACGTGAACTCCCCGGTTGTATTTAACTCTAATTTGGAAACCTTTGTGGTCTCTTGCCCTGGTCTGTTATGTGGAAGGCTATTTAGGTAACCGGCTCAGACTGTTTGCGACTAATTACAAGGTGTGTTCTCCGTACGCGTCCTCTTAAGGTATTTCTGTGTGTTGCTGCTCTCCATGAATAGAGATCTTCATATAGCACTCTTCAGATATATATAAAGGCTCATAGAATTGGGGGGGGGGGATGCCCAACGGAGACTTCCTACTTTTCTTTCCACAATGCAGAAGCAGCATGTTTTTGGAGTTATGATCTGTATGCTCTAAAAGGATCTAAAATAGGCATGTAAATAAGGTTGCCAGGTCTGGGTTGGAAAATTCCTGGAGACTTTAGGGGTGGATCCGGGAGAGGGCGGGGTTTGGGGAGGGGAGGGGCCTCAGCATGGTGCAATGCCACAGAGCCCACCCTTCAGAGCAGCCGTTTTCTCCAGGGGAGCTGATCTCTGTCAGCTGGAGAGCAGTTGTAAAAGCAGGAGATCTCCAGGCCCCACCTGGAGGCTATGGCAAGAAACCTTTAGGGCCTATTGCCCAGTATCTTCTTTATTAAAGCTGGGGAAAGAAAAAGGTGCGTGTGTGTGTAAGGACTCCATTCATGGTTACGTTTGTTTCCTCCAGGAATCGCTACCACCCTGATTTATGTCTCAACAAATACTCTGCTTTTGGTTTTTCTGAAGTTTTGACTCTCTCAGAAACCCATTCTGAGCGGTTTGGTCCATTTTCCCAAGCTTGAGGACTCAAGGGCCTTTAATTTTTCTAGACCTTGGACCCATCGAGCATGGGACGCACTAAGCTGCAAGCATGTGTCAAGCCTTTGTGCGACATCAAAGTCATGTGACAGGAAGGGGAGGAGCCAGAATGATGACCTTTCCAGTGGCAAGGCTAGATTCAACATTGGCTTCTCTGATGTTCCCCTCGACTCAAACACGGCGAAAATCTGGAATGGCAGACAAATGCAGAAAGGATAGAAAAGCCCAGTGGTGCCAAGTGAAACTGGAATTATTCCCATTGCTCCACTGAGCTCCACAGGATGACAGTGACTGTTTGGGACAGGGTCGAGAGACCAGCTAGGAACGGTCCCTCCATCTTCTGCCTGTCCTCTTTTGTGTAAGCCCTACAACACACAAAGGAAGGCATTGCCTTGGTTCCTGCCAGTCTGTCCATTCCACCAACGGGGCCCTGTGTCAGAAGCCCGTTTATCGACCAGGGCACTGTTTACATTTGGCAGGAAGCGCAGACAGGCGCCCTTTCCCAAAAGAGGGCAAAGCCATTGCTGGGCTTCATCTCATCCAGTTGCCTTTCATAACGGGGAGATAATTACAAAAGGCACCCGAGAGCCACAATGATTGCCCCTTTGTTTCCTCGCCGAGGAGCCGCCATTGATGTCTTTGGCTTTTGTTCTGAGTGGCTTCCTCTTAGTTAAAATTCCTTTGTACGCTCCCGTCCCCTAAGAGCCTTTGCAATGAGACAAATCACTCCGAGCGCCACCGAGTTTGCATTCTTTCATTAAAATGTTTTTGGGTTTTGTTTTTTTTTTGTTTGCAACAACAACGCGAAAATCTGTTGGCGCAGAAGGATGGAGGCCAAATGATAATGACATAATTTGCAAATAACCCGACATGAGCGCAACCCGGTGTCTGCTAAGGATTAAAAGATGTCTTTGCCTCCATTTAACTGATATGTGACAAAGAAACAATGTTTAAATGTCATTTTACAACCGGGGGGGGGGGGGGCCTGTGTGTGTTTATAATTATGCATTCGGCGGTGCCAGGCTGCGACTCTGTGGAGTTCAAATTTACATAGTAAAGTTGTGTGTAGCAAAACAAACATCCCTCCGTCGCATCCTTCATCTCGGCGCATCTGAGCGGCCTCCACCCAGCACTTACCCCGCCGACAAATGAATGTTTTCTGCTTTCTCGAGTTTACATAAATAGCTGTAAATTCCTATAATTAACCAGGAAAAAGTCATTCACTGGGATTAAAACAAAGACATGTTTGTTTATCGCTCAGAGGGGTGCCGTCTCCCCCTCCCCCAGACTCGTAACAACGTTGTCAACCGATGTTTTCTCCTCCGTGTGAAACAAAGCAGAAATGTCCCACCGTGCAATGCGGTTAGTACCCCAACAGACAGTGCTGAACATAAGCTAGAGGTGTGTGTGGGGGGGGAACTGTCATATCCGATGCCCCCTCTAAACTGTGGAGTCTTGTGAGCAAAAACTCTTATTTTGTGAGCTACTGGCGTTAAAGTGGTGAGCGAGTGATTTGTCTACTGCATAAATTAATTTGCTCTGGAGCCCTCCTTCCTGAGCTAAGATGAAAATGTGTGAGCCATAGGCTAAAAAACTGTGAGCTAGCCCACACTAAGAACATAAGGGAAGCCAATGTTGGAACAGGCCAATGGCCCATCCAGCCCAACACTCAGTCACACAGTGGCCAGAAATGCCAGGTGCCATCAGGAGGTCCAGCAGTGGGGCCAGGACACTAGAAGCCCTCCCACTGTTGACCCTCCCAAGCACCAAGAATACAGAGCCTTACTTGCCCCAGAGTCCCTATCTATACCTTGTGGCTAATAGCCACTGATGGACCTCTGCTCCATATGTTTATCTAATTCCCTCTTGAAGCTGTCCGTGCTTGTAGCCACCACCATCTCCCGTGGCAGTGAATTCCATGTGTTCATCACTCTTTAGGTGAAGAAGGACTTCATTTTATCCATTCTAACCCGACTGCTCAGCAATTTCAGGGAGTGAGCAATTTCATTCACTAACTCAGCTTAGAGAGAACACTGCTCATATCCTGAATGTGCATTTTCCTTGCCGTTGAGGAATGAGCCATCTCTCCAAAAACAGCAGGCACTGGGATCGAGCAAGCTGAAGGAATATGTTGAAGGGCTGGATGGAAGGAGTTAATAAAAATGACGTTTCCCTGGATTTCCCCATTTTGTGCAAGGATACCGCAAACAGGAGCTGTGGTGGCTCAAGTGGTTAAGACGCTGAACTGCAGGCTGTGGAAGGTCAGTAGTTCAGCAGTTCAAGACCTGTGAGTGCCGCATGACAGGGTGAGCTCCCGTCTCTAGTTCCAGCTCCTGCCAACCTAGCAGTTCGAAAGCAAGAAATTGCAAGTAGATAAATAGATACCACTTCAATGGGAAGGTAACAATGTTCCGTGTGCCTTGGTGTTTAGTCATGCTGGCCACATGACCACAGAAATGTCTTCAGACAGTGCTGGCTCTTCGGCTTTGAAACGGAGATGAGCACCGCAACCCTAGAGTCGGATTCGACTGACTTTCGAGCAAGGGAACCTTTATTTTACTTACCGCAAACAGAATGCTTTCCAGTAGTCATGTTAGGTTTCAGTTGAAAAACAGTAGCCTTTCTTTCTGTTGTCATTCTCCTGGCACTGTGACCATTGCAGTAGTATCTAGGAAAACCAGATTCGAACCCACACTTGTGCCGTGGAGGCTCACTGGGTGAACTTGGGCCGGTCACACATTCTCAGCCGAACTTACCTCATAGGGTTGTTGCGAGGATGAAACGGAGGAAAGGAGAAGGATATAAATCTCTTTGGGTCCCCACAGGGAATTAAGGCAGGGCACAGATGAATTGAACGAATGAATGAAACATATGGAAGAAATGTCCTACACGTGGTCCTCATAATAAAGCAGTCATCGTTTCTTCGGAAAGGGGCAGCATGGGAGCATGCCTGTTTGGAACATGCATACCAGACACCAGCTCTGGAGGCTGGTACATGTGTTCCAAAGCTGAAAATCCACCCATGGTCCCTTCCAGAGGAAATGGAGATCATACGGACCAGGAGAATTGTGTATAGCATGTTTGTCCCATAAGCATGTCCAAATGTAGTGATTGAAAAGGGCCAGTGTTTTCAATGAACGTGGACTGTTGACCTCCAAGGGACTAAAAGGGACCCAAAGCCATGTTAGCCTATGCAGAATTGGGTGGGGAAAATGAGGGCCAGTAGAAAGAAATGGACCACTTCAGATTGCAAGTAGAAGAAGATGAGAAGAGATTGGATTGATACCCTGCCCTTCACTACCCGAAAGAGTCTCAGAGCAGCTTACCACCTCCTTTCCCTTCCCCTCCCCACAACAGACACCCTGTGAGGTAGGCGGGGCTGAGAGAGCTCTGAGAGAACTGCTCGTGAGAGAACAGCTCTGAAAGAACTTGTAACTTACCCAAGGTCACATCAGCAGCTGCATGTGGAGAAGTGGGGAATCAAACCCAGTTCTCCACACTCCTAACCACTACAGCGGACTGGCTCTCTTTATCAGAGGGCACTCGATCCGAAGGCTGCTCTGTACGAAGGCTCCCGCCCCCCCCCCCCAGCTGCTGTCATAAAGTCTTCAAGGAGTGACTCCTCGGCTTCCTGTCCCGGTTTCCTTGATTGTGTAGGCACTACGGTTTTCCACTTCGGTTCGGGAAACTCTTGGATATTTGTGGGTGGGTGGAGTTTGGGGGAGGGTGGAGCTCAGCAATTGAAAACAAATCAGCCAGTATCATCATGCCCCTGTATAAATCATTGGTGTGACCTCATTTGGAATACTGTGTACAGTTCTGGTCACCACATCTCAAAAAGGATATTATAGCATTGGAAAAAGTGCAGAGAAGGGCAACTAGAATGATAAAAGGGTTGGAACACCTTCCCTATGAAGAAAGGTTAAAACGCTTGGGGCTCTTTAGCTTGGAGAAACGACGGCCGAGGGGTGACATGATCGAGGTTTATAAGATTATGAATGGGATTGAGCAGGTTGAGAAAGAAGGACTTTTCTCCCTTTCTCACAATACAAGAACTCATGGGCACTCCATGAAATTGCTGAGCAGTTGGGTTAGAACAGATAAAAGGAAATACTTCTTCACCCAAAGAGTGATTAACACATGGAATTCACTGCCACAGGAGGTGGTAGTGGCTACAAGCATGGACAGTTTCAAGAGGGAATGAGATAAACACATGGAGCAGAAGTCCATCAGTGGCTATTAGCCACAGGGTATAGATGGGAACTCTCAGGCTGGGGCAGGTGATGCACTCTATTCTTGGTGCTTGGGGGGGGCAGCAGTGGGAGGGCTTCTAGTGTCCTGGCCCCACTGCTGGACCTCCTGATGGCCCCTGGTATATTTTGGCCGCTGTGTGGCAGAGTGTTGGACTAGATGGGCCATTGGCCTGATTCAACATTGGCTTCTCTTATGTTCTTAATCATGTGACGCCATGAAGTCTATGTTCTGAAACAGCCATTTTCTCCAGGGGAACTGATCTCTTGTCATCTGGCAATCAGCTGTTGTTCTAGGAAGAACTGTAGGCCCCACCTGAAGGTCAGCAGCCCCACTAGGCACATATCCTTTCAAACAATGTCTTGCCTCACACATTTGCTTACTTCCTGGACACCATTCTGGCTTAACAAACTACTGCACCAGAAAACATGATTTCATGTTTAGCTACTGGAGGAAATGATGGCTAAGCTCACAGGCAGGGACCACCAGCCTAAAGTTGACATATCACTCATTAACTGAGCTCCAGTGCAGGATAATTGGCTGATGGGATTCGATCCCAGTTTGGAGGGGACACTTGTTTGGTGTCAGGAAGGCATGATGTGCCCGTCCTAGCAGGGATGTGCATTTCAGAGCCAGTTTGGTGTAGTGGTTAAGAGCACAGATTCTAATCTGGGAGAACCGGGTTTGATTCCCCACTCCTACACATGCAGCTGCTGGGTGACCTTGGGCAAGCCAGAATTCACTGCCACAGGAGGTGGTGGCAGCTACAAGCATGGACAGTTTCAAGAGGGAATTAGATAAACATCTGGAGCAGAAGTCCATCAGTGGCTATTAGCCACAAGGTATAGATGGGAACTCTCAGACTGGGGCAGGTGATGCAGTCTATTCTTGGGGCTGGGGGGGGCAGCAGTGGGAGGGCTTCTAGTGTCCTGGCCCCACTGCTGGACCTCCTGATGGCACCTGGTATATTTTGGCCGCTGTGTGACAGAGTGTTGGACTAGATGGGCCATTGGCCTGATTCAACATTGGTTTCTCTTATGTTCTTATGTTCTCTCAGAGCTGTTCTCTCAAGAGCAGTTCTTGAAAGAGCTCTCTCAGCCCCACCTATCTCACAGGGTGTTAGTTGTGGGGAAAAGAAGGAATGAAGATTGTAAGCTGCTCTGAGACTCCAAGTGAAGGGTGGGGTATAAATCCAATTTCTCCTCCTCTTCAAAACCAAATCAATGGAGTTATGATGGATGTCCTTCCCAACCCTACCTTCCTAACAACCAAAGATGCCAGGGAGTTTCTGGTAGAATTCACTCTCAACGAAGTCACATTCTTCTCAGCCAGTGTTTTGAATTTCAGGAAGGAAAAGAAAGGAAAAAAAGAAGAAGCAAGCACTGTTCAGTGACTCATCGTGAAATGCCCTCTTAACTTTATGGCCACTGCCCCTGCACGACGGACCACAATGCCTTTATGGCAAACTCATTCAAGAAAAGAACAAAGAGCAAAATGTCAGGGTGAATCGGGCACCAGGGTTCTGATTAAATGTAATAGTGTTGCTGGCATCTGAGGCTCTCCTATAGTATTTTTGTCTGTGATATTTTTAAGTCTGACTTCCTTCCGTTCTATATTCTGCCACTCTGTTCTTAGTGCCCTTTCAGTGACGCTGGTACCTAAATACACTAAAAGACTAGGTGAAGAAAGCTCACATTTAAAGTGGGCCAATATTAGAAACATCCACTTAGGAAAAGTAGTATGTAACGACGCAAATGCTGTTTGCATTCCCAAGCGTCTATATTTTACATGCAAGTGGTAATGTAAATAGTCTGTGTGATCAGGGCTTCTGGATGCAGCTAAAGTGAATCTGAGGTGAAACAAGAAAGCTCCAGCAAATCCCCTTGCTGATATTCCATTTTTTTGCAACAGAATTCCAGCCAGCTTGGTGTAGTGGTTAGGAGCGCAAACTCTAATCTGGGAGAACCGGGTTTGATTCCCCACTCCTCCACATGCAGCTGCTGGTGTAACCCTGGGTCAGTCACAAGTTCTCTCAGAGCTGTTCTCTCAAGAGCAGTCCTCGAGAGAGCTCTCTCAGCCCCACCTACCTCACAGGGCATCTGTTGTGGGGAGGGGAAGGAATTTGTAAGCTGCTCTGAGATTCCAAGTGAAGGGCGGGATATAAATCCAATCTCCTCCTTCTCCTCTTCCTCCTCCTCCTCCTCCTCCTCTTCTTCTTCTTCTTCTTCTTCTTCTTCTTCTTCTTCTTCTTCTTCTTCTTCTTCTTCTTCTTCTTCTTCTTCTTCTTCTTCTTCTTCTTCTTGGTATGCTCCTGCAGAGTGCAGGGAGTTGGACTAGATGACCTGCAAGGTCCCTTCCAACTCTAACATTCTATGATTCTATGATTCATACCCGGCCCGCAAGCAACTGGTATGAATGGAACTATAAGGGACTCCCCCTTTTATGGTATCCCTTGGGGAAAAAACTTAGTCTTCTATATGATTAAATGTATTTATTAGGGTTTCTGTGGGCTCCCCAGTACATCAGTTGCTTTCACTGCTGGGAATTGATTGCTTTTGTTTGTATTGTGAATATAAATAATATCATTAATTGGGTTTTCCTGTGTCCTTTACAAAGTTTATCTCTCCGGTACCTGGCATTACATTTTATGGCACACATGGCCCCGTCCAATAAAATGACATTTATGTCATATCTGGCCCTCGTAACAAATGAGTTCGACACCTCTTCCATAGAGTCCACCCTCCAAAGCTGTGGTTCCTCCAGGGGAACTAATCTTGGTTGTCTGGAGAGCAATCATAAATGCAGGAGATCTCCAGGTGCCAGCTGGAGGTTGACAACCCTAGCCGTATTGTACTTCTATAGTTGTCTAACATTGCGCTGGAATTCACTCCCATCCCCTGCTCCATTGGGGCGCTTTCCGTTTCCAGGCCAGCTTCGGCCATTTCAGCGTCTAATTTAATTTCCAGCCATTTGCATCTTACTAACCACATCTGTTTTCTTTGGCACCCTCTCTTCCCCCAAAAAACCTTCCCATAAAATTCAGAAATACCCCACTGTGCCGTAACCACTTCATTACCCCATGTAACAACAACAAAAAAAGAGAGCTGTTGCCGTAACACTGGAAGAATACACAGAGGTATTCATTTCAACTTTGTCGTCTGTCATAATCTCGCGCAAAACAAAACACACACAGGCCCGAATCTAGAACCTACAATTAAAATGATAGCAGGTATCCTGGCAGCTGCCTCGGAGCGAGGATGTTAATAATACATTAAAACCTTTTATTTCGGAGCCTTGCGAAAATATAGAATTAGAGACACGGGAGGCTACCGTGGTGGGATGACTCGGAGTTGGGGGGGGGGCGTCCCTGGCAGCGAAAAAAAAATGGAATCGCCGCTTCTACAGAGAGAGCATCATTTTCCACGATCCCTTTAATCCCAGCTAGAAGAAAGGATCATTGAACTGAAAACGACGTCTTAATAAGGTTCTATTTACTATCGATTTCCATCAGGCCCCAGAGAATCCTGTTTAACATTGTTGTGCATAACTGAAACGGGGATGTTTGTCTCACTCTTGAAGGAAGTGATTCCCGGTCAGGTAGGCGGATATGCGTCTCCCCACCCCGCCCTTTATACAACTAGATCACGACAGTTCTCTGTGTTGCTGCTGCTGTTTTCACATTCCTCATTTTCAGATTTCAAAGGGAGAGTTCTCGTGGCCCTTTCTTACATGCCCAGGGAAATGCTGATCATCACTTTGGGGTCAGGAAGCAACTTTTCTCCAGGCCAGTTTGGCTGGAGATCCTGGAGGGGTTTTTTGTCATCTTCTGGGTGTGGAACAGGGGTCACTGCAAGCGTGGAGGGGGAGGTATTTGTGTATTTCCTGCCTTGTGCAGGGGGTTGGACTAGATGACCCTGGAGGTCCCTTCCAACTCTATGATTCTATGACCAGACTGGAACTCTCATCCTGAGGACTGAAGAACTCCCATCAGGGTAACAGGAAGAGGGCAAGAAGGATCTACCTACTCTTCCGTCATGGGTGGATCCACCATCATACAATAGCCCCCTTCCTGAGGATCACGTGCACTGATTTTTTAAAAAGTTGGAACCCTCGGTTCTTTTTCAATAAGTGAGGGGTGTGCTATTTGGAGCAGAAATACCCACCTGGCAACACATGTTGCTATTTGGACCAGAGGTACCCAGATGTCAGAAATATTTGAAGACAGATTTCACATCAGGAGCATTTAATTCAACAAATCAGTTTGGTTATCTTGCTGTTTCTTGCGATTCATGATGTCTTTTACGGTGTGAGTTAGATACAACCATGCTAATCACGGTCATAAGCCATGGACAAACGCTGCGTGCCAGAAAGCATTTGGTGTTCTGTTTCACTGTATTTGGCAGCGTGAGTTATTTTATTGCCTGTGCACAACTGTTTCCCGTTTTGGATCTGTTTATCTGTTAAATTCCTGGTGTTATGTTTGGTGCACATAATTGGATCTGTTCATCTAACTCTTGCATCATTCCACTTTTTTTTCTGTTTCTTTGTATTGTCAGTGGAGCGAAGAGTTCTGAGTACTAAGCATAGAGCACACATGGACACATGGATGCTGCCTTCTACTTGGTCCATCAAAGTCCGTATTGTCTACTCAGATTGGCGGTGACTCTCTGGGGTTCTCAGGCAGAGGGCTTTCACATCACCTTCTTCCTGGTCCCTTTTTAGCTGGAGATGCCAGGGGCCGAAACTGAGACTTTCTGCATGCCAAGCCGATTCTCTACCACTGAGCTACAGTCACTCCCTGAATACCATCATGGAGTACCACCCTTGGAGGGGAATGGGACAGAAGAAGAAGAAGAAGAAGAAGAAGAAGAAGAAGAAGAAGAAGAAGAAGAAGAAGAAGAAGAAGAAGAAGAAGAAGAAGAAGAAGAAGAAGAAGAAGAAGAAGAGGAGGAGGAGGAGGAGGAGGAGGAGGAGGAGGAGGAGGAGGAGGAGGAGGAGGAGGAGGAGGAGGAGGAGGAGGAGGAGGAGGAGGAGGAGGAGGAGGAGGAGGAGGAGGAGGAGGAGGAGGAGGTGGAGTTTGGATTTATACCCCGCCCTTCACTGCCCAAAGGCATCTCAGAGCGGCTTACAAACTCCTTTCCCTTCCCCTCCCCACAACAGACACCCTGTGAGGTAGGTGGGGCTGAGAGAGCTTCTGACAGAAACTGTCCTTGAGAGAACAGCTGTGCCAGAGCTTGTGACTGACCCAAGGTCACATCAGCAGGTGCAAGTGGAGGAGTGGGGAATCAAACCCGGTTCTCCCAGATAAGAGTCCATGCACTTAACCACTACACCAAACAGGTTGCCAGCATTAAGGTTGCCAGCTCCAGGTTGGGAAATACCTGGAGATTTGGGGGGTGGAGCCTGAGGAGGGTGCAGTTTGGGGTGGGGAGGGACTTCAGTGGAGTATAATGCTATTTGGACCAGAAATACCCACATGGCAGCACGTGTTGCTATTTGGACCAGTTTGGTGTAGTGGTTAAGTGTGCGGACTCTAATCTGGGAGACCCGGGTTTGATTCCCCACTCCTCCACTTGCAGCTGCTGGATGACCTTGGACAAGCCATAGTTCTGTCAGAGCTGTTCTTGAAAAAGAGCAGTTTCTGTCAGAGCTCTCTCATCCCCACCTACCCGACAGGGTGTCTGTTGTGGGGAGGGGAAGGAAAAGGAATTTGTAAGCCTCTCTGAGACTCCGAATGAAGGGTGGGGTATAAATCCAATCTCCTCCTCTTCCTCCTCCTCCTCCTCCTCCTCCTCCTCTTCTTCTGCTTCTATACAGTCCACCTTCCAAAGTGGCCATTTTCTCCAGGGGAACTGGTCTCTGTTGACGGGGATCAGCTGTAATCCCAGGAGATCTCCAGCCACCACCTGGAGGTTGGCAAGCCTAAGAGGCATACAAGGGTTGCTTAACATCAGACATGCTGGAACAGAAGTGAGCACCTGATGTCTACATGCTGTGAACTGGACAAAGTCATCCCTAACAGTCTGTACATAAATGTGGTCCAGCTGCAACTGACATACGACAACCCGAGCAAGGGGCTTTCAAGGCGAGTGACCAGCCATGGGCTTCCTCTGCAGAGTCTTCCTTGGTGGTCCCCCATCCAAGTACCAGCCCCAGCAAAGGGCTTTCAAGGCAAGTGAGAAGCAGAGGTGGTTTGCCATTGACCTTCCTCTGCAGAGACTTCCTTGGAGGTCTCCCATCCAAGTACAGATCCCAGCAAGGGGCTTTCAAGGTAAGTGAGAAGCAGAGGTGGTTTGCCATGGCCTCTTTCTCAATCAACGGAGAACTTGCTCAATGCTGATTCCTAGGGGTGCCAGATCCAGGTTGGGAAATACCTGGAGATTGGGGGGGAGGGGCTGAGATGGAGTCTGAGGTGGATTGCAATGGAGTCTAAAGCCACAGCATCCACCTTCTGAAGCAGCCAAAGTAAAGGAAGTACTTCTTCACCCAAAGAGTGATTAAAACATGGAATTCGCTGCCACAGGAGGTGGTGGCGGCTACAAGCATGGACAGCTTCAAGA
This sequence comes from Gekko gecko, assembly GCA_029375565.1. NCBI lineage: Eukaryota > Metazoa > Chordata > Lepidosauria > Squamata > Gekkonidae > Gekko > Gekko gecko. The sequence goes on from JAPDNY010000014.1 coordinate 9,827,613, forward strand.
GGGAATTGGATAAACATATGGAGCAGAGGTCCATCGGTGGTTATTAGCCCCAAGGTATAGATAGGAACTCTGGGGCAAGTAAGGCTCTGTATTCTTGGTGCTTGGGTGGGGGGGGGACAGTGGGAGGGCTTCTAGTGTCCTGGCCCCACTGCTGGACCTCCTGATGGTACCTGGTATTTTTGGTCACTGTGTGACACAGAGTGTTGGACTGGATGGGCTGTTGACCTGATCCAACTCTCGCTGTTCTTATGTTCTTATGTTCTTACCTTCAGGACTTTTTTGTAGAAAAAGCCCAGCCAGAACTCATTAGCATAATAGGCCACAGCTTGCCCAAGGCCATCCAGCCAGGTGCAAGCGGAGGAGTGGGGTATCAAACCTGGTTCTCCCAGATTAGAGTCTGCACACTTAACCACTACACCAAACTGACTCTCACAGAGCACAGAGACCCTGAACGTATTACTAAGCAGGACCCCCTGATATCAGATCTTTGCTCATCGCTTGGAGGTCAGCAACCCCAGTTTCTTGGGTCCCATTTTTTTCCTCTCCTTAACATCTGCTTTAGAAATCATCCCTGGACTCTCTGGGCCAACCTGGGCAAGGCATAAATGACTCAAGAGATTTCTTTGCCTCTGCTTTCTATTTTGGGGAGAGAGAAGGCGGTCTGCTTTAAAAGCCAAGGTAAAGGTAAAGGTAAAGGTTTCCCTTGCTCGAAACCCAGTCAAATCCAACTCTAGGGGGCGGTGCTCATCTCCGTTTCCAAGCCAAAGAGCCAGCGCTGTCTGAAGACTTCTCCGTGGTCATGTGGCCGGCATGACTAAACATCGAGGTGCACGGAACACTGTTACCTTCCAGCTGAAGTGCTACCTGTTTATCTACTTGCAATTTCTTGCTTTCGAACTGCTAGGTTGGCAGGAGCTGGGGCCAGAGACGGGAGCTCACTCCGTCACGCGGCACTCGGGTCTCGAACTGCCGAGCTACCGACCTTCCAGTCTGCAACTCAGCGTCTTAACCTCTAAGCCACCGCAGACCCCATTAAAAGCCAAGGCATCTCCAAATTGTTCCACGAAGTCCATCATGAGACAACGTGCTCCTTTGAAAATCGCAGGGATATCAGGCTGGGGCCTTTTCAAATGTGGATTATGTCATGTGCATAGGGACTCTTTAAGCAAAGCAGTATCGACAGGCGTTCTCTCCCATGGCCTTATAAATAAGTATTCGGGGAATCCTTTTGATGATGAATGCTTGACAGGAGAGACTCCTAACAGCTACTTCTTGGCCTCCTGCAAATTATCCTGTTCAACCCGAGTTGGCGTAAATGAATTGCTAACGCATTTGACCCTCCGGTCTCCTAAAAAGCTCGCCATTAAGGCCCCCAGTCGCTGCCTGTAATGGCAGATAACTAATTGCCCGCTTGAAAAATATACTCTCCTTGAGGGACCAGGGTTCCCCAGCAGGTCAGGAGCTCCATCGGTAACAGAGGCACGCTCTCCCTCTTCACCCCTCTCAAGCTGAGCCGTGGCACGGAGAGCTCTGTATTCATCAACACATGGCTCGCGCACACACAAAAAAAATGAGTCGATCAGTTTCAGCGGCACGCGGGAGAGGTCTAAGCCAGGGATGGCAGATCTGGGCCAACCTAGGGACATCGCCTAGGAGTAGAGTTGCCACTTTTCAGGTGGCACTTGGAGATCGTCTGCTATTACCATTGATCTGCAGACGGGCCCGTAGCTACAGCGGGGCATCTCGGGGCTAGGCCCCCTGACTTACTGGTGAGCCCCCCCCCCCAACTTTCCATCCAGCCCAGGATCCCCCGAGTGGCAGTAGGTGCGGGGAATGAGCCAGGTATTCCTTTAATGGTGTGGTGGTTAAGTGCGCGGTTTGGTGTAGTGGTTAAGTGTGCAGACTCTAATCTGGGAGAGCCGGGTTTGATTCCACACTCCTCCACTTGCAGCTGCTGGATGACCCTGGGCAAGCCATAGTTCTGTCACAGCTGTTCTTGAAAAAGAGCAGTTTCTGTCAGAGCTCTCTCAGCCCCACCTGCCTCACAGGGTGTCTGTTGTGGGGAGGGGAAGGGAAAGGAGTTTGTGAGCCACTCTGGGACTCTCTTGGGTAGTGAAGGGTGGGGTATAAATCCAATCTCTTTTTCCTCTTCTTCTTCTTCTTCTTCCTCGTCCTCGTCCTCGTCCTCTTCCTCTTCCTCTTCCTCTTCCTCTTCCTCTTCCTCTTCCTCTTCTTCTAATTCAATTGGCCAGTGCCCCCTAAGAATTAGAATCCCCCCCCGATTTTAAAAATCCTGTCAATGGGCCTGTCTCCAGACGGCCAAGGTCAGTCCCCCTGGAGAAAATGGCTGCTCTGGAGGGTAGACATGGGGGCATTATACCTTTCTGAGATCCCTCCCCTCCCCAAACCCTTCCCCTCCCGGGCTTCATCCGCAAGATAGGTTTTCCAACCTCCAGGTGGCACCTGGAGATCCCCCGCTGTTCCAATTGATCTCCAGACGGCCAAGATCAGTTCCCCTGGAGAAAACGGCTGCTTTCAATGGCAGGCACTATGGTTTTATATCCTGTTAATGTCCCTCCCCTCCCCAAACTCCACCTTTTCCAGGCTCCACCCCCCCAAATCTCCAGGGATTTCCCAATCCAGAGCTGACGACCCTATCCCAAAATCTCCCGGAAGGTCCTGTCAGAAAATGATGTCTTTGATGTTTCTCACTGCATCCATTGTGTTATGTTTCTACCCCGCTTTGCGCTTGCGTAGCTATGCAGCCTGAAACGTGGGAGCTTCTTCCCTGCCGCTTTTCCTTATCACGGTGGCCTTGAATGTAGGCTTTGGACTATTCTTGTTTCGCTGAGAATTTTCCAGTCCTGGGAAGGCAAGGGGAGGGGGGAGTAGTCTCCCGCTTATGAAGTATTTCTCCCGCCGGGAGTTCCCGCGCGAGTGCTCAAGTTTTATTCGCTAGGCGCTTCATTGCATCACACTATAAGTTAGCCGGCTCTGCTTTGCTCCCCATTCCTGACAATGACCTCCTACTGTGGGTTTTAGCAAGTTAATCCTAATAAACCTTTCTTTGTGCAAGAATGACTGGATCTACTTGATTTTACACCTGACAGAAATTGTCAGGAATCCACCTCTTTCCCTCACCGTCGACGACCGCCATCCCCCACGATGAGCGGGGCGGGAAAGGGAGCCCCGAGCGCAGTCCCGTTGATTACCACCTCGGGAGCCGCCGGGGCAGTTCCAACGATCACTACGGCGGGAGCCACAGGTGTCGTTCCAGTGACTACTGCATTGGGAGCCACGGCTCCCATTACCTCTGTGGCTGCTCCAGTGGTTACCATTCCGACTACCACCGTGGTTCCGGTGACTACAACTACAGTGGTGCCGACACCAACTGCCCATTCAGCAGCCGTGTTGTCTACCCCACCATCGATTGGCACAATTGGAGCCACGTACGCACTCCCGATCTACAGCCCGGCCGGGCTGATACCAAGTCAGGGTGGTGCGGTTCCACGAACCTATGTGCCAGGAGTCCCAACACCCTGGGATAAAGGGGTGACATTTCGCAGATCGCGCGATTGGACTAAGAACCTGCTGGACACTACCCAGACCACTTGGACTATGCCGGGAAGCCAGAGCCGTGACAGCCTCCTGGATCCCAGAGGTAGTTTTGGTCTTCCCCAAGGGCGGGTGTCCCGGGGATCTCCCAGAACGGGGTCCAGCCAGGACACTGATGCCCGCATGGATTCTATCCAGGAGGATACCCGACGGCTGGTAAGGGATATGAGTAAACTAATGCAGTCCCTACCCCAGATGATGGACCAAGCTATTAGAGCCCATCCGCTGACACAACCCAGACCTGCCCCTGCACCGGCTCCAGCCCCGGCGCCACCGTTGGTGCCGGGACGGCCACCTCCTCCTCCTCCGGGCCCGGGGCCAGGCCAACCAGTACCGCCGGGTCCAGGGCCGGGCCAACCAGCGGCTCCAGGGCCAGGGCCAGGCCAACCCGCGCCACCAGGGCCAGGGCCGGGCCAGCCAGCACCAGCCCCACCTCCAGTAGTAGCCCCAGTACCGGGAGCAGGGCCAGGGCCACCAGGACCTGTCCAGCCGCCAGTTGTGCCTCCACCTCAGCCTCCGGCTCCAGCACCCCTCATGCAGCCGGTACCGATCATGGCGCCGGCCCCCCGGTAATCCGCCCCAAAGACATGCTTGAGATCACGTTTGATGGAGATCCAGAGACTGTGTCCTTTTTCATATTACAAGTTGGAAAATTTGTACAAAGATGGGGCTATGTATTCCCAGATGAAGAACAGCAGGTGGAGTTTATTGCATCCAGGTTCCGGGGGAGTGCTACTAGCTGGTATGTAGCCCTTCATGATCTGGAGGCGGAGGAGCTGGGGAATGTGGATGACTTCATGTGGGCTTTGAGAAACCGTTTTGAAGATCCGGGGCGGCCCAAAAAGCTGAAGCCTTCCTCCGCACTTTCAGACAAGGCAAACTCTCAGTGCGGGAGTACTCCAGGGAGTTTCAAAGGCATGCTGTAAAAATTCGAGACTGGACTGATGCGGTCTTGGCCCAACAATATAGAATGGGACTGGCAGTTGACGTCCGCAATAATGTTCTCAGCTCTCAACAACCTCGTACCCTCCAGGGGTGGATGGAGGAAGCCGAGAAGGCCGAAAGTCGCTTGCAAATGATGAAGCTGGATCTATCCTTGGGTAACAATCGTCCAAGTGTTGCGGCGGGCCAGGCCAGACCCAAACCAACTTCCACCCCAAGTGGCTTGAGGGACCAGCGTATGCGACAGGGGCTCTGCCTGCGATGTGGGGAGAAAGGGCATTTCGCCGCTGCCTGCCCGAAAGGGGATCCCAATAGAGCTCTACCACAAGAAGAGCCTAGAAGGTGGGCAACCTCTACCCCGAGAAAAGGTACCGCCAAACCGCGCAACACACGGGCTCTGTTTGCTAGCCCTGACCAAGTGGATACCTTGATGCTAGAGGAGGAGAGTGAGATGCAGGGAAATGAGATGGTCCTGTTGGTGAACGGCGCTACACAGCAGGACCCAACACCAGAGGCGCCTAAAATGGTGAGCAACTACCCCTCTCTCTTCTTTGTGACTGTTTTGGTAATGAACCCAGCAATGATGACTCACATTCGGGTCCGGGCTCTCATTGACTCAGGGTGCGGGAGGGATCTCATAAACCCTTCTATGGTTATGGGGTTGGAGGCAGCTGTGGTTCACCTGAAAGACCCAATAACTTTCACACAGATGGATGGGTCTCCGATGAAAAAGCCATGCCAATTTGAGACTGTTCCTTTAAGAATAGGCATTGGTGACCACTGGGAGCTACGCTCATTCGTAATAGCTCTGCAAGCCCAATTTCCTTTGGTATTGGGTAGCCCCTGGTTACATGGACATAACCCGTATATTTTATGGGAAGAAGGGGAGGTACAGTTTATCTCCCCAAAATGTACAGATCACAACTGGGACCCCGGGTGGGGAAATCCCCCATGCAATGAACCTCCACGAGCTTGTTTGGCAACGGAGGAACTTAACCGCATCCCTGAGGATTACCAATATATAACCCGGGTGTTTGAGGAGGAGGAAGCAGATGAATTGCCCCCCATCGTAACTCCGACTGTGCAATTGAGATCCTTCCGGGTCAAAAGTTACCAAAAGGGAAAATTTATGCCATGAGTCCAAGTGAAAAGGAGGAACTTCGCCGATTTATTGATAAAAATCTGGCCCGTGGATTCATTCGGCCAGCATCATCCCCTTTTGCAGCACCTGTCTTATTTTGTAAAAAAAAGGATGGGGGGCTCAGACTCTGCACGGATTACCGGGGACTTAACGCAGTGTCTGCTACCAATGCCTACCCGATGCCCCTCATCAAAGACCTACTGGCTGAGGTGGCGAAAGGGAAAGTGTTCTCTAAACTGGACTTAAGAGATGCCTATTTTCGGGTTCGTATTAGAGAGGGGGATGAATACAAGACTGCATTTAATACCCCGCTGGGGCAATTTGAATACCGGGTGATGCCCTTCGGGTTACAAGGGGCACCAGGGGTCTTCATGAACTTAATCAATGAAGTGTTACACCCCTATTTATTCAAAGGAGTGGTTGTTTATTTAGATGATATCTTGGTCTATACCCCGGATCAAGAATCCCACACTACCCTTATGCGGAAGGTATTGGAAAAGCTTTTAGAACACAAACTGTTTGTTAAGCTGTCAAAATGTGAATTTCACCAAGAGAGCATTGACTTTTTGGGATACCGCATATCCTCCGCGGGGTTGGAGATGGACCCAAAAAAGGTCCAGGACGTTTTGAGATGGGAACCCCCTAAAACCAGGCGCCAGCTCCAAAGTTTTCTCGGCTTCGCCAACTTTTACCGTCAATTCCTGCCACACTTCGCCCAAGTAGCCCTTCCCCTCACGGAACTTTTAAAAACCAAGGGGAGGGGATCTAAGGCTTCGGTCCCAGGAGCCCCGTTGGACTGGACTCCGCAGTGTCAGCAAGCGTTTGAACAACTTAAAAGATTGTTCACGTCTGAGCCCATACTAGCCCACCCTGATGAAACAAAGAAATTCGTAGTGCAAGTAGACGCATCAGACACTGCTATGGGTGGGGTGATTTTGCAAGAGAATGCTCAAAAGCAACTACAACCCCTGGCTTATGTGTCGAGAAAATTTAATGACACAGAAAGATTCTGGCCCATTTGGGATAAGGAAGCAGCGTCTATTCGTTTAGCCTTGATCACATGGAGACATTGGTTAGAGGGGTCCCGAATACCTTTTGAAATCTGGACTGATCATAAAAATCTTGAGGTATTGCGAAAACCCCGGAATCTAAATGCCAAACAGTTCCGGTGGGCTGAGTTTTTCTCCAAATTTCAGTTTACCCTGCACCACTTCCCAGGGAAAGCCAACCATTTAGCAGACGCTCTCTCTCGCCTTCCTCAGCATTTTTCTAAGAGGGTCGAAGTTCGGGAATCTATGTTCACCCCGGAACAATTAGTTGGTGCAGTTGTAACCCGTAAAGCTAAACAGGCACCTATAAGTCACATCCAGACATTGAATTGGGAAAAGCAGTTTTTATCTGACATCACCCCACCAGAGACGAGTGAGTTACAAGCCAGGGATGATGTAAAGTGTGATCCTAATGGCTGCTGGTACAAGGGAAATAAAATGTTTGTTCCAGAAGCTACCCGAGCCCAGGTTTTGCGCACAGTTCATGATTCAAAAGCTGCGGGACACTTTGGATATGTAAAATCCTTAAGGCTTCTGCAACGGAGCTTCTGGTGGCCCAGAATGAAGCAAGAGTTGTCTCGTTATATACAGGCCTGCCCAACGTGTAATCGTTGTAAAGCCAGACCAGGAAAACCTCCAGGCCTCCTACAACCACTACCCACCCCGAGCAGACCCTGGGAAGTAATCTCTATGGATTTTATCACTGATCTTCCCCCTCCAGACATATGACTGTTATTTGGGTGGTAGTGGACCTATTCTCTAAGCAAGCCCACTTCATACCGTTCCCCAGTATGCCAACAGCAAAAGGCCTGGCCAAAGCATTCATTCAACACATTGCCAAATTGCATGCATTGCCCCTCAAGATCGTTTCCGACAGGGGGTTCCATTTGTTTCCAAATTTTGGTCTGAGCTAATGACTCTAATGGGTATTGAACGTGCGCTTAGTACTGCCTATCACCCTGAGACTGATGGCCAGACGGAGAGAGTGAACCAGACGTTAGAGCAATATCTAAGGTGTTTTTCTAATTATCAACAAGACAATTGGGTAGATTTGTTGCCATTGGCGGAGTTTGCTTACAACAATTCATGGCATGCTTCCACGAAAATGTCACCATTCAAAGCTGCCATGGGCTATGACAGCCCCCTCTTCCTTTCTTAAAACCTGGGGAGACTGGTGGGAAAGCCTCGACATGGTGTCAAACTCTCCGTGACTCCTGGCCCCTAATTATCGAGACTTTGAATGAGGCCAAGGCACAATATAAAAAACAAGCAGATAAGAAACGGGCCGGGGGATGGAACTTACAACCGGGAGACTCTGTCTATCTCTCGACTAAGAATCTAAGACTAGCGCAACAATCCAGAAAATTGGCGTGGAAATATATTGGTCCTTTCCGAGTGCTAAGATGTGTGAATCAAGTAACTGTACAACTAGACTTGCCTAAGTCTCTTAAAGCAATACATCCAATTTTCCATTACAGCCTTCTCAAGCCGGCCTTTCCCCCAACTAAAGAGCATCCTGAGACGTTGGATCCTCCCCCCTCTGATGGTTGACGGTGAAGAGCACTATGAGATCGCTGATGTTTTGGACTCTAAGATACTTCGTGGACAACTTATGTACCTGGTGCAATGGGTACACTTTGGGCCCCAATACAGGGAATGGGTGAAAGTTTCTGATATCAATGCACCTGATCACCTTAGAAACTTTCACGCTCGATACCCTGATAAACCTGGGGGGCCCCTATTCGCTCCTTCCTGAGTGGTGGGTGGGTGGAGTTTTGGGAGGGGCAGAATGTCAGAAAATGATGTCTTTGATGTTTCTCACTGCATCCATTGTGTTATGTTTCTACCCCGCTTTGCGCTTGCGTAGCTATGCAGCCTGAAACGTGGGAGCTTCTTCCCTGCCGCTTTTCCTTATCACGGTGGCCTTGAATGTAGGCTTTGGACTATTCTTGTTTCGCTGAGAATTTTCCAGTCCTGGGAAGGCAAGGGGAGGGGGGAGTAGTCTCCCGCTTATGAAGTATTTCTCCCGCCGGGAGTTCCCGCGCGAGTGCTCAAGTTTTATTCGCTAGGCGCTTCATTGCATCACACTATAAGTTAGCCGGCTCTGCTTTGCTCCCCATTCCTGACAATGACCTCCTACTGTGGGTTTTAGCAAGTTAATCCTAATAAACCTTTCTTTGTGCAAGAATGACTGGATCTACTTGATTTTACACCTGACAGGTCCCAACCCAGAGTAGGCAGCCCTGCCTAGGAGGGCTCAGAGCTTTCTTCAGGGCTATAAGAGCATGTGGCATGCAGTTTTGAGAGAACTGGGACTGGCCCAAGGTCACCCAGCAGGCTTCACGTGAAGGAGAAGTGGGGAACCGAAGCCGGTTCTCCAGATCGGAGTCCGCTGCTCTGAACACCATGCTGGCTTTTAATGGCCATGATCACGGGGGCAGTTTGGCCCAACACAGCCACTCCTCCCCTCTGGATCAAATGGGTGCAGTCAGACAGCCACATCTGTCGGGCGTTCCAAAGCCATACTTATCCCATCATAGAACAACTTGGAGCTGGGTCAAAAAGGCACCACATGACGTGGTGTTTTCAGTTCCCCACGTAGTCATTGCGCATGGCCAGATGTCTGAACGCGGGGGACTGTGTACAGAACGGATTTGGCAGTCTGAACCTGTAGATCCATTCTGCCGCTAGGGGTGAATCTTATTTAAAATAAGAAGAAGAAGAGAAGAGATTGGATTTATACCCCACCCTTCACTTTCGAGTCTCAGAGCGGCTTACAGACTCCTCTCCCTTCCCCTCCCCACAACAGACACCCTGTGAGGTGGGCGGGGCTGAGAGAGCTCTGAGAGAACTGCCCTTGAGAGAACAGCTGTGCCAGAGCTTGTGACTGACCCAAGGTCACATCAGCAGGTGCAAGGGGAGGAGTGGGGAATCCAACCCGGTTCTCCCAGATTAGAGTCCGCGCACTTAACCACTACACCAAAATTGCCTCTATGTACATGCATGTGCATGGACACATGCACATGTGCACATATGCGTGCACATGTACTCCTAAGCGCGTGCATGAATTTTGGGGCAGTGCACTCAGTGGCTGAGGCGTTGTGATAATGTGGATGCTTTACCATGGGATGTCTCCGTGGGTAACACACAGCAGGGTGTGCAGTGTGGTTGATATGCCCCACAACACTTTAAACCGGTTCAATTAGAGGTGGCACCATATCGCGCCAATCCGCCATTATAGCCATGGCCAATGACGAAACCAAACTAGGAGAAGAAAGGGAAGCAGCTCAAAAGCACTCCGATGAGATTTCTGTGCCCATTCCTCCGATCCAAGAAGAAAGGGCTTGAAAAAGTCCAAACGCAGCAACTCTGGGTCCTGAAATCCCTGCCTCTTGGTCTGATGCTACCCACCACAACTATGACATTCAAGGCACTGTGTTTATAAAAGGAGCCATCCAAACATGTCTGTTTATGCCAGCCGGCTGTGTCTCTAAATAAACAAGTCCCAAACAATGCTGAGGACTTCTCCAGCATCTGTCTCCACCCCATAATTTTACCTCCATGGCCATTTCAAAGCCCTTTTTTGTTTGTTTTCCAGCTTTTTTCTTTTTAAAGTTCTCCTCAGCTCATAACTTGGGACTCAAAGCTTTTGGAACTCACAATGGAATTCAGAAAGGTGACCATTGTGATTGACAGCTCTGGGTTGGGGAATTCTTGGAGATTTGGGGGTGGAGCCTGGGGAGGGCGGGGTTTGGGGAGGGGAGGGACCTCAGCGGGGTATAAAATGCCATAGGATGGCTCGATTCACGCCCAGTAGCTCCTTAGAGACCAGCAAGATTTGGGCGGGCACGATCCCGTGGTAAATGTTGGACTTCTTCTTGAATATGTTAGAATTTCCTGAGCTATATTGCAAAAGCTTTTATTGATATACAAACTGACGTTCATGGAAATTATTAAATGTTATTGTCCGTTTCATCACAGTGTTTCTTTGTTTTGACGTATCAACTGAAAGCCTGGCAGAAGAGCTCTGTCTTGCAGGCCCTGATCTCTAATGGGAGCTCATTCCACCAGGTAAGGGCCAGGGCTGAAAAAGCCCTGGACCTCGTTGAGACAAGTCTGACGTCCCCGGGGCCGAGTACCACCAATACGAAGCGCGTGATTGAACCTGAGACCTTCTGCATGCCAAGCAGATGTTCTACAATTGCACGTGATGATGAGGAGGAAGCTTTAACAGCTCAATTCTTTTTTAAAAAATCCACACGTTGCAAGTGAGGTAGGACACCCATTGGTCACATCGCCTGTGCAGCATCCATGTGCAGAACTGGAGCGCAATTTCCACAAGGCCTGCACACTCTTCGTATTGCTATAAAGTGCACGGAAGGTCTGTTTGAGCAGACTGGAATGCCTCACGGAAAGAGGCTGCCCGTGGATTGCAGAAAACAGACAGGAGCCCGTCAGCTGCTGACAGGCAGCAGAGGCTAAACTTGGCAATGACTGCCGAGTGACTAAACTTCTCTGCAGCTGTTTAATCAGCACTATGAATGAGCTCTGCGCTGATCCTTAAAAATGAGAAGCAAATCCCTTCGCTAAGGCTCCCTGGCCTCTGGCCGCTGTTGCTGTTGGTTTTTGATTTGGACTCAATATTATCTTTAAGGACGCTTACAAAATTCTGCCCATCTGAATTGCAAGCCCAGCTTGGGCATGCCAGATGAGCTGAGCTTGGCAGACTGGAGCCCGATGCATTAGTCATCCACGAATGTCAGACTTCATACAGACGTTGGCACGTGGGTAGGTGCAGGGCTCTTTGTGCAGAGCCCTGATTGATGATGATGATGATGACAGACAGACAGACAGACAGACAGACAGACAGACAGACAGACAGACAGACAGAAAGAAAGAAAGAAAGAAAGAAAGAAAGAAAGAAAGAAAGAAAGAAAGAAAGAAAGAAAGAAAGAAAGAAAGAAAGATGAGAGAGACAGACAGACAGACAGACAGGGCTCTTTTTGGTAGCAGGAACTCCTTTGCATATTAGGCGACACACCCCTAATGTAGCCAATCCTCCAAGAGCTGACAGTCGCCCCTGTAAGAAGAGCTCTGTAAGCTCTTGGAGGATTGGCTACATTAGGGGTCTGTGGCCTAATATGCAAAGGAGTTCCTGCTACAAAAAGAGCCCTGATTGATGATGATGACAGACAGACAGACAGACAGACAGACAGACAGACAGACAGACAGACAGACAGACAGACAGACAGACAGACAGAAAGACAGAAAGAAAGAAAGAAAGAAAGAAAGAAAGAAAGAAAGAAAGAAAGAAAGAAAGAAAGAAAGAAAGAAAGAAAGAAAGAAAGAAAAAGAAAGAAAGAAAGAAAGAAAGAAAGATGAGAGAGACAGACAGACAGACAGGGCTCTTTTTGGTAGCAGGAACTCCTTTGCATATTAGGCGACACACCCCTAATGTAGCCAATCCTCCAAGGGCTGACAGTAGCCCCTGTAAGAAGAGCTCTGTAAGCTCTTGGAGGACTGGCTACATTAGGGGTGTGTCGCCTTAATATGCAAAGAAGTTCCGGCTACAAAAAGAGCCATGATGATGATGATGATGATAAATATACAGATGATAGACAGATGATGATGATGATGATGATGATGATGATGATGATGATGATGATGATGATGATGATAGACAGACAGACAGACAGACAGATGATAGATGGATGATAGACAGACAGGGCTTGTTTTGTAGCAGGAACTCCTTTGTACATTAGGCGACACACTCCTGATGTAGCCAATCCTCCAAGAGCTTACAGTAGCCCCTGTAAGAAGAGCTCTGTAAGCTCTTGGGGGATTGGCTACATTAGGGGGGTGTCGCCTAATATGCAAAGGAGTTCCTGCTACAAAAAGAGCCCTGATGATGATGATGATGAAGATGATAGATGATAGATAGATGATAGATAGATAGAGATAGATAGATAGATAGATAGATAGATAGATAGATAGGTAGATAGATAGGTAGGTAGGTAGATAGGTAGGTAGGTAGATAGGTAGGTAGAGATGATAGACAGACAGACAGGGCTTTCAGGTCCTTCCTTCTTCTTTAGCCCCATAGACAGAAAATTTTGGGTTGGTCGGGCATGGGGAACTTTTGTGGGGCAGCAGAGGAGGGGGAGGGGAGAGGGGGAGGGAGAAGGGCAGCTGCACGTCTTCCCTGAACTCCAAGCCATGATTTCACCGCTTGGAGTTCAGGCACTGGCAGCCCCTGCTTTCAAGCAAGGGCTGCCTACACCCGAACTCCAAGTAGTTAATTTGCTGCTTGGAGTTCAAGTAAGGCATGCAGCCAGCAGCCGCCCCCTCCCTCCCCTCCTGCAAGATTTAAAGGGCCCACTGATCAGCTGGAGAGCCCTTTAAATCTTGGAGGAGGGGAGGGAGAGTGGTGGCTGCAAGATTTAAAGGGCCCTCCAGCTGATCAGCAGGCCACATGCTCCGCCGATCAGCTGGGGGGCCCTTTTAATGTCACAGGAGGGGGAGGAGGGGCAGCAGCTGTTGTGGGCGTGCCTCGCAATTGAGGGGGCGGAGCCCCAGAATGCCCTACTGTGGCTATGGGCCTGTTCTTTTTCTTCATTCAAATGAGTCATGCACACAAATGGTGGTGGTGGTGGTGGAAAGTAATGTTAAGTCACAGCTGAATTACGGTGCCCCTGTAGCATTTTGAAGGAAAGAGATGTTCGGAGGTGGTTTGCCATCGCTTACCTCTGCCTAGCAACCCTGGACTTCTTTGAGTGCATTTTCAAAATGTAAAAGTTATGACTCGATGGTATTCTACTCCACGGAAACTCTCTTACATCTCAACTGAGAAGTCCCCATGCTGCTGGAAAGGTTGCCATCAGGAGGGAGATTTTGCCCACTGCTGGTGGAGAGGTGCTAAAATTAAAAACTTTTGGTCAGAAGCATTAGATATAATTCAGGATGTTACCAGAGTATGGGTTCCATTTACACCGGAGACTTTATTCTTAAATGTTTGGCCACAGGACTTAAATACTAGACCACACAAAGCCACTATTGAAGTCATGTTGGATGCTGCGAGAACGGCGATCGCATTGTATTGGAGAGATGTTAAAGCCCTAATGGTAGAGGTATGGTTTCGAAAACTGTGGAACCATTATCTTATGGACGCCGTCACAAATAAATTGAACGACGTGTCTCAACGTTTAAATCATTCTGAATTCACTGGGAAGTGGTTTCCGATTCTGGAATATCTAGCTCAACAGCAGTTTATCTCTTCTGAATGGTCTCAGTTTCATAAATGGATCTTTGACTTTTGTTATACCGCTGTAATGAAGAGGAAGAGGAAGAAAAAGAAGAGATTGGATTTATACCCCACCCTTCACCACCCAAAGGAGTCTCAGAGCGGCTTACAAACTCCTTTCCCTTCCCCTCCCCACAACAGACACCCTGTGAGGTAGATGGGGCTGAGAGAACTTTAACACAAATTGCTCTTTCAGGTGTGCCAGAGCTTGTGACTGACCCAAGGTCACATCAGCAGGTGCAAGTGGAGGAGTGGGGAATCAAAGCCAGTTCTCCCAGATTAGAGTCTCTGCACTTAACCACTACACCAAACTGGCTCTCTAACTCTCGCCTATTTATCTTGGTTGTACGGACTTCCTTGGTAGTCTCCCATCCAAGTATTTTACCACGGCTGACCCTGCTTAGCTTCCAAGATCCAACAGGATTGAGCTAGTTTAGGCTATCCATAAGGACTTTAGTAGAGGCCTGCTGGGTCAGACAAGTAGTTCATCTAGTCCAGCATCCTGTTTCATGCACTGACCGACCAGTTGCTCCGGAGGGCCAACAAACAGAGTGCTGAGCAAACAAGCGGAATTTAAGAGGTCAGAAAGCAAGGAGAACTCTTGCATTTGCATCCAAAATTGTTTTAGCTCCAGATGTTGGCTGGTGATGAATATGCAAAAAGAGGGTCGGAAGATATCGTCCAGGAAGAAGAACCTACAGGGAAGCAGAGAAGATATTACACATCAATTTAAAATAGCGAGCGAGATCATCAGCCACAGATCTCTGGCCAAAAGAGTCTTTGGAAGAAATAAAATGCGTCTAATGTCTGTGCAGGGCTTGTGGTGTGACCACAGCTATTCGTTTTTGCACAGCCCTGTTAGATTTTTCACATGTGTGCTGCAATATTACTGATGCCTCAAGGTTATTGGGTGGACCTGAGAAGACAGCTCCTACCTCCTTCCTCCTTCCCAGTTCTGTGCGTAAGTGCTGCGGGATGATAAAATGGATCCAAACTACTTTGAGTGCCAGCGGAGGCAATTGTTTTAAGAAACCCCGGAAAAGTTATGAAGCCGTTGGCTCTAAATCTTGGCTACCGATTGGTTGAGTGCATGATCAATGAGCCATAAATCCTTGGGCATACTTAACTGTCTCTTAGAATATAGAACGCATCAAAGTCATCACCATCAATGTGTCCGGTAATGCTTTAATTCAAAGTTACAACCACGGCCGCGACTTCATGGCCGAGAGAAGTTGAAACCGCGGGAGACGCGGCTGGGCTTTCTTTCTGAAAGCACTAGCGTTAAAAAGATGGCGGCCGTCGACCCATTGGGGAGAGAAGTGAGTGTCCTGCTAAATATTCTCACAGTCATAACTCAAACGTGCATTTCTGCATGCTCAGATGAGATTACATTAAATGCATCTCTAATCTCTCTTCCCATATAGGCATAAAAACAGGATCTCATACATAAGGCTCAAGCAGACCAAAGAGCAGTCCTAAACCGCATGATTACTCCACATGCATAATTACCAGTTCCAAACCACACAGAGTTTAATATCATTTATCCTATATCTCAGAGTTGTGTTGCCCCCCCCCCATAAAGAACTATACGTTTGGTTGTTTTCTGTTTAATCTTGGAAACCTGCAATTATTGTATGAGTGAGGGAGGGGTCATGACTCAGTGATAAAGTATCTGCTTGGCATGCAGTAGTTCCCAGGTTCAATCCCCGGCATCTGCAGTTAAAAGGGTCAGGTAGTAAATTGTGTGTAAGACTTGTACCTCAAGTGCTTCTAGTCTAAGTAAGCAATACAGGCCTCGATGGACCAAGGATCTGATTCAGGCAATTTCATGTGTCATATGTCCACGTGTGTGTCCCCCATATATGTATAAAATCCAGGTATTGTGCCATGATTTAGCTAAAATGCATGTTTATGTATGTAGAGTTTCAAGAGGGAATTAGATAAACATATGGAGCAGAAGTCCATCAGTGGCTATTAGCCACAGGGTATAGATGGGAACTCTCAGTCTGGGGCAGGTGATGCACTCTATTCTTGGTGCTGGAGGGGGCAGCAGTGGGAGGGAACTTCTGGTGCCCTGGCCCCACTGCTGGACCTCCTGATGGCACCTGGTATATTTTGGCTGCTGTGTGACAGAGTGTTGGACTAGATGGGCCATTGGCCTGATTCAACATTGGCTTCTCTTAAGTTCTTATGTTCTTATGTTCTGGTTAATCTCTGGATCAATGGTTACCAATGGATTTCCTGGTACTAATTTTCTTCTCCAAGAACATCTTCCCTAAAGCCAGACAGCCAATCCTGGTTTTCCTCCAAGTCAGGAGATGGTCCAGGAGAACTCAAGAAGCATCACTTTTGTGCCTCCAAGAATGAATGTTTGCCAGAGAGGGGCTGTGGCTCAGTGGAAGAGCTTCTGCTTGGTGTGCCGAAGGACCCAGGTTCAATCCCCGGCGTCTTCAGTTAAAAGGACCAGGTAGGAGGTGATGTGAAAGACTTCAGCCTGAGAGCCATGAGAGCTGCTGCCAGTCTTTGTAGACAACATTGACCCTGACGGACCAAGGGTCTGATCCAGTATAAGGCAGCTTCATGGGATGTGAATAGTATAATTTGCAGTGATATAAGAAGGCATAGGGGCTGCGGTGGCTCAAGTGGTTAAGACGCTGAACTGCAGGCTGTGGAAGGTCAGTAGTTCAGCAGTTCAAGACCCGTGAGTGCCGCATGACGGGGTGAGCTCCCGTCTCTAGTTCCAGCTCCTGCCAACCTAGCAGTTCGAAAGCAAGAAATTGCAAGTAGATAAATAGGTACTACTTCGGTGGGAAGGTAACAGTGTTCCGTGCGCCTTGGTGTTTAGTCATGCCGGCCACATGACCACGGAAACGTCTTTGGACAGCACTGGCTCTTCGGCTTTGAAACGGAGATGAGCACCGCAACCCTAGAGTCGGATTCGACTGGCTTTCGAGCAAGGGAACCTTTACCTTTACCTAAGAAGGCAAGCCTGTGTCTGCTTCCTTGATAGATGAGCCCAGGGCTTTTTTTGTAGAAAAAGCCCAGCAGGAACTCATTAGCATATTAGGCCACACCCCATGCTACCAGAAGTGTGGTCATCCAGCCACACCCACCTTTGGCTTCTTATTCTGTTTACTTTGTTTGTTGTCAAAACCCCAGGGCTTTTTTTGGAGCAGGAATTCCTTTGCATGTTAAGCCACACACCCCTAATATAGCCGATCCTAATGAGTTTCTGCTGTTGGGTGTGGCCTATTATGCTAATGAGTTCCTGCTGGGTGTGGCCAACTTGGGAGCCAGCCGGAACTCCGTTCCTGTGTGTTCCTGCCCAAAAATAGCCCTGGATGAGCCCAAATAACCACTTTATTATTTCAACACAGCTACTTTCAGGAGGGTTGCCAGGTCTGGATTGGAAAATACCTGGAGACTTTGGGGGTGGATCCAGGAGAGGGAGTGGCTTGGGGAGCGGAGGTGCCTCAGCATGGACCAATGCCATAGAGTCCACCCTTCAACGCAGCCATTTTCTCCAAGGGAACTGCTCTTTGTCAGCTGGAGGCTAGTGGTAAAAGCGGAGATCTCCAGGCCCCACCTGGAGGATCGCAACCGTAACTTTCAGGCTTTGGAAGAGGAGGCGAGTCTTTGCTGTTCTCTGTAGAGCCAAGTTTTCACCCTCCTTGTGTTCTTCTAGATCAGTCTGATTCCAGCAACTTGCACCGGTTCCGGGAAGCTTCTGGATCTCGTAGATTCCAGCATTCCTGTTTTGAGTGAGCCACATTCCTCTCCCCAGTAATTTTGCAGCTTTATTGGATTCCTTCAGCCTCACTCAGTAAATTCCAGTGGCTACAGGGAATGGTCGGCATGCGCACCCTGGACTGAGGCTTCTGTTGACTCACGGAAGGCAAGTTAATGCAGTTTATCCCCTGCCAAGAACAGCACGGGGTCTGTGAAGTGCTGCCATTTTTCTGAGATTTTGACTGCAAAGTAACCTCCGCCTCTCCTTTAAAAGACTCTTCCTTGAGTTATTCCTTTGGGAGAGAAGTGCCTTCTGCCCCAGTCGGTAATGGGAGGGGGAGTGCTTTGCACTAGCAAGGTTGTCACAGTGGTAGCACAATTCAATAAGACTTAGACAGTCTTATTGCAGAATATGTACTATGGACTTTACACTGGTCCATTTCTTGTTGCGTGTATTACTGGATGGATCATGGAATCATAGAATCATAGAGTTGGAAGGGACCTCCATGGCCATCTAGTCATCTAATCCAACCTCCTGCACAAGGCAGGAAATGCACAATACCTCCCCCTCCACACCCACAGTGACCCCGGTTCCACGCCTAAAAGCATTTTATCCCATTATAATTTTTTGCCACCGCTCTAAGGGACCTAAAGAGCCTCTTGCTCAGGGTGAAAGAGGATAGCGCAAAAGTGGGCTTGAAGCTCAACATCAAAAAAACTCTGACCATGGCATCTGGCCCCATCACTCCTTGGCAAATAGAAGGGGAAGTCGTAGAAGTAGTGACAGACTTCACGCTCCTGGGATCCCAGATCACTGCAGATGGTGACTGCAGCCATGAAATTAAAAGACGCCTGCTCCTTGGGAGGAAAGCGATGGCAAACCTAAACAGCATGATAAAAAGCAGAGACATCACCCTGCCAACAAAAGTCCGCATGGTCAAAGCAATGGTATTCCCCGTAGTAATGTATGGCTGCGAGAGTTGGACTATAAGGAAGGCCGAGCACCGAAGAATAGATTCTTTTGAACTATGGTGCTGGAGAAGACTCTTGAGAGTCCCTTGGACTGCAAGGAGATCAAATCAGTCAATCCTAAAAGAAATCAACCCTGACTGTTCCCTGGAAGGCCAGATCCTGAAGTTGAAGCTCAAATACTTTGGCCACCAAATGAGAAGGGAGCATTCACTGGAGAAGACCCTGATGCTGGGAAAGATTGAAGGTCAAAGAAGAAGGGGACGGCAAAGGATGAGATGGTTAGACAGTGTCATCGATGTGACGAACATGAAATTGAGCAAACTTCAGTGGACAGCGGAAGACAGGAGGGCCTGGCGTAATCTGGTCCATGGGGTCGCGAAGAGTCGGACTCGACTGTGCGACTGAACAACAACAACAATTTTTTGGTGAAGTAGAGCCAGGGTCCCTAATGTGGTGTGCATGGGTTACCATAGCACCTGCTATCACCTGTCTTGGCACCAGCCGAGTGGTTTCAGAATGGGACCAGTTGGGGTTCCTGCCCAGCAGGACTTCCGATTGGCCGTTAGAGAGCTGACTAGCTGGACAGATTAAAATAACATTCTTTCAGCAGCAGCTGCCACCCAGTCTTGGTTTTATTCTTCCAGCTCCCGATATATTCCAGGCAGTTCACTTTCAATTTTCATAATATTCAAATTTTACTTTGAGTGCTTTCCATCATGAACTTCTCGAGGGTGAGGATTCCGCCTTCCCTCTCCTTGTAACACCCACTTTGCGTGCTTTTTGAATCTGCAGTATTTTAAAATGTATATCCTGCTTTTCTTCCCGGTGTGGAACCAATGTGGCTTAGCACTTTGTCCTCCTTTCCCTCGTTTTTTCTCACAACAAACCTGTGAGGTACGTAAGGCTGAAAGAACGAAGTTCACCCAGCGGGCTTGAGTGGCAGGAAGGGGGGATTCCAACCCAGGTCTCCGAGGATCCTAGTCCAGTTGTCTATCCACTACGCCATCCTGGATCTGTGCTTTTAGAGCATGCTGGGAAAAGAAAGATCTCCTCCGTGCTCTGAGACATGTGCTGCAATCCATGTGCAAACCAGTTTTCTTTTGTTTTGTTTTAACTCAGCTGGACTCGAAGCGTTAGCATCCAGGGGCAGAGTCGTCCTAACACAGCATGGTGAACACGTGTGGGTCACATTGTAGTCTGCTTTTAAGACATTACACTTTCCCTCTTCTCTGCGGCTGCTGATAATTGCCACATGAGGACAAAAACGACCCCAGGACAACTAGCGTGCTGGTTTCTTAATATTCTTCCTTCCTAAGAGAAGTGTCTGGTCTTCACAACCCATTAACAGAAAGAAAATCAACAGGCGCAGCCTGAACCTTCAGTGATATCAACTGTCCCCTATCACCGGTCAGAAGCACATACTGTTATGTACTGAATGTGAATTGCTCCTATCTATTCACATGTTAAGCTTGAGTCTGAATGTGGCTCTTCAGATGTCGCATTGCTATTGGTCAGTTTCTGCGAAACCTGTGTAATTACCCAATCACTGAGTGATATTGTTGCAAAGAGGGAACGGTCCTGATTGGCCTTTATCCCTGTATCCTGATTGGCTTTTATCCCAGCGTTACTATTGGTTCTTATCTGACTATGGGTTTGGCTTTGACAGCCCGGGAGAGTTTAAAAGAAGGAGCTGTGCTCCCCTTGTTGTGTGTGTGTTCAGTCGTGTGTTCCTGACTTACAGTTGCTGTTTAATAAAGCTGAAATCACTTGAAGCTGAATCCTTTGTTGAGTCTCATACTTAACACATACCCATTGTTGTGGTATTGTGTTTCCTCTCTTCCAGTTCCCTTCCTCCCTCCAGCCACTGTCCTGAGGGCTTTCTGTCCAGCGTAGCCTTTCCAGTGGTAACAAGCATCTTGTCCTCCACGTTCACCAGTGGAAAAGGCGGCAGGTCACAACCCACTGTATTGAGGAAAGAAAACAAAGATGGCGGCTGTCGTCCACCAGCAGGTTTGGTGACATGTGAAGAGCGAGTATCTTGGCGCATGGCATGTGCGTTTTACTCACTGTCCTCAGAAGCACATGGCAAGTACACAAAAATACAAAGAAGAGAAACTGCTGGTTGGGCCCCAAGGTTCATATCTAGTCCAGCATCCTGTTTCCTGCAGTGGCCAACGAGACGTTTCTGGGAACAAGCAGAACACAAAGCTGCCTGCTGGGGTTACTCCCATGATAAGGAACAGTTCCAAGAAGGTCTTTGTGACACAGGGGGACGGTGGGAATTGTCTCGACTATTATTGTCCCAACTATTGTCTGTGTGTGCTTCTTTATTTCATTGGAAATATAAGAGATCCGGGTCTGGCTCAGGCCCATAGCCAGGATTTTGTAATTCAGAGGGCCTTTAAATAAGTCAGGGGTCACTGACGTCGCAAAATTAAAAAAAAAAAATTAAATAAAAAGTTTAAACTCACTTTTGCAGCATCTGCACTCTGCCTGCCTACATGGGGAAGCAAGCCATACTTGGGGAAGGGGCAGCAGTGGGGAGTCCGCCTGGTGGCCCAGAGACCCAGGGGCCTGGAGGCTGGAGGGAAGTCAGGGGGGCCTTAGCAGGAAGTCAGGGGGCCAGGCCCCGAAATGCCCCACTATAGCCACATGAGTCTGGTATGGCTTATGAATGGTTCCTTCAATAAAGACAGCAGTGAAGTTCTTCCAATGGATGGGGGGAAGAATCTTGCATTAGGTCAGCCAAAGGCTATACAAAATAGCCCCCAGGGATATTTGTGTGCAGTAGTGGCAAAACAATCAGAATTGTGAAGAACGCGTTCATAGCATGAATTCAAACATCATGCAGCCTGAGAAGTGTGAAGACCATGGCCGGAAAGGAATACATGGGCACATTTGCCCTGCTGTTACCTTTGGTTGGGTTTTCCTGCAGGTGGAAGTTCTCTTGGCCTCAATTGGGATGTGAAGTTCAAGATGCTTATAAGAAGAGAAGAAGAGACTGGATTTATACCCCACCCTTCACTGGGAGTCTCAGAATGGCTTACAATCTCCTTCCCTTCCTCCCCCCACAGCAGACACTCTGCGGGGTAGGTGGGGCGGAGAGAACTCTGAGAGAACTGCCCATGAGGCAACAGCTCTGAGAGAATTTGTGACTGACCCAAGGTCACACCAGCAGCTGCATGTGGAGGAGTGGGGAATCAAACCCGGTTCTCCCAGATTAGAGTCCGTGCTCCTAACCACTACACCAAACTGACTGTATCTCAGAGCAGGCCATAAGACCTGGAGTGATACCTGCTGAGAATCTCTGGCTAATGCACTGAGTGGGAGAAGAAAGTGCCATCAAATCACAGGCAACTTAAGGCAACCCGTCATGGGGTTTTCAAGGCACAAGAGGTTCGGACATGGTTTGTCATTGCCTCCCTCTGTGTAGCAACCCTGGACTTCCTTGGTGGTCTCCCATCCAAGTGCTAACCAGGGCGGACCCTGCTTAGCTTCCAAGATCTGCCAAGACCAGGCAAGCCTGGTCCATCCAGGTCAGGGTTTGCGGTATAGAGCCACAGTTTTCTAAGAGCTGTTCTCTCAAGGGCAGTTCTGGAAAGACCTCTCTCAGCCCCACCAACCTCACAGGGTGTCTGTTGTGGGGAGAAGAAGGGAAGGAGATTGTAAGCTGCTCTGAGACTCTGAGTGAAGGGCAGTCTCCTCCTCCTTCTCTTGTTGTTGTTGTTGTTGTTGTTGTTGTTGTTGTTGTTGTTGTTCTTCTTCTTCTTCTTCTTCTTCTTCTTCTTCTTCTATTTATCTTCCATAAACCTGTGCAATCCTCTTTCAAAGCCATCTGTGCTAGTGGTCCTCACCATGAGGCAAGGGATTATATCTGCTAATTATGAACTGAATGAAGAAATACTTCCTTTGGTACCTCCCAGATGCCTTGCTCATCAAAATAATTGGGTGAGTCCAAGTTGTAGAACTGGACGCAAGTCCCAGGATATTAGAGCACAGGCTATGGCAGCAGATATGGACCTAGTCTGCCGCTTGGATGGGAGATCTTCTGGGAATCCTAGGCTTCCTTGAATTCCTTGAGGGATGAAAGTGTCGGATATAAATATTACGGCCGAGAGAAGAAAATGCTTCCCTTTCTCCTTTTCCTCTGCACCGTCCATCATTTCATAAAGCGAGTCGGGCGGAGTGAAGGAGGCCACGTTAGAAGCTCAACGAAACCTTGAGGGAACGTGATTTATCACGTGAGCGGGGAGAAGTATATTGGGAAAGGCCACGTCCCAGGTTGCCAAAACAGACTCAGAATGAGTGTGGCAGCAATGTCTGGGTTTTAAATGCCTATTTGCTGGTCTCATTAATCTGCTAAATTACCCAGCTCACATTGCTGGATGTCTAAGTGGGGCGTCTAAGCAGGCCGCTTTGTATTAAGCTGCCGTCAGAAGGGGAAACGGCCGCAGAGGAGTTCGGGCCGCGTGGTCAAGGAGAGACTTATTGGCTGCAAAAGGATCTTTAATGAAATCCGTACATGCCAATGCTCCCAGAAATATATATATATGTGTGTGTGTGTATGTATATATATATATATAGTACCAGTAGCTAGTATAATATCTGCTTGGCTCCCACAGTCACACAATACTTTTCTGCATCGGCCAAAGTCATATTGGAGAGATGGGGGGTCCAGCCGTATAATTAACCAGCAGGTATTCATAGACAGTGTGGTTTGTCTATCCAGCGTCCAACCCAGCATAGGAGACATTTATTAGGAGAAGCCGCTGGGATGAACTCTGGCACTGGATCTATCCAGGCCACACTTATGAATCACAATCTCGGAATTACCCGGAGCCGATTGTGTTTTGAAAAAGAAGATGAATTGTTGCAGACGTCCGAACAGCATTGTCACATCGATACAATGGCCCGGCTATGCGGGGGCATACGATGATTTGTTTTGATTTGGGATCGATTTTTTTTTTCTCCCCCTTTTTTTTTTAGTAAATCTCCCTTAGCTGCTGAGCCCTAATGAGGCGTCCCTAAATTGATTAGACGGTCCACCATTTCAGCCCGGTTTGCAGATTATTTTCGGAAACCTGTCAAGATCCCTGTGACTTTCATTTCATTGGATTTAATGATTGCCGGGAAGGCGGAAGGCGGGGGGTCGGGAGGGAGAGAAAGGTGTACATTACAGCCAGATACAATCGTTTTTGTCAGCGTGATCCTTTTAAGCGCAATTCAATTAAAGTGTTATTCCCTAATTTTATTATTCTGCCAGTCGGAGTGCTAATGCTAGCCACCAATAAAGCTACAGGTAGATAATGGTATACAATTTAATTTAACTAATTGGAGTTTAGTGATCTAACATGCTTTTCATATCCTAATTCCTTGAATAATCTTTGATTTTTGCATCTCCAACAATTCTTTTAATGGAAAAGGGCAGGCGAAAACATCGGTTACATTTCAGATTCAATTATTGGGTAACATCTGCCTTTAACTGCATTATCAGTATGCACACGGATTCCCTTCTATTACCTGCCTGGCGCATCCATTTCCCATTGTCACCACGTTTGACCTTGAAATTAATTTATCTAACTGTGCTTACATTCCTTAATATGTTATCTCCAGCCTTGCAGAGCCAGAGACATTTTCACTGAGTGAATCCTGGCACCGTGTCAACTCGGAGAGGGTCAGCCTCCGACGGGAACAAGATTTTCAGCCTGGAGAACAAAAGTGTATGGGCTCTTCTTTCCCCCCCACCAGCCGCCCTCCCTCGCTCTGAATAGAAAATGGCCCGTGTTATTCGTAAGCATGTGCGAGACCCACAAGTGGAATTTTGTTTTCAATTAAATGTCCTCAGCCTAGGCTGCTGGTTTTTTTTGTAGAAATGTTCTCTGCCTATTTGTGTTTCAAGTGGTTTCCTCGGTGTGTCTGTCTCATCAAATCCCCACTGCAGCGAGAGCTCCCGGGTGTTACCTCCAGATACAATTCCATTCAGTCAATACTTCCAAATAAGAAACTTTCGGAATGCTCAGAGAAGAAGTTTTAGTAGCTGCTCATTTTAACACTGTACTTCTTGCTCAAGGATTCATGTGTTTTGTGCCTGATATCCCAGTCAAGAGACTTGTCCTCCTGTTTGGTGTAGTGGTTAAGTGCGTGGACTCTAATCTGGGAGAACCGGGTTCGATTCCCCACTCCTCCACTTGCACCTTCTGGATGACCTTGGGCAAGCCATAGTTCTGTCAGAGCTGTCCTTGAAAAAGAGCAGTTTGTGTTAGAGTTCTCTCAGCCCCACCCTCCTGTTGTGGGGAGAGGAAGGGAAGGGAGTTTGTAAGCCACTCTGAGACTCCTTTGGGTAGTGAAAGGCAGGGGATAAATCCAATCTCTTGTTTTTTAAGGTAAAAATTAATTAAAAATTAAATTAAAAAATAAATAAATCCAATCTCCTCCTCCTCTTCTTCTTCTTCTTCTTCTTCTTCTTCTTCTTCTTCTTCTTCTTCTTCTTCTTCTTCTTCTTCTTCTCTTTTCCAGTTTTTTTTTTCTCTCTTTCGATCACCCCCCACCCCAAAGGTATTACATTAAGCATTTTAAAAAAAAGCAGATCCAAAATCAAAACAGTTAATCTTTTGCTTGGATTATGCAACCTGTCTCACACACTCTGAAATCTCATGACATCATACAATACCTGATGACACCTGTGAGAGGTCTTACAGGGCTGCCAAGTCCGAGTTGGAAAATTCACTGGAGATCCGGGATTGGATCCCGAGGAGGGTAGGGTTTGGGGAGGGAGATCAGCAGGCTATGATGACAGAGAGTAGCTCCAAAGCAGCTAGATAATCTGTCGTCTGGAGATTCTCTATATCCAGGGGATCTCCAGACACCACCTGGAGATTGGCAACCCTACCCATGTTCCCTCTAAGCTATGGAGTCTTGTGAGCAAAAATTCTACTTTGTGAGCTACTGGCATGAAAGTTGTGAGCAGGTGCTTCAGCTACTGCAGAAATCTGTTTGCTCTGGAGCCATCCTTCCTGAGCCAAGACAAAAATGCGTGAGCCAGAGGCTAAAAAACTGTGAGCTAGCTCACACTAACTCAGCTTAGAGGGAACACTGGACCCTACCCTTGGGGACACTGGCAATCTTGGTCAGAAATTTCTAGGAAGGAATGGCTACCATGGGCATGTGGAGAACAAAGGGTTTTTTTGTGTGTTAAGTACCGTCGAGTCGCTTCCCACTTAATGGTGCCCCATGAATGAATGACCCCCGAATGGTCTGATCATTAACAGCCTTGCTCAGGCCTTGCAGACTGAGGTCTGTGTCTTCCTTGAGGGACTCAATCCATCTCATGATGGGTCTTCCTCTCTTCTTGCTGCCTTCAAGTTGCCCTAACCTTATCGTCTCTCCGGTGACTGCTGTCTTCTCCTAATGCTACCAAAGTATGAGAGTCTCCATTTAATCCAGGGGTGGCCAAACGTACTTAACGGAAGAGCCACATAGAATAAACGTCAGATGTTTGAGAGCCGCGAGGCATGAACAAGTATTACACTTTTTTTACTGGGGGATATGCACATTTGCTTTTTTTTATTAGCATTAAATGAGACTGCCGAAAATAATATCCAAAGCGGTAAAAGCAGATATGGATAATGATATTTATTTGTCCAATTACATGTGTTTGCGAATGATATTTAGCTTCCCCGGCCGCCCTGCTGGGAGTTGCACAATATGTGTGAAAGAGGCGCATGCGACTCCCGAGCCACCATCTGGCCACCCCCGATTTAGTCATTTTAGCTTCCGGGGAGAGTTCAGGCTTCATTTGACCTCCAACCCACTGATTTGTCCTTTTGGGCGGTCTGCGGTATCCTTAAAACTGTTCCCCAACACCACATTTCGAATGAATCAACTTTCTTCCTGTCCACTTTCTTCATAGTCCAACTTTCACACCCATATATAGTAATACTATGGTATGAATTGTCTTAGTCTTGGTCGCCGGTGGTGACACATTCTTCCACTGAAGAATCTCTTCTAGGTCCTTCATGGCTGACCTTCCCAGTCTCAATCTCTTCTGCTTTCTTGGTTGCAGAACAAAGCTAGCAGCCCTCAAAGGTTATAAACCACAAAATCTGAGTTGTGCTAGTTCAAGCTGCAGTAAATGAAATGAATAATGTTTGCAGTGGTGATTTCAGTTGTGTCTGTCGTTGATGGCAGCTGTATTATTTTTGTTGATGGTTGTATGTATGCCACGGGGTGGCGGGGGTGTGTGGAAGGTCCTTGTTGGTTTTATAGGAAAAAAATTTTTTATCACAGTTGCACTGCATCATGTGTTTTGCCATCTTAAGGTTTTTATGTATACATAGATCTCAAAAGTTCTTCCTTGGTCTAAAATGCAGCTGTATGAGGTGAAACTGAAGTCTCAGAGTTATGAGGAGGTAAAACAAAATATGTCGCTTTGGCCTGGAAGTATGTGCACAAGTGCCATCAAATCAGAACTGACCGATGACGACCCCGGCAAGGGGCTTTCAAGGCAAGTGAGAAGCAGAGGTGGTTTGCCATTGACCTTCCTCTGCAGAGTCTTCCTTGATGGTCTTAGGGCAACCCAAGAAAGGAGCTTCCAAGACAGGTGAGAAGCAGAGGTGGCGTGTCATTGTCTTCTTCTGCAGAGTCTTCCTTGGTGATCTCTCACTCAGGTACTGACTCTGCTTAGCTTCCAAGATACGATATCGGGCTATGTCGGGTGCCCTTCCCTAGGTCTAGAAGTGCCAGATCACATTTCATCATGCTCTACTCTGTGCTCAGTTTGGCAGCACATATGCTAAGAATGTTGTACTCCTTGAAGTACAAAACCAGTGCAAGTGGGAGTAGAATATAAAGATTAATGTGCTGGGTGGAGGTCAGTTGAATCATCCAGGTGTTTTTTTATATACGGAAGCCTTCAAAAATGCTACCCCCCCAATGGCAGTCTGAATTGAAACAGACTCCTTTAGCAGCCAACAATTCCAATCACGTGTAGGGGTGCCAACCTCCAGGCAGGGCCCGGAGTTCTCCCAGAATTACAACCGATCTCCAGACAACAAAGATCAATCCCCCTGGCAGAAATGGTGGCTTTGGAGGGTAGATTCTGTGGCACTCTACCTTATTGAGGCTCCTTGTCTCCCCAAACCCCACTGTTCTCCGGCCGGAGAGAGCCAGTTTGGTGTAGTGGTTAAGTGTGCAGACTCTAATCTGGGAGAACTGGGTTTGATTCCCCCACTCCTCCACTTGAATCTGCTGATGTGAACTTGGGTCAGTCACAAGCTCTGGCACAGCTGTTCCTGAAAGAGCAGTTTGTGTTAGAGATCTCTCAGCCCCACCTACCTCACAGGGTGTCTGTTGTGGGGAAGGGAAGGGGAGGAAGTTTGTAAACCAGTCTGAGACTCCAAGTGAAGGGCGGGGTATAAATCCAATCTCTTCTTCTTCTATGCTGCCAAAATATCCAGGAATTTCCCAACCCAGAGTTGGCAACCCTAGTCACAGGAGGGTCAAAACATTTTCAGTAAATGTGACGCGTGACTTGGCTCCAGTGTTTCCAGAGCCAGTGTGATGCAGAAGTTCAGAGCAGAGGACTGTAATCTGAAGAACCGGGTTCGATTCCCCACTCCTCCTCCACTTGAAGCCTGATGTGCTGGGTGACCTTGGGCCAGTCACAGTTCTCTCAGAACTCTCTCAGTCTCCACCTACCTTACAAGGTGGCTATTGTGCAGCAAGGAAGGGAAGGTGGTTGTAAGCCGCTTCGAGACTCCTTAGGGTAGAGAAAAGCAGGGTATAAAAACCAACTCCTCCTCCTCCTCCTCCTCCTCCTCCTCCTCCTCCTCCTCCTCCTCCTCCTCCTCCTCCTCCTCCTCCTCCTCCTCTTCTTCTTCTTCTTCTTCTTCTTCTTCTTCTTCTTCTTCTTCTTCTTCTTCTTCTTCTTCTTCTTCTTCTTCTTCTTCTTCTTCTTCTTCTTCTTCTTCTTCTTCTTCCTCTGTCACACAGAAGCCCTCAGGTGTGCCCGAAGTGGCTGTTTGCATAGCTCCTGGCTCACAGATCACTTCCCCTCTCATGCTTCTCATCCACTCCCTCTGCAAAATGTATTTGTCGGACTTACCGCAAGAGAGCAATATTTTTCCCCCCTCCCATCAATTCTCGGTTTGTGGTTACTGCGTAGACTCTTTGGTCAGTTTTCAACTAGAGGATCCTGCCAGCAAAAGAAAAAAAAATCCTTTGTGGGCTCATTTCGCAGCATCGAATACATCTCGCGCTCTCAAATGCTTTCACTGTAATTCAACTTAAACGTTCGCTGGCCACTGTAAATGTGCAAAGGGATCCCTCGCTCTTTCTGCCCTCTCCCCCACACACCCTTTCTCCATGTTCGGTTTTAGAGGCACAAGGAAGAGCTGAGTTGCTTGTGCAATGGCCTCTCGTGACCTCAGTTTTGGCCGGGCTGCAAAATAAGGTCTCCGTGGCTTCTGATAGAGCAAGGTCAAAAATACCTGGTTCCTTGGATGCCATATATGTTGGGGTTTTTTTTGTTTTTTAAAAAAACAAACCACAAAATTAATATCTTTTCAATGGGAAGCCATTGAAATTCATAAACATAAACACAATTTCAACAGGAAAGAAGAGAGTTTAAAAATGAATAGGGCTGGGTTTCCTGTCCTGCAAAACACAAAAGGCTCTACAGCTGACAATAGCACTACAGATAAGATCAGAGTTTCGATAGCCATTCCACACACAAAAGAACCTCCTCAGGAAACAGGAAACCTCCTCAGGAAACAATCCATAGACAAAAGAACCTCCTCAGGAAAGCTCCTCCATTAGCATGTTCATAGCCTGGAGAACTACTACAAGATAATGACTCAGCCCTACCCCACCTTCCAGGGTAGATATCAATTACCTGCCTACCATTTTTCTGCTCACCTTGACACAGAGAGTCCTCCATCTTTCTGTGTTAGACCTCTAAGGATGCCAGTCACAGCTACTGGCAAAATGTCAGGTCCTACAATGCCAAGACCACAGCCACACAACCTGGAAAATCTACAGCAACTACTGAACTCCAGCCGTGAAAGCCTTTGACAACGTATTAATATATTTTCCACTCGTAAATTAATCCCTGCTGCTTGCCTGAAACATTTCTCTTTGTCTGAACCCGGTTCCATGCTCATTTTCTGCTCTTGGACAGGGGTGTAATTTTCTGCCTGGGATTCATATGTATACCTTTGGTACAACTCGAACATGTTCTGAAATAGGATTTTCTAAGGTTAGCCCTGATCTCACCAGATCTTGGAAGCTAAGCGAAATGGTGCCCAAATATGTCAAATGTACGTTGGAAATGTAAACAAAGTACTGGGTCCTTTTTTCATATGTGGTGGACTTGTAAGGTAACAAAAAAGTACTAGTTATGGATTCATGGGATATTGCAAAAAAAAAAAATGATACATACAATCATACCATTTGTACCAGAACTGTTTTTATTGACTATTATCCCAGGCACATTTAAAAAGTTAGACATATATTTGATTGTATATGTTATAACTATGACTAGTATTATATGCAAAATTTGGGGGGAAGAAGAGGTTCCATCAAAAGAAGGAATCATTTATAAACTTTTAGAAACTGCAGAAATGGACAAATTAACTACACAACTACAAGACGAGAAAGAAGAAATCTTTGACAAAAACTGGTTAAGATTATATAAGTGATTGGAGGACTACCTTAGGAAACCTTAAGAACAAAAAAAATCTGTTCATATTATTAGAAGTAGAATCTGAAATACCTGTATTGGTTCTACATAGACAAACTTTCTTAGTTATCAGTGGTACAGACCCTGCATTCTTCTTTGTTATATGTTTGTTACATGTTTCTTTTTCTCTTTGTATATGTTTGTCTTTTTTTCCTTTCTATTTTCTTATGTATAAAAATAATAAAATATTATTTTTTTAAAAAATAGATCTTGGAAGCTCAGCAGGGTCAACCCTGGTTAGTACGTGGATGGGAGATCACCAAGGAAGTCCAGGGTCTCTACGCCAAAGCAGACAATGGCCAACCACCTCTGAAAGCCTCTTGCCTTGGAAACCCTATAAGACCACCACAGGTCATTTGTGACTTGATGGCATTTTCCACCACCACTAGAATCTGGCGACGTTGCAGATGGTTAGAAGCCTGTGACTGGGGATACTGGTGGAAACGGGCTTGACCCTATGGCCCCCTTCTGAGAGTCTAACTCCAGAGAAAGGACTCCTTCCTCCAGAACAAAACTCCTCATTTAGTAGAATGGAG
Source organism: Gekko gecko (assembly GCA_029375565.1). NCBI lineage: Eukaryota > Metazoa > Chordata > Lepidosauria > Squamata > Gekkonidae > Gekko > Gekko gecko. Next base: position 9,858,634 of record JAPDNY010000014.1, read on the forward strand.
TAGCAGGATGCAGCCAATACAATTCATTGGGAGATCATAAACGTTGCAAATATATGAGTATTGAGATATGACGCATCGGAACCGAAGAGCAAAGAGAGAAAGGAAAATAGTTTGTACTACTCTTCCACACCTTCCTCCAGAATGTGATACCAAACAGCACTTCTGAGAGGAGAAGATACTTTTTGCATCTGGGACACTTGGTAGGTCCAGTCGGTGGCAGTGCTCATCTCCGTTTCCAAGCCAAAGAGCCAGCACTGTCCAAAGACGTTTCTGTGGTCATGTGGCCGGCATGACTAGATGCCGAGGTGCATAGAATGTGCTTCAACTCTCCAACCAGGGATTTTCTTGGTAACTGTCCCTGGTAGGAAGGAACTGCCCCTGTTTTAGCCCTAATTTTGTTCTGGGCAGATGTTTTATTTAAAATTCTTAGCAGATGTTAGAATTTCCCAAGGTTCCAGTGTTGTTGTTTTTTTAAAGGATTTCTGATTGTATGTATGGAGCCTATGGTTTGGGTCTAGACTTCATCGTCCATCAGCAGAACAGACCTTGTCCTGTTCTTCCTACTCTAAATCACTGATCTCCACAACATGCTATTCCTGGGAGACAGGGGACCCTGAGGAATGACATGAAGGCTGGGTTTCCAACTCTGGGACGGGAAACTTCGGGAGATTTGGGGTGAAGCCCAGGAAGGGAAGAGCTTGAGGAGAGGAGGGACCTCAGTGGGGTACACTGCCATGGACTCCACCTCCAAAGCAGCCATTTCTCTCCAGGGGAACTGCCCCCCCGTAATCTGGAGATCACAGTATTTCCGGGAGGTCTCTAAGCCCCTCATGGAGGTTGGTGACCCCACCTGAGCAGGCATCAGCCACGGGAAGATAGAGTCAACAGAAATTGCCACTTTGGCCTGAGTCCAACCCATTGGGGTATACTTGGTACATGGTCTTGAGGAAATTCTGTAGATCATTGGTTGGAAGGGCCAGCAGTGGCATATTAGATGAAATAGTGGCCAGTTACCAATGGGTAGATGACAGCAACCTCAGGGAAGCCAAAGGCCTGGCGGAACAGATCCACCTTGCAGGCCCTGTGGAATTGAAGAAGATCCCACAGGGCCCTGATCTCAATAGGGAGCATGTTCCACCGGGCAGGGGCCAGGGCAGAGAAGGCCCTGGCCCTGGTTGAGGCAAGACAGGCGTCCCTTGGGCATGTATGTTTAAATTAGGGGTGGAAAGGTACCGGCTAGATATTAGAGAAAAACATTACTGTAAAGAGTAGTCCAGCAGTGGAATCAGCCGCCTAGGGAGGTGGTGAGCTCCACCCTCACTGGCAGTCCTTAAGCAGCGGCTGGGCAAACGTTTGTAAGGGACGCTCTAGGCTGATTCTACGTTGAGCAGGGGGTTGGACCAGATGGCCCGTATGGCCCCTTCTAACTCTGTGATTCTATGATTCTATGTAAGTATCCTTCCACTACAGTCATTCATGTGTTAGGTAAAGGTAAAGGTTTCCCTTGCTCGAAAGCCAGTCGAATCTGACTCTAGGGATGCAGTGCTCATCTCCGTTTCCAAGCCAAAGAGCCAGCACTGTCCAAAGATGTTTCTGTGGTCATGTGGCCGGCATGACTAGATGCCGAGGTGCATAGAATGCTGTTACCTTCTCACCAAAGCGGTACCTATTTATCTACTTGCAATTTCTTGCTTTCAAACTGCTAGGTTGGTAGGAGCTCCGATCAGAGATGGGAGCTCACTCCATCGTGGAGCACTTGGGTCTCAAACTGCTGGACTACCAACCTTCTGGTCTGTAGTTCAACATCTTAACCACTTGTGTTAGACACCTGTAAATCATGTGCAATGCCATGGTAACAGCTTTTCAGATCTTGGAAGCTAAGAAGGGCCGACTCGGGCAAGTACCTGGAAGGGTGACCTCCAAGGAATATCAGGGCTGGGACACAGAGGCAGGTGATATCAAAGCCACCTCTTTGAAACTTTCTAGCCCCACTAGGGGTCGCCAGAAGTCACCGTGACTTCCAAACTCACAAGCACACATATACACACAAATACCCTCCAAAAAGACACACACAGAGAGAATTTTTTCACACTAAATATTTCACACGAAATAATGACTGGGAAAAGGGAACTGCAAAGCATCATGGCAAAACTAGCGAGTTCTCTTAGCGTCAAGGAAAAGCAGACAAAGACCTAATTGGTTTGCCCCAAAGTTGGCACTCTCGCCTCCATTTTTTTAGATCTACGTTGATTTTCCATTTCGCAGAGGAAGCGCACTTAGCTGTCCATCACGAAAATTTGAGTTCCGAGCCCAGAAAGTGCTCAGTTTCTTAATCGGAACATCTACAGCACTAACAGAATGCAAGATGAGAGGATTTAATTTCATGTGTATTATCTTTTGGGGTTGTTTTCTTTCTTTCTCCCCACCCCACCCCCCTTCTCTCCGTTTTCCAGAAATATGATATTGCTGCTGTCAATCTCAAGGGGACATAAAATTTTAATGAGAAAGCAGGGTTTTCTTAAAAAAAAAAAGTAAAGTAAAATACCCAAAGACCTCCACATGTGACCGCAGTTCCCTTGATGGACTTGTGTGCACTCCGTAACCTTTGGAAGAACTAATTAAATAACGGGCAGTATAATTTTGATTCTGCTTACCAGACAGCACTTCCTGTGAGGGCGTTTTGGAAAAAGAAAAGAAAAAAATGTCCTTTTTCCAAAACGATAAAAAATGTCTTTAGCCCATGGCCATGATCCAAGACGGAGTTAAATGTACTGAAATCCATTGGTATCGATGCAATAAAGTCGGCCTGGTGAACCACCTCGGTTTCGTCTTTTGCCTTGAAAACTCTACGGGGTCGCCATGAATTGATCATCATAAGTCAGCCGCGACTTGAAAGCCAAAAAAAAGGCGTGCAGGTTAGGGAGTTGTGGTGGTTGTGGTCCATGTGGAACACCCCTACAAAATACAAATTGCTGACATAGGATAGCTGATTAAGGCTAATAGCCTACCCTCCATACCTATTTATCATACTGTTATCTGACCCTTCCTTCAAAGAGCTTGGAAGCTACATACATGAGGTAGTCTCCCATCCCCTATTTTATTCTGACAGAAGAAGAAGAAGAAGTAGAAGAAGAAGAAGAAGTAGAAGAAGAAGAAGAAGAAGAAGAAGAAGAAGAGGAGGAGGAGGAGGAGGAGGAGGAGGAGGAGGAGGAGGAGGAGGAGGAGATTGGATTTATACTGCACCCTTCACTACCCAAAGGTGTCTCGGAGCGGCATACAAACTCCCTTCCCTTCCCCTCCCCACAACAGACATCCTGTGAGGGAGGTGGGGTTGAGAGAGCTCCGACAGAAACTGCTCTTTTTCAAGAACAGCTCTAATCAGAGCTACAGCTTGCCCAAGGTCATCCAGCTAGGTGCAAGTGGAGGAGTGGGGAATCAAACCCGGTTATCCCAGATTAGAGTCCGCACACTTAACCACTACACCAAATTGGAGGAGGAGGAGGAGATTGGATTCCTACCCCGCCCTTCACTCGGAGTCTCAGAGCAGCTTACACACTCCTTTCCCTTCCCCTCCCTGCAACAGACACCCTGTGACATAGGTGGGGCTGAGAGAGCTCTTGAGAGAACTGCCCTTGAGAGAACAGCTCTGAAAGAACTTGTAACTGACCCAAGGTCACATCAGCAGCTACATGTGGAGGAGTGGGGAATCAAACCCACTTCTCCCAGATTAGAGTACTCACTCATAGCCACTCCATCAAATCGTGGTTTGCCATTGCCTTCTTACAAGTCAGGACGGGCTGAGAGAGTGAACAGTCCAAGCTTTCCTAAAGAGCTCCATAGCTGAATAGGGAGCTGCACTTGGGTTTCCCCCAGTACTGGTTTAACATGCTAGCCTCCATATCCTTTTGGCTCTTTAATGACGTTTCATGGAACCCTTTCTGCTTTCCTGAAAAGCCTCCAGAGGCTGTTGTTTGGAATGGAGGCTGGGGAGGCCGGATGCTTCACTGCAGGCAGTTTTCTCCCTCAGTTTCTCTCCCTCCGGTTGCTTTCTCCCTCCTCTCCAAAGGCCTGTATCTTTCTTCCTCCAGGGAGAAAAATGTCTGGGAGGAAACAGAGGGTTGCCAACTCCAATTTGGGAAGTGCCAGGAGATTTGGGGGTGGAGCCTTGGAAGGGTGGAGTTTGGGGGAGGGGCCTTAGTAAGATATAACACCAGTAGAGCCCACCCTCCAAAGCAACCATTTTCTCTTGGGGAAATGATCTCTGTAGTCAGGAGATTGGTTGTAATTCTGGAAGATCTCCGGGCCCCTCTGGAGGCCGACCACTCTGTTGAAGTAGAGTTCCCCTCTGTCCCTGCCTCGGCTCCCCATTGCGGCTTCTGTCATCTGCTTTAAAATAATAAAAAGCCACTGGGGAGATGCTGCATAGTTTCCAGATTAAGCCTGTATCTGTATTTGTGCTTGAAATAGGGTTGCCAGGTGGGGCCTGGGGATGTCCCGCTTTCACAACTGGTCTCCGGCTGACAGAGATCAGCCCCCCTGGAGAAAATGGCTGCTTTGGAGGGTGGACTCTATGACTGAGGTCCCTCCCCTCCACAAACCCCGCCCTCTCCCGGACCCACCCCCAAAGCCTCCGGGTATTTCCCAACCCAGACCTGGCAACCCTAGCATGAAAGTCTTTTGCATTGTGTACTGCCCACAAGTATTTATTAATTTATATTTATTGATTGATTGATTCGATTTATATCCCGCCCTTCCACATGGGCTCAGGGCAGTGAACAAGAGGCACAAGGCCATAAATCAACACTAAAACATAGAGGCAAAGCCATGGGTAAATACTAAGACTACATTTCTGCTCCTACAGCTTTCTCACATCATCAGCCAGTATGGTGTAGTGGTTAGGAGCACGGACTCTAATCTGGGAGAACTGGGTTTGATTCCCCACTCCTCCACATTCAGCTGCTGGTGTGACCTTGGGCCAGTCACAAGTTCTCTCAGAGCTGTTCTCTCAAGGGCAGTTCTCAAGAGAGCTCTCTCAGCCTCACCTACCTCACAGGGTGTCTGTTGTGTGGAGGGGAAGAAAAAGGGATTGGAAAAGCCAGTCTGAGACTCCTTTGGGAAGTGAAGGGCAGGGTATAAATCAAATCTCCTCCTCCTCTTCCTCCTCCTCCTCTTCTTCTTTGAATTATCTTTGGACATTTCGAGCACCCCCAAAATTTCATCTCCATCTGGACTGTGTCTGTCCTCCTGGACCAGATCCAACCAGTCAGCCCTAAGCTTTAAACGGTTCCTCCCCAGGGGGCCTCGTTCCATTTTCAATCTGACCAGCCGGATCTCATCTCATGGGCTGCTGATCCTATGAACATATCCCAGGTAGCCCCTGACAAGATACAAATGGGTGGTGTGGCTACGTCTTAACGCACATGGGATCCTGCTTCTAAGGGGTAATTGGATTAGGTCGTTTCTGAATTGGTCCCAGCCCGGCGGTTCTAGGAAAAGAGCTGAGATTTTAATTTTCGTTTTTGCCTGTTTTCTTCTCCTTCGCTCAGTTCTCCAGGCTGACCTGGTCAAACCATTTCGACTCCTCTCTTCACCTCTTGGGGAAAAAAAAATGGGGGGGGGAGAATTGCTCCTGTCTCACAGGGATATTATGAGCCGTAATTAGTTTAAGTGCTCTGGGAACGATGCTTTCTAAACACCGTGTATTATTAGTGAAATGTGTGCACGACTCTCCTGGAAAACCAAAGGCATTTCAAATTACCTAACAGCTACAAACCCCATCATTAATGGGAGTACTTAGAAAGCAGGGGCCCGTTGTTTCAGTCACCGGGGAGATTGTGTGTGTGTTTGAAAAAAAACACATAATTAAATATAAAAAATGCATAACCCAAGAAGCCTAACGTTGACAGCATGGAACAGACCAGCCATCCCAGCAACTGTAACAAAGGAAGTGTTAAGAGCTCCAGTCTGCAATGAGGCCTCGGTAGCATCATCGCAGAGCAGTTGTCATGGGATTTTTGTCGAGTGTTGAGCTCACTGGGTTTTGTTGACCGTGGACTGTCCTGTGAAGCTGGCTGCACATTTAGAGGCATTTCTGCTACTGTGCATGCATGCACACACACACACACAGAAACCCAGTGGGAGCCAGGGCTGGTTCCAGGTTTGAGGAGGGGGGGGGAGAGTGCCCAGGGTCCACCTCTCCTCCTCTGACTTCCTCCATGACCCCTGCCTCCTGTCTCCCTTCCAGCCCTCTCCCCATCTGCCACTTTGGTGTAGTGGTTAAGGATGCGGACACTAATCATGTCATCTGCAGTTAGCTTCTGTGACATATGCTACACCGCGGGATTGTCCAGCACAAGCTCAGCCTTCATGACAAGTGTGGACTTGAACCCAGGCCTTCCATGTCCTACTTCCACCATCTAACCATGACACCGGTCTGGCGGTCTATTGCAGTCACCTTTTTCACAACCTTGTTAGGTCGGCCAAATCTTGGAAGGCAAGAATATGGGTGAAATATGACTTCTCCTCCTTCTCCTTCTCCTCCTCCTCCTCCTCCCTCCTCCTCCCTCTCCTCCTCCTCCTCCTTCTTCTTCTTCTTCTCCTTCTTCTCCTTCTCCTCCTCCTCCTTCTCCTGCTACTGTTGCTACTGCTGCTACTGCTGCTGCTGCTATCAGGGGAGGGATAATCAGATTTCGCCCTTAGCAGGGATGAACTGGCCATATGGGTGCAGGGAAATTTCCTGGTGGGCCTCTGCCCTGGAGGGACATGGGCGGCAGGAGCAAGCAGAGCCCAGCAATTCGACCACAACTGAAGGACCACCTGGGTCAGATTCTCCAGCAATGATTGGTGCCAGTTTACCAGTTGCCTCCTCCTTCAGTGCCACCTCGGGTTGCCCGTGGAGTTTGGGGCAGGGAGGGACCTCAGTGGGATATAACGCCCTAGAACCCACCCTCCAAAAACAGCCATTTTCTCCAGGGGAACTGATCTCAGCAGCCTGGAGCAGTGTTCCCTCTAAGCTGAGTTAACGTGAGCTAGCTCACAGTCTTTTTAGCCTCCGGCTCATGCATTTTTTGTCTTTGCTCAGGAAGGAGGGCTCCAGAGCAAGCTAACGGATGCAGCAGCCAAATGGCTCGCTCACAGCTTTAATGCCAGTCGCTCACAAAGTAGGGAAGTTTTTTTTTGTACAATGAATTTTATTTTGTTATTCACAAAGAATAAAAAGAAACTATAATTGACTCACACGCCTATATTAAATAACAATATGCAGTGCACAGCAATGTGAGAACAATAAAAGATTTTGCAAAGGAACGAGTGGTGAAACGTTTCGTCTTGTACACGGGAACAGGGAGCTTTGAAACGAACGTAAACTCTGAAGCACAAGACTCCACAGCTTAGAGCAGGGGTGTCGAACTCATTTGTTACGAGGGCCGGATCTGACATAAATGGGACCTTGTTGGGCCGGGCCACGTGCGTCCTAAAATGGAATGCCAGGTAGCGGAGATGTAAACTTTATAAAGGACACAAACACAAAGGGTTTTGGTTCTTTACTTAAAATGAAAACATGCTTCAAACATCAGCACTCCTGCAATATTGTGCGTATTTAACAGTGTCTGATCACTGACACCTCTTGCTCTGAATGATTGCATCAGAATGTCTGCGCCGTTGCAATCTTGAGCATGCTGTTCAGGTGCGTGTCTGAAAGCTGCAAACCTACGATGACGCAGCAGCAGCAGAACTGGAAGAAGAAGCAGAAGACAGCCAGTTCCGCTGCGGGCCTGATAGAAGCCCTCCGGGGGGCTGATCCGGCACCTGGGCTGCATGTTTTTGACACCCCTGGCTTAGAGGAAGCATTGGTCCAGTGGTCAGCTGTCATCAAGCCTGCCCACCTCCAGGTGGGTGCTGGTGATCTCCCAGAATTGCAACTTATCTCCAGGCAATCGGGGATCAGTTTCCCTGGAGAAAAAGACCACTCTGGAGGGCAGACTCTACAGCAGTACACCCCACCTGAGGTCCCTCCTCAGCCTCCACCCTAAATCTCCAACTGTTTCCCAAAAGGGAGGTACCAACCCTAGTTGTAATTCCAGGAGATCCCCAGGCCCCACCTGGCAGCTGTGGCAACCTGAGCTGCAATGTCAGGAGAGTCAAGTAACGAATAAATCAGGCCCGTAGCTACAGTGGGGCATTTCGGGGCCTGGCCCCCCTGACTTCCTGCCAAGGCCCCCTGACTTCCATGCAGCCCCTGGGGCCTCCAACTCTCTGGACCACCTGGAGGACTCCCCATCACTGCCCCTTCCCCAAGTGCAGCTTGCTCCCCCGCGTAGGCAAGCAGACGGCAAACACTGCAAAAGTGAGTTTTTAAAATTTTACTTTTATTTTTTTAATTTGTGATGTCAGTGCCCCCGACTTATTTAAAGGCCCCCCCAAATTACAAAATCCTGGCTACGGCCCTGGAATAAATATACACTGCAAGAAACTTTCATAAATTAATGTGTTCTGTTTATAATTATCATCGGGGGGGGGGGGTTGTAGAAAAAGCCCAGCAGGAACTCATTAGCATAATAGGTCACACCCAAGACAGCACAGCTCATTAGCATATCAGGCCAAACACCCCATGTTACCAGAAGTGTGGTCATCCAGCCACACCCACCTTTTGCTTCTTTTTCTGTTTACCTTGTTTGTTGTCAAAACCCAGGGCCTTTTTTGTAGCAGGAACACCTTTGTATGTTAAGCCACACAGCTCTAATGTAGACAATGAGCTTTTGCTGTTGGGTGTGGCCTATTATGCGAATGAGTTCCTGCTGGGTGTGGCCAACTCAGGAGCCAGCCGGAACTCTGTTCCTGTGTGTTCCTGCCCCAAAATAGCCCTGATTATCATTCTATATAAAGTGCATTGTGTGCTGTTGCAACATCCTAGTCAGGTATATATATACATTCAGGACATTCAATATAACATATCATTCAGTTTAACAGCTACCAGTCAATTTTGCATCGGTATTTAAAAAGTCAAGCCCCAGCGGGTGTTTCCAGAATTACACTCCCGCTTCTCCTTGCATGAAGTCTTCCAGAAGGGGGAAAGCTTCCATTTATACTTGTGTCGATGCTTATTGCCGGCCCTACAAAAGACACACTGCGCACCTAAAATTCATGGACGGAGCGCTCCTGTCATTCTCAAGGCTGCATTCTACTGCCACCAGTTTGCAGCAGGAAGCGATGGTGAGCCAGCATCCCTTTTGGTGCCCCTTAGCTAAATGGCTCTGCACTACCAGCTTGCAGGTCAGGCCCTTAGCCAGGATTTTGTAATTTGGAGGGGGAGGGCTTTAAATAAGTCAGAGGGCACTGATGTCACAAAATAAAATATAAAATTAAATTTAAATTTTAAAAAGATCACTTTTGCAACGTTTGCGCTCTGCCTGCCTATGTGGGGAAGCAAGCCAGGCTTGGGGAACAGGTGATGATACGGAATCCTCTGGGCAGTCCAGAGAGTTGGGGCTGGATGGAGGTTGGGGGCGTTGGCAGGAAGTCGGGGGTCCAGGCCCCCAAATGCCCCCACTGTAGCTACGGGCCAGTTGTAGGTCAACAAAGCCCACTCAGGTTGGCTTCCTCCAGGGCCATTTTAACTTCTCAGTCCGTGGCATGATGCTAAGCCACGACATGCTCAAGGAACATAACTTGCCCAGAGTCCTAATCGTACTTCCAGGGATGCTTCAGAAGTGCTTGGCTTGCATTCCTGCAACTCTAGGGTCTGAGCTATTCTGTTCTCTTTGTGGGGAAGAGATGGCGGGACCACCTCTGTGTCTCCTTTTTATGCTTCCCGTTTCACCAATCAGAACGCGAGTTGTTCCTGGTTTTATGCCTAATTACCCGGGTCAAAGGATGTAACGACAAGGTTTCTCTTAGATGTCTCTTCCGTCGAGTCGGCTGTTCCGATTTCTATCAACAATGGAAACCCACATGCAGCCAAATAATTATTTTTTCCCCAGCCTTTTCAGGTTCCCACCAGACAACGAGAGGATCAGCGGGAGCTCGCAAATGGGAATATCTTTTATTGATGGCAAAGATTTAGTGCCTCTTTGTGCAGAAAGTTTCAAGGCTGCGCAAATCCCGGGGACAGCAAAATATGGGATGGCTTTGAAACCGGGGTTCTTCTGAGCCAGCACGGAGGAGACACGTTGAGTGTGATTTCCTAAAACTGCAAATGCCTTCAGTTTTTTGTAATTGTACTCCCTATCCTGGGATGTGTTGCCTCCCCCCCACCTCCAAGTCCTATTCTAACACTGCTGTTCAGTTTAGGAAGCATTTGATCATCAGGACAATTTCGTTTGCCCCTCCAAAAAATGCATTTTCTCAACCAAACAATATATGGAGCGGGTAAGACAGTACCTTTGCCGTGGGGAAAGCAGCGGTAAACCATTTTGAGATGCAAATTTTCAGGTTCTGCCGAATTCTTCATGGAGATTCGTATGTGCCGGGAACATACCACTGCTCCCAAGTTTTTTACATTCCCACCCACTTCGGTATGCAAAAGAACACAATCATACATGTATAATTTACAGTAATGTGCTTAGTAATCACAGACCACAGAAAACTGTGATGGTCGTGCTGTTCTTCTGTGCAGAGTACCAGAATTTATCTCCTTTGCATGTGAATTTCTGTACACGTGGCATCTACGAAGAGCGCTGAAAGTAACTGTTCAAATCTTTCCGCAGTTGGTTAAGCTTTCTTCTGTGTTCCATTGGCCAAGGGGCTGAGTCTTTGAAGAACTGTAGCCAGAGATTCCTTGGGATGACCCCTGAGCTGGATTTGTCTCCCAAGAGCCTACCTACCTGAGGAACTGCATTTCTCCAGAGAGCACTGTGGTCAGGATCCCAAAACTATCTGGCCCTTCTGGGTCCCTAAGACACCAGGCTGGCATCAACCAGGGCTGGGGCCTTTTCAGTAGTGGCTCCGTGCTGGTGGAACGAGCTCCCAGAAGACCTCGGGGCCCTGCGGGACCTTTTACAGTTCTGCAGGGCCTGTAAGACGGAGCTCTTCCACAAGGCCTTTAGTCAAAGAGCTGCACCCAACACACTAAGGCCCAGTGCCCAATACCACCACCGACAGCCTGAGCTTCGTCGACTTTAAAATCAATTACTGACTGCATTTACTAGTATGTTGATGCTACCTGCAGCTGCGGTGGCTCAAGTGGTTAAGGTGCTGAACTGCTGACTGGAAGGTCGGTAGTTCAGCAGCTTCTGGACCCAGCTCCTGCCAACCTAGCAGTCTGAAAGCAAGAAATTGCAAGTAGATAAATAGGCACCGCTTCAGTAGGAACAGGGGTCATGTCATAGAAAAAGCGGTGCAGGAGCTCATTAGCATAACTCATTAGCACAAGTTATTTGCATATGCCACACCCCTGATCTAAGAGACCTCTTAGATCCAAGTCCTGTCACCCTTGGCACGGAGGATGCTCATGGCCTCGAGCAGGTAGGGGGCCAGGGGGTTGGTGAGGCAGAGGCGTAGGAGGAGGCCGAGGAGGCACAGGAGGTTGCAGAGGTCCGCAGGAGTTGCCAGGGCCCGCCTTGCAGAGGCACTGTGCCAGGGCCAGCATAAGGACGGGCAGAGCCTGGGTGGTCTGGGTGCTACGGCCCAGGCAGTGGCGGAGCAGCTCGAGGGCCAGCTCTTAGCAGCGCTCTGCTGGGTCAGCCAGCGAGCTGGGAAAGGTGAGAGGGGGGTGCTGGGAGCAGGGGGTGGGGCTTGTTGCATGTGCCCACCCCCTGGGCTCCTTACTGCCAGAGCTTTGCTCCTGTGTGCTCCTGCAGGAAATGAGCCCTGAGTAGGAAGCTACTGCTTTGATGGGAAGGTAACAGCGTTCCATGCACCTCGGCGTCTAGTCATGCCAGCCACATGACCACGGAAACATCTTTGGACAGCGCTGGCTCCTCAGCTTGGAAACACAGATGAGCACCGCAACCCTACAGTGGGATTAGACTGGCCTCTGAGCAAGGGAAACCTTTCCCTTTACTGATGCTCCCCTGCTTTTGGCATTGCCACTTGAATTGTTCACCAGAACCTTGTGTTGTGTTTTGAAGCTTTTATTTCTATTGTTGTTTTAGCCACTGCATTTTATGTAAGCCACCCTGAGGTTGCTCTGACGGGGAGGGTGGGATATGAATAAAAATAAATAAATAAAGAGAAGCCCATCTCAATTTGGACTAGCGTAAGCCTTTTCTCTCAAGTCTGGTCTTGGATAGTTCATTCATGATGAATGCTGATCTCCACTTTGGGGTCAGGAAGCAATTTTCCTCCAGGCCAATTTGGCCTGGTGTCCCTGGAGGTTTTTGTCATCTTCTGAGCATGGAACAGGGGTCACTAGGATATGGGGGGGGGGTATCTGTGAATTTCCTGCATTGTGCAGGGGGTGGACTAGATGGCTCTGGAGGTCTCTTCCAACTCTATGATTCTATGATATTTTTTTTAAAAAAAAAAAACCTTTCCATAGAGAAGCATCTGCTGTTGGGTGTGGATTGGCTGCCTACCTTCCTCCCCTACCTTCAAAGAGATTAGGGAAGCACCAAGAAAGAGATTAGGGATGGGAGACCACCGAGGAAGTCCAGGGTTGTGACACAAAGGCAGGCAATGTCCACCTCTGAACATCTCTTGCCTTGAAAGCCCTACAGGGTCAGCATAAATTGTCTGTGACTTGATGGTGTTTTCCTCCATGTTACACATCAGACTAGGCTGATACCATCCGTATCCACATCACCTGCATAATCTTTAATCCTCGTACAGATCTGCCTTCCTGGATCTGGGACATTGGTCTGACATTTGTGTTGAATTTTGACTAGAGAGACTTCAGATCTCTCTTTGCTCTTGAAGATCACTAGGGAAGAAGAAGAAGAGGAAGAGGAAGAGGAAGAGGAAGAGGAGCAGGAGATTGGATTTATACTTCACTACCCAAAGGATTCCCAGAGAAGTTTACAATCTCCTTTCCCTTCCCCTCCCCACAACAGACACCCTGTGAGGCAGGTGGGGCTGAGAGAGCTCTTGCAAGAACTGCTCCTGAAAGAACAGTTCTGAGAGAACTTGTAACTGACCCATGGTCACACCAGCAGCTGCATGTGGAGGGGTGGAGAATCAAACCCAGTTTTCCCAGATTACAGTCTCTGCTCCAAACCACTATGCCAAACTGGCCCATAGCCTAACTACCTTGTGGGGCTGTTACAAAAGGGAATGGAAAGGATAATCCCATAAATACTAACCTGAGCTCACTGCAAAGAGTTGCAAAGAAATTATGAGATCTAACTAAAAATGGACCTAATAATAAACCCAATCAGATTAGACGACACTGGAACACAGGGACCAGTGGTGTGACGGAGAACAATGTCACTCTTCACATACATCCAAAGTGGTTAAGAAGCCCGTCTGAAACGTTAAAGATCTAATCTCTTCCTCTCCCTCTCTCTCTCTCATCTTAAACCAATCGACTCCCTCATCCCCATTTATATTCCTGACCTCCCATCAGAAACAATGAAAAGCTCTTTGATGCATTTCTTTCCTTCTTCTTAAAACCGTTCCTGCCAAGACAATTGTGAATATAAACAGGACATTTTAGGTCTCGGGAAGTTCTCTGTCGACATAATGATGTACCAAGCATTATGACTCTCATTTCGTCGAGGAATATGCTCGGATCCCCATTGATCTGCCTTCGAATCAATGCTTTTAAAAAACCCGAAGACACATTTTACTTAAGAGCAAAAGCCTGCATTTTATGTTTTGACATGGTAGTATTGATTGAGAAGGCGAGAGAGGGGCACTCCACTTGGCTGTCTCTACGCCTTCCCTGTCTGGCGGTGTCTGGTAGCACCGGCGTCCTTAATGGCTCATCTCCTTTTCTTTCCCCCTTGCTGTTTGTTACCTCTCCTATTTATCCTCCCTGCCCACAGCATGGGGCCTTTCCCTGTTTTTTTTTTTCTCCCCCAAGTAATCAATAACCCCCACTGCTGGCCGTCATTCATATTTGGCACACCGCTAAATTATTCAGGGGTCTCTCCTGAGCCATATAAAATTTCTATTGCATTTGTCAATTGACTGATCAATAGTTCATTTTTCTTATCCTCAAAGACACAACACACACACACACACACACACACATGGGGTTTTGAACTTGAAAGTCTAACTTCCTTCTGTTTAAAAAGAAAAAGGGAAAAGGGAAGAAATTCGAACCGGATTCAGACAAGGATAGCCACAGGTTGCGAGATCCGCTTCTCGGTGCGTCGCCCATCCCCACGCGGGTCTCCTCCGTCTTTCCCCTTCTTACGTGCAAATGCCAGACAGTGTTTTGTCATGGCCACGAGTAGCCGTGACCCTTTCATGCTCCTCTGTAGAAGACTCTCACGCTGGAGGATGGCTTGAACATCCGGAATTAATGACATCTGACATTTCAGTCAACCTGAAAGAAATCTCAGCCAAGCCGCTAAAGGTAATATAAGCAAGGCCTCTTTAAAGAGGAGGTGTATTGACGTTCTCGGCTTAAAATAATAATAATAGTCAATCTGCACTGAAGTTTCTCGATCAATTCCGTGGCTATCCGGTGCTTCCTGCCAGCTTTGAAATTAGGTTGTAAAACAAAAGGGGAACAAAATAATTCCCTTTTATATCGAAAATACAAGTTTTTCTTTTTTAAAAAAAAAAAAAGTTTCCTAGCTGATGTTATGAACCAAGTCAGTTAGCCTTGTAGTATCAACTTTTACTGTGGGTTCCTTTTAAAAAAAACAATACACAACACCGTGTCAGCTTAGCCAAGAAGACGGTCCCAGCAGAGTGAGATGGCTTGAATCTTCTTTCTTGCTTTAGGCAAAATGGAGGGATAAAAGAGCCGCAAAGACAAAAAAGCTCCCCGCTGTAGTTCCAGCAACAAAAACATCACAACTCCAATCATTTGCTGTTGTCGTTTGGTGGCTCCCATAAATGTTTTAGTTTTGAGAAACTGCTGATCGCAGTGGGGTGATGGGGAGGAGGATGGCGGGTTTCCTCCAGAATGTTAACTAAGTTGACGGGCTAGGAAAGAAATCCGGGGGCCTCGCAAGCAATTCGCAACTCGGCTTGGCCGCCGGAACGTCACTGCTTCTGAAATCACTTTCTTTTCCTCCAGGGGACTGCTTGAGCTCTTGGTGAAATGGAAAAGGTACGTTCGACTTGGGGTCCGTCATCTGAACGAGGGCCGCCATTTGCCAGTTGGGGCAAAAGAACACCTGCCCCCACCTGTCGCTAAGCACCCTTCCCACAAGTGGCAGAGGAAATAGACGGGGGGATGGACAGCATGCTGTAATATCATGATGTCATTTCCAGTCACATAACTGGAAGTGAAGCCACCATGTTGACAGAAGCTCCGGGACTGAGTGGATGCTAGAGTGACTGGCCATCAGGGTCACCAAGTCCAGCTTGTGAAATTTGTGGCGATTGGTGGGGGTGAAGCCTGGGGAAGGAAGGAGGGAGGGGAACGTCATGCCATCGAGTCCACCCTCCAAAGCATCCATTTTCCCTGGGGAAACTAATCTCTGTAGTATGGTGATCAGCTGAAACTCCAGGAGGTCTCCAGGCCCTACTGGTGAAGCAGTAATCTAACTTCTGGTTATGCTGCTAGAAATGGCATCATTATGACTTCGTAGGACACTGTTACCCCCCAGGGTCTGCCAGAGATTGGCAGCTGAAGGCCGGCAAGTCTAACCTGCGTTCAGCACACCAACCAGAGCCGGTTCTCTGGCCAAGCCACCCAAGCCACCCAAGCCACCATCAAGCTGGAGAAGACTTATGGGGATCCCACAGGGTTTTCAAGGCAAGAGCCATTCAGAGGTGGTTTGCCATCGCCTGCCTCTGCCTAGCAGACCTGGACTCCCTGGCGGTCTCTCATCCAAGCACTCACCAGAGCTAACTCTGCTTAGAGCCAGTTTGATGCAGCGGTCAGGGCTTTTTTTGTAGAAGAAGCCCAACAGGAACTCATTAGCATAATAGGCCACACCCAACAGCAGGAACTCATTAGCATGTTAGGCCACACCCGTGGACAACGCAGCTCCCTCCCAGGATTGGCTTCCCCAGGTGTCCCACAGCTTGCGGGGAGTATGGGGAATCTGAGAGAAGGAAGGTGGTTTCTAGATTGGCTTCCCTGGGCGCCCCACAACTGCAGGGCACCTGGGGAACCCAAGGACAGGAGGCAGTTTAAACTGCCTTCCCTCCCTGGATCAGCTTGGCTTCCCCAGGTGCCCCGTGGTTTGTGAGGCACCTGGGGAACTTGAGGGGGGGAGGCTGTAGGCGTGGCCAACTCGGAAGCCAGCCAGAACTCCGTTCCTGTGCGTTCCTGCCCCAAAACAGCCCTGGTAGTGGTTAAGTGCACGGACTCTAATCTGGTTAAGTGCATTCTGGGAGAACTGGGTTTGATTCCCCACACCTCCACTCACAGCTGCTGGATGACCTTGGGCAAGCCATAGTTCTGTTAGAGCTGTTCCCTCAAGGATAGTTCTGGCAAGAACTCTCTCAGCCCCATCTACCTCACAGGGTGTCTGTTTTGGGGAGATGAAGGGAAAGGAGTTTGTAAGCCGCTCTGAGATTCTGGATGAAGGGCAGGGAAATAAATCCAATCTCCTCCTCCTCCTTCTCCTCCTCCTCCTCCTCCTCCTCCTCCTCCTCCTCCTCCTCCTCCTCCTCCTCCTCCTCCTCCTCTTCTTCTTCTTCTTCTTCTTCTTCTTCTTCTTCTTCTTCTTCTTCTTCTTCTTCTTCTTTCCAAGACCTAACAAGACAAGGCTAGCCTGGGCCATCCAGGTCAGCTGCTTGGGGTGGCACAACAAAGGGGGTGCAGGTGTACCATAGCGGTCTGCTACCAGCCATTGCCAATGTGTGAATCAACAGGCTTTGGCTTCTGGACCTGCATGGCCATCAGCCAGTCCATGGGACTCATCCTAGACCTGACTCATGCCGGCACAGGAGGAAGTAATTGTGGTTCCTTGCTTGGGGCAACTACGTACCTTGAACTGGCCCTGCTATTAACCGTTTATGGAAACCCAGTGGGACACCCATCAGTCACCTTTCATTGCTGTAAAGCCTAGCTCTGCTCAAGCAGGAGTCTAACATCTGGCAGGCCACCATATGGAACTGACAGGCTGCATAATGGATCACATCTTGCCATATAGGAAGACAAATGGAGAGCGTTGTGTCAGAACCAAAAAAGACGCTGCCAGGATTCTGTTAAACATTCCTGCTCATTGGCTCCTCCGATCTTTCTTGCACAATCCCCGCTGAGTTCCCATTGCGAGATAATAGTTTCCAAATGTACCCCATGATAGGACAGAGAATGTGTGCCGAAATTTTATTTGGGTCATGATGTTCTTTGTGAGTCTTCATTTGTTGCTTCGGTTCATGGCTCGTACACCTGCTCTGATTCTAGCCATTGTTTGTCTTCAGGTCAGTGGGGAACATTTCTGCTGGTATCTCTCCAGTTGCTTATTGCAGGGAATCCAGAGCTACAGTTTGCCCAGTAGATGCCTATGCATCCCCTAACTGAAGACCGCCAACAAGGGAGAGCCCCTTCTTCCCACCCCCAGGCAGGGCCGGCTCACTCACTAGGTGAACTAGGCATTTGCTTAGAGCACGCCGGCCCTTAGGGGTGCCAAAAGCCCCCCGCCCTTTTCCTGGCTTGCCGGCAGGCCCTGCAGCTGCGGGGCACACAGACAAACCAGCGCTGGGACAGAAGGGAAGGGGGTTTAAACCCCCACCCTTCCCTGGCTTGCAGCTCGCCCGCCCTCCCCCTCCACCCTTGGGGGGAGAGGAGGTGGGGGCGGCATGATGGGTCTCCAGGCCCCACTGGGAGGTTGGCATCTGTGCCCCGCGTGGGACACAGAAACACCTCCAGCCGGCCCTGCCCCCAGGTAAACTGGTCCTGTTCTCAAACAGCTCTTACCATTGGGAAGTTTAACAGTGACAGCAATCATATTTCATCTTGGCCTTCAATTCTCCAGGCTGAACATAACCACTTCCTTCAACATTTTCTCATAGGACTTGTTCTCCAGATTCCCCCCCCCAACCAGCTTTGCTGTCCCCTGCTGAATCTTTTCCCATGACTTTCCATCTTCTTTAAAAATACAGCATCCAGAATTGTGCCAAACTCAGATCTCATTTGCCATGGAATTCTTAATTTACTTTGGTTCTGTGTGCCTATTGTCCTTTGTCATTCTGGTGGGGAGGAGGGAGTCTGTGGGCGTGTGAGTTTGTGGGTGTGGAGACTGCTTTGCTACGAGTTGTGCCAGCTTTCAACTACGGTAAGTGGGGCTTCCCTTCTCTGGGGAAGAATGTGTGCTTGACCTTGGACACCAAACACTGCTAGATACTATGCTTGCAGGTGCTGTGTTGCAGTACAGTAGATTTTGGTGGGCTAGATGTGTTGGTGTGATTGGACTGGATGTAAAGGGGGGGAGGATGTTTGAACTATGTATAATACCAGAACTGGCACCTAGAGGGTCAGTTCTGACACTACGTATCTCACCTTAACACATCTTCAACTCTCAATAAACAAATCTCTGCCAAGAGAGTGTTGTTGGGAGTAAGTTTGTCCAAGAATCTGACAAATTGGACTCAGGACTTCAGACTAGTCCATCTTAACAGAGTTTGCTGTGATGATAGGCAATGTGGAAATTAAAGCACCTATGGCCGGCTTTGTGCATTGAGAGTGCCAGACCAGGGTGTCATATAATAACAACATTCTGCATTAGCCTGTGACTTGGTCAGTTGTAAAACATTTCAAGTGGCTCCTTTCTTTGACTTTTCTGGGCCTTTTGCCATCTCAGGAGAAGGCCAAAGGTCCTCAAATCTGCACAAATTAATATGTTCTAATACTCTCCATGCCCTGACCTGGGTGGCATGGGCTAGTCCGATCTCGTCAGATCTCAGAAGTTAAGCAGGATTGGCCCTGGTTGGTACTTAGATGGGAGACCACCAAGAAAGTCCAAGGTTGCTATGCAGAGGTGGGTAATGGCACACTGCCTCTGAACATCTCCTTCCTTGAAAACTCTACGGGGTTGTCATATGTCAGCTCTAACTTCACAGCACCTCCCACTGCCACCAATATTTTCTACAGAAGCTGAAATGGCTTGAGATGGATTGACTCCATCGGGGAAGCCACGGCCTTCAGTTTGCAAGACCTGAGCAAGGCTAACAGTAGGGCATTTGGGAGGTCATTAATTCATAGGATCACCATAGGTCGGACGGAACTTGACAGCACATCACGCGTACACGATGAGTAGGTTTTTCATCCCTGTACTTAAGGGAATTGGGAGAAAATGAGATGGGGACTGCAGTGCTCTGGAAGAGGGTTTTAGCGCCTCTCCCATGACTTTCCCCCCATTAAATTACTCAACAAACACGTAAACATGATAGGGAAAACTTACAGAAGAAGAAGAAGAAGAAGGAGAAGGAGAAGGAGAAGGAGAAGAAGGAGAAGGAAAAGGAGAAGGAGAAGAGATTGGACTTATACTCCACCCTTCAATTGGAGTCTTAGAGCGGCTTACAAACTCCTTTCCCTTCCCCTCCCCACAACAGACACCCTGTGAGGTAGGTGGGACTGAGAGAGCTCTGACAGAAACTGCCCTTTCACAGACAGCTCTTGTCAGAACTATGGGTTGCCCAAGGTCAATCAAGCCTGGTTCTCCCAGATTAGAGTCCGCAAACTTAACCACTACACCAAACATTGGGTAATTACACTGACCAAATGTCCATGCAATTGTAACAACATCTTCAACCTGCTGTTCTCACATCCGGTCCTGGGTCATCGTCGTCATCCCCCCCCCCCGCAGATAATTTGTTGTGATTTTTGTTATTGTGTGGAATAGAATCACAACTTCTGTTGTGCATGGATGGTCTCAATGCCTCAATTTTGCCATGTGTACAGGACGAGGGCTGTTTTGGCTTGTGTTGGAAAGCTTCGTTCCAGTTGCCATCTCCCTCTCCCGAAATACTAACACTTGAGGTCATCTAATACTAGCACTTGAAGTCATCCATACTAGCACTTGAGGTCATCCAATGAAGCTGACGGGCCATAGATTCAGGACAGACAAACGGAAACACTTTTTTTACATGATGAGTGATTAAAATGCTGAATTTGCTGCCAGAGGATGTAGTGGTGGTCGTAGGCACAGATAGCTTTAAAAGGGGTTTAGACAGATTCAGGGAAGGAAAGTCTAGCAGTAGCTCCTAGCCTTGGGGACAATAGGGAACCTCCACATTCAGAGGCAATCAACCTCTGAATCCCAGTGCCAGGAGACAACATCAGAGGAAGGCCTCAGCCTTCATTCCCTGTTGTTGGACCTCCAGGGGAACTGGCTGGTCACTGTGTGAGACAGGATGCTGGACTAGATGGACTACTGGTCTGATCCAGCAGGGCTCTTCCGATGTGACTTGCTGTGGTTGTAATTTTTAAAATGAATATTGGTCCTATAGCACCACTGAGAATTGGTGCTCTTTCTATTTCTACTGCTAGGCAATATTCCTGATGTCATGATGCTATAACATCAGTAAATAGAGGGGGAAATGAATTCACGATCATAACACAATGGTCTGTGCGGATGGGAAAATATGGGAGGCAAGTGATTTCAGGGGTGCTATATCCACCAACACACGGAACTAGCATGGTAATTCAGCCTGCAGTTAATGCCAGAACCGCAATGACTTGTTTGTATTGAACTACCCACTGTGGTGGCTCAAGTGGTTAAGACGCTGAACTGCAGGCTGTGGAAGGTCAGTAGTTCAGCAGTTCGAGACTCGAGTTCAGCCACATGACGGATTGAGCTCCCGTCTCTAGTTCCAGCTCCTGCCAACCTAGCAGTTCGAAAGCAAGAAATTGCAAGTAGATAAATAGGTACCACTTCGGTGGGAAGGTAACAGTGTTCTGTGCACCTTGGTGTTTAGTCATGCCGGCCACATGACCATGGAAATGTCTTCAGACAGTGCTGGCTCTTCAGCTTTGAAATGGAGATGAGCACCGCAACCCTAGAGTCGGATTCAACTGGCTTTCGAGCAAGGGAAACCTTTACCCTACCCACTGTGAACTACCCGTCAGTCCAGAAGAACATAAGAGAAGCCATGTTGTATCAGGCCAATGGCCCATCCAAATCCAACGCTCTGTGTCACACATTCGCCGATAACCAGGTGCCATCAGGAGGTCGACCCGGTGGGGCCAGAACTCCAGAAGCTCTAGACAGATTGCTGCTATTCCAAATAAAGGAGCAGGTTCGCGGATGCACTTCAGAAGAGGTAACATCCCCTTTGTAGACACATCTACCGATCATTAGAAGCTGGCATGGCTCCATCGGAGTCAAACGGCCAAACTTTCAGCCTCTATAAATCAGCCAAATGAAGCTGATTTACGCCAACGGAGGACCACGGCTTAGGTCACCTGCGTTGTGAGGTGATTAGCCAGCAAGTGACCCGCTCGCTCTGTGCCTTTCTGGCTGGCAGTCTTCCCCGCCTTCTATTTTTTGCACAGCAGCTGTCAGTGACTAATTGTGGTGAACTTCTAACACAACATGCTGGAATCCGAGGCTTCCTTGTAAAACGCGAGGAGGTGGCTGGAGGAACATGGGGAGGGGGGGAAGGACAGAAAACGCAGCTGCTTCTGAATGCCGGATAATAGCGAGGCCAAGCCGGTGGTGAAGTTTAGACAGAAGTTGAGCTCAGGGATGGTTGGGCTTTCTTTCGTATGTGCAGAGGTGGCTCGGATGACCCTGGCTAGCCCGATCTCGTCAGATCTCAGAAGCTAAGCAGGGCCAGCCATGGTACTTGGATGGGAGACCACCAAGGAACACCAGGGTTGCAGCAACATAGAGGCAGGCAATGGCCGACCACCTCCAAACATCTCTTGGCTTGAAAACCCTACAGGGTCACCCTAAGTCTGGCTGCAACTGGACAGCACTTTCCAGCTCCAGAAGTTGCTACAGGCACATTTACTTACTTACTTACTTACTTACTTACTTATTCATTCATGCATTCATTTATTTATTTATTTATTTATTTATTTTATTCGGGTTTTTTATCCCGCCTTCCTTGCATAGCAGGCTCGGGGCGGCTTGCCATAGGTTAAAATTGACCGTAGGTTAAAATTGCATTGAGACAATGCAATAACATAGTATACAAAAAATGGGATATATAAAACATATAAGAAGATAAAATACTGATGGCTGTAGCATCCCATAGGGTCAAATACACTGGCTGTTATTATTCAGTCGACAAAGAGGGCCTTAACAGTTCAGATGTTAACTGTTCAGATGTTCTCAGGCTGAGTTCAGACTGGCAGTTTGCAGCGGGAGCCTGTCGTGCCAAAAAAGCCCCGGAATAAACTGTTCCGGGTTTTCCCAGTCACACGGAGCCGACAGATGTGGGAGCATACCGGGAGGAGGCACGTGGGAGTGTTCAGATTGCTGGCCCAGAGGCGCGGCTGTAAACGGCTTTTTCCTCTATGTGTGTATGGGCGCATGGGCGCATATGCACTCATGTGCATAAGCGCATCCGGCCAATTTGGGTTGGACCCCATTGCGCTGGCACCACATTGGGCGGTAGAGCAGAGCACAGCCAATCCGATCGCTACTGCCTTATGCGCAGAAACACCCGGCACATGCTATAGAAGCGGGTTGCTCCCGGCTTTTTGGTTTCGCGTTCACAGTTCTGGGAAGCGGAATAATGCGGGATAAAGGCGCTCTCCGGGATTTGCTACCACTTTTGTCAGGTATCTTTTTAATGCGGGAGTGAAGCGGAACAGCACGGATTGCCTACGGGTGGGGGACGCCAGGCAGATGTGCCTATGTGAACGCCCCCTTTAATCTGCTTGGGAAACCTGGCTGAAATGTGGCTATGGCGGAGCAAATTGCCAGTCTGAACTCAGCCTCAGGATATGGGCAGTGGCGGGTCCTAATCGAAGACCTGGTGGAAGAGCTCCCATTTTACAGGCCCTGCAGAACTGCAGGAGGTCCTGCAGGGCTCTGATGTCTTCTGGGAGCTCATTCCACCAGTGTGGAGCCACCACTGAGAAGGCCCTAGCCCTGGTAGAGGCCAGTCTGACCTCTCCTGGACCAGGAAGAGTCAGACCATTTTGAGACCCTGACCTCAATGCTCTCTGAGGAATATGTGGGGAAAGGTGGTCCCTCAGGCAGGCCCCTGACCATATAGGGCTTTAAAGGTCAAAAACAGGAGCTTGAAGTGAATCCAGTATGCTATAGGCAGCCAGTGCAATGCCTTCCACACAGTCTGGATGTGCTCCCTCATCTAGAGACCCATCAGCAGCCTGGCTGCTGCATTCTGCACCAGCTGCAGCACTGACGATATTTATAAAACAGCAGCATCCGAGGAAACTGGTAGGTGAGCCCCACTGGCGAACATCTTGTTAAGGATACAAAGTAAATATATAACATGAACAAGCGTATCTTTAATAACAGGCAACATTTAAGCCATGGAGGGGGGCACTAAAGTGAATACTTCCCCCTCCCCATTTAACAAGATTACAAAAGGATGCCTGATTACTTGCCAGCCTGATTCTGTCTTTCTTGCCAGCAGCAGTCTGCCAGCTGATAATCCTATGGGCTGTCGGTTCGTATCCGAACATTTTAGATGTGCCCATCTGCACAACTGCTGCAGACTGCTTTCTTGCAAACGTCGGCCCATCATTGGTCTGCCACCGCTGCTACCTCCAATTGTTCAAAGACCCATCATGAAAAGGTTTTTTTAAAAAACACAGCTGAGATTTTTTAGTTGAGACTTACTACTGTGGTGTTTCTGTGCGCTTTCTGACACCATCACTCAGTGTGTGGCCATGGACCTGGGTAGCTAATCTTGCAGTCAGTTCTTGGGATCACTTCATGGCAGCTAGTGCAGCTAACTGTACAGATAGGGGGAAAAAACAACATACACCCTCTGTAAGTTTATTTAAAAGATGCATCTGATGGGGGGGAGGTGAACTGTGATTCATTCTGTGCTTAACAAGTAGATTGACTTAATGACCTAGCCACTTTTCTGGAGAATTGTGCCTCTTCTCCAGTGATTGAAAAGATCTATTTTACAGGATTGTGCAAGCACAAAGGCAGCACAAGCTGCAACACAACTTGTGTGTTACCAGTGTGCCTGGCCATTACCCTGCACAGGTGCTAAGCAGCTTCACACAGTGCTCAGCACCAATTTCAACCAGAGGCCTTTCCTGAACCCTTGCCTCACAGAGGTTTCCTGCAATGGGCAGAGGGGAGAGCTGGTAGCTAATCAGCCACTGCCCTCTTTGTGATGGAGTTGTGGGTGAGGCCAAACAGGGGCTTGGCATCAGCCCCATCCCCCTCTGTTTTGACCATCAATCACGTTTGGATCCAAACTCTCAACATCCCTGAAAAATACAAACAAAGGATTGTCTCTGGTCCGATTTTGCCTCCCCTCCTCCTGATGTCTTGTTTTGCTCTCTAACCAGAGATGCCTCTTTTGTAAAAAAAAAATATATGTATAAAGTCCAGGGGTCTTTTCGTAGAAGAACAGCTGCAGGAGCTCATTAGCATATGGTATGCTAATGAGCTATTAGGCTATTAGCATATGCCACGCCCCCTGACATCACCAGAAGTGATGTAAGAAGGGGAAGCAAAAGGGGGGGCGGCATCTTCAAAAGCCTCCCCTTCCCCGGCTGGCCTGGGTGGGGGAGCTAAGAGAGAAGGGGTTTAAAGTTTAAACTCCTTCTCATGAGAGTTGGGCCACAGAAGGAAGAAAGAGGGAAGGAAAGAGAGAGAGCAGAGAGAAGGAAAGAGGGAAAGAGAAGGAAAGGGGAGGGAAAGAAAGAGAGGGAAGAAGGAGGGAAACAGGGAAAAGAGGAAAAAGAGAAGAGAAGAAGGTGGGAAAGAAAGAAAGAGAGAAGAGAAGAATGAGGGAAAGAGGAAAAAGAAAGAAGGAAAGGAGGGAATGAAAGAAATTTGGCGGCAATTCAGCCCCATTATATCCTATGGGCCATTGAAGTCAATGGTGAAAACATAGGGTATATTCTGGGGGCTGGAGGAGGGGGTTTGATGGAGAAGATCCAAACTCACAGGATAGCTGTTGGAGCCTCTCCCCAAAATACCCACAAAGTTTCGAGAACATTGGATCAGGGGGTCCAATTCTATGGGCCCCTAAACAGGTTGCCCCATTCACTCCCTATTCACTCCATTGTTCTCTATGGTGGGAAAAAAGAAACTTTTTTTCCCACCATAGAGAACAATGGAAGGAATGGGGGTAACCTGTTTGGGGGCCCATAGAATTGGACCCCCTGGTCCAATGTTCTTGAAACTTAGTGGGTATCTTGGGAAGAGGCTCCATCAGCTATCCTGTGAGTTTGGAGCCTCTCCCTCAAACCCCCTCCCCTCCAGCCCCCAGAATATACCCTATGTTCTCACCATTGACTTCAATGGCCCATAGGATATAATGGAGCTGAAATTGACATTCGGCTGCCTGAAAGACTCTCTGGGATGCCGGCTGGGGGCGGGGCTTGGCTCCTGAGCTCCCGAGCTGCGCTCCGGTGGGCTCCCCCCCCAAAAGACCCCTGATAAAGTCACTCTCAGTTGTGGCATTCCCTACCACTGGATTTTCATCAAAGTCAGAGACCGATTCCCCACAAGCAGCTGTGCCGCCTGTGCTCTTCCGTTTGCCCAGGTTACATCATGCAACCAGGGCAAACGGAAGAGTGAGGGAGGCACAGCTGCTAGTGGGAAAGCAGTCAGAATGTCTTTCAGAATCATTTAAAGACCTTTTCTTTAAAAATGGGGGGTTAGGGACATTCCACCATTTATTTATTTATTTATTTTGCTAAAGTTTCACTTTGATGATTGGTCATGTGCAGAGCTGGTCACCTTTACATTGTTATTCTGTGCCCAGAGTGGGCCAGAAATGAACACAGATCAATGCAGAGACTTTTACAAATAAATAAAACTGTTAATTGGTCTTGAAAGATGTACTTTGTCCAGGGCACACCATTGTAGGGACTGTAACCCTGAACAAATGATGGTAGGTTAGGGTGGGTTTTTTTATTTTGTTTTGTTGTCCTTAAACCAGATCTTTCCAACAAACCCTTGAAATATTTATTGGGGGAGCCAGATGGAGGGAAGAGATTAGGAGAGAGGATGACATTCTTCCACTTAAAGACAGCGGACAGAGAAAGCGCATTAAACCGGCACTTCACTTTCTTCATCCCTTTATTTCTCCAACTCATCCCAATCGCGGACCCACGAGGGACGACTTCCTTTGATCATTGCAGATCCATATTGACATGTCCCGGCTCAGCCTATGTGCTCTAATCTTCCGGTGCTCCATTGCATGGAGCACAAGCCAGTACATACCCTCATTACCACTCGGAACAAGGAATTGCGCGGACTCTACCAGGGACCGCAACTCGAGAAAAGTTATGTCTTCTTGACTGCTTCTCCTTCCTCTAGAGGGGGCACTGATTTGCCAAGAGAATTGAGTTTTTCTTCATTGTTCTTTGCTTCCTTACACACGGCTGGCCCTCAGAGAGTGTAGGTAAGTGTGTTCCGGGGGGAGGGGGTTGTTTGTCTCTCTTAATCTGACCTTCTCTCTCATGCTTTCATCTCCCATGTCAGGTGAAAGAACCTTCTGGAAGAGACAGAAGGGCCCAGAGCACATGTCGTGACCTAACGCACAAAAGCCCTCAAAAGAAGAAAAGAAGGTACCCGTCTGCTGTGGGAAATGGTCAAAATATAGCCCGCTGTGTCAAGAGGGAAAGTAATGTGATTCCACAAGAAGTTTTCTCTTCTGCTACAGCATGTTCACAAATTGCACTGCTTGAAGGTGTCGAGCTATCAGAGGGGAAATCACACGGTTTGGGTTGCAAATCAAGAAGACTCCAAAGCGATGCTCATGACTGTGTAAAGAATTTTGCCATTCCTACAAGTGCGTGTTTATCGGGACTGTTTAAGGCGGGGGAGAGCTGGGAAGTCACGTCTCAACAGATAACAACTGTTCTGACACTTCCCAAGGAAGTTCCAAGCTTCTGTTAACAGGTTTTCTTCTTCTTTTTTTTATGTGCTTGCAAAGATGCGTCTTGCTCAGCTGGTCCTGAAAAGAGCCCATTCCTTAGTGAACTGGAGTCGAAGTCTGTTGTCCATGTAACCTTGATATTGTGATGCTTCTGAGCAAAGCATCGTCATAGAATTTCGCCATCGCTGGTCAAAAGCACTGCCTCTCTGATATTTAGATGGCTGCTGAACCTTGTCCGTGTTTCTACCGAAACACTAAAAATGTACTTGGAAAGAGAGCTCAAGGAGTCACATTTGGGGGGGGGGAGAACGGTTTCTGGCAGCTTGGCTAAAATCGAAGAGCACTAAAATATACATAAAGCAGTAACCCATTGAAATTCCACTGCAATTACAAAAAGATCTATTAAACAAGTTAAAACAAATGTTGGAGGGACACCAGCATCCCTGGGCCTCTATTATATATGGTGAGAGAACCCAGAATCTATTTGAGAGTGTTCCAGAAGATGTGGAGGGGCCGTGGGTCAATGCACTTCCCCCCCACCCCATGAAGAAAGGCCCATGTTCAGTCTCTGGCACCTCCAATAGCAAGTCTAGGGAAAGACTTTCACGTTCCTAAGACCCTTGAGAGCTGTTGCAGATCAGATACTAGGCTTGATGTACTAATGGTCTAATTTATTGGTATGGCACATTTTTATCCCGCCCTCCCTCCAAGAAGCATCCATCATTCTTCCTTCCTCTGTTTTATATTCACAACAGCCTTGTGGTTTGGTATATACCGGAATGGAAGCCTAGCTGAGCGATAGAACACTTGCTTTGCATGCAGAAGGTCTTGAGAAGGGATGTAAGGTAAAGGTAAAGGTTCCCTTGCTCGAAAGCCAGTCGAATCCAACTCTAGGGTTGCAGTGCTCATCTCCATTTCAAAGCCGAAGAGCCAGCACTGTCCGAAGACGTTTCCGTGGTCATGTGGCCGGCATGATTAAACACCAAGGTGCACAGAACACCAAGGAAAAAAAGCCATAATTTGAGATCTGGGCTTGGACAAGGGATTTGTTAACCATGATTGTTTATTTTGGGGTAGGCCGTTACCAGTTCAGGATTCAAATCCATGGGGTTCCAGAATTTAGGGCCTTTATTCTTAGTGGGGAATGTATATAAGGGTCTTCAGCAGCTGTTGCTGAAGATACTGACACCAACTTTGCACGGAACACAATCTTCTCCGTAATCTAAAGACCTCCTAATTTTTAAACTGACTGAATTAAGGGCTTTGATTTTACAGTCCCTTAAAGGAGGCAACTTTCTGAATAGTCACACTTCTTCTCTCCACTGACTCCTAAAATGTCAGTCAAGCAGGAGCAGAGCAGGAGAGCTCCAGATGGCCGTGGCATTTTAAAAAGACACTCTGCATCTTCCTGATTTTACCTTTTCTACCAGAAACTGCATTTGCTGTCTTCCCTTGTGGCGGTCCATTTGTTTCTCTTTACGAAGCGAAGGTGGCCTCCTTTGCAAACTCCAGTCCCTTTCAGTCGGTCTCTCTTTATTTGGTGCAGTGCCAGTTTGGTGTAGTGGTTAAGTGTGCAGACTCTAATCTGGGAGAACCGGGTTTGATTCCCCATTCCTCCACTTGCACCTGCTGGATGACCTTGGGCAAGCCGTAGTCACAAGCTCTGGCACAACTGTTCTTGAAAAAGAGCAGTTTCTGTCACGAGCTCTCTCTGCCCCACCTACCTCACAGGCAGGGCCAGCCCCAGGTTTCTGGGCGCCCTTGGCAGGACAGCCTGGGGCGCCCACCCCACCAGGGATGCCAAACTCCTAGTGGGGCCTGGAGATGGCAGCGCTGGCTTTTCTGGGCGCCTCGCAGCTGCGAGGCGCCCAGAAAAGCCAGGGAAGGGGTGGGTTAGAACGCCCGCCCCTTCCCTCCCAGCGCCGGCAGCGCCCGCTTTTCTGGATGCCTCACAGCTGTGAGTCGCCCAGAAAAGCCAGGGAAGGGGCGGGTTAGAACACCCGCCCCCTTCCCTCCCAGCGCTGGCAGCGCCCGCTTTTCTGGATGCCTCACAGCTGTGAGTCGCCCAGAAAAGCCAGGGAAGGGGCGGGTTAGAACACCCGCCCCCTTCCCTCCCAGTGCCGGCAGCGCCCGCTTTTCTGGATGCCTCGCAGCTGTGAGGCGCCCAGGAAAGCCGGCACTGCCGGTGCCGGGCAGGAAGGGGTTTTTTTCATGGGGGGGGGCATTTGGCACCCCTGCAGGGCCAGCGCCCTAGGTGAGCACCTAGCTCGCCTAGTGGGTGAGCCGGCCCTGCTCACAGGGTGTCTGTTGTGGGGAGGGGAAGGGAAAGGAGATTGTAAGCCACTCTGAGACTCCCTTAGGTAGTGAAGGGTGGGGTATAAATCCAATCTCTTCTTCTTCTATTTCCTACAGGAGAATTTTCACAGGGGCTGGAGTGGCTGTTTCTTCAACCAAATGACACCAAAATTGTCGCAGAGCGAGTGCTGCCTGTCATGTAAAGGATCCCTAAGTTTCGAGCAAATTGGGCCAAGGGGATGGATTCTATGAGCCCCCGAACAAGGTGCTCCCAGTCGTCGTCCCAGTCATCAGTTTCATTATTCCCGGAGGGGGGCGGATTTCTCAGGAGGGCTGGAATGGCTGTTTTTTTTTCTTCAATCAAATGATACTAAAATTGTAGCAGAGTGAGTGCTGCCTGCCCTCTAAAGAACCCCCACGTTTCAAGCAAATTGGGCCAAAGGGACAAATTCTACAAGCCCCTGGGAAAAGTGCTAGCCTGATCTCGTCAGACTTTGGAAGCTAAGCAGGGTCGGCCTTGGTTAGTACTTGGATGGGAGACCGCCAAGGAAATCCACTGTCCCTACATAGAGCCAGGCAACGGCAAAGCACCTCTGGATGTCTCTTGCCTTGAAAAAACTCCACGGGGTCACCGTAAGTTGGCTGTGACTTGACAGCACTTTCCACCAACAACAGCAGCAACTGTGCTTAGGGTCGTGTTGTGGGTGACCTTGGACAAGTCACTTTCTCCCTACTCTACCTCACAGGGGGAAAAAATGGAAGAATGGGGACCATGTGCCTCACCCTGAACTTCTTATAATAAGAGCAGAATACAAATATCATGGATAAAATCCTGCTTCCTTACTGTTGCTGGACCACCTGTGATTGCTCAATGAGAGATGCACCATGCCTGATGAGGGTCTCTTTTTTCCTCCTTAGCACTTTGCATGCATCATGAGCTGCCAAGCATAGAACCAGGAGTCTCTACTGCTGCCCCCTGTGGTGAACCACCAGAATTACAAGTTAGAGCATTGCCAGAGAGTGCTGCGTTCCTAGACTTGCCGGGATACATTTCCCCCACCCAGGCTGGCTGGCTGGCTGGCTCTCCCCTAATACGGAAGGATTCTATATCACACTAGGACTTTGCTTCGGATGTAACAGAAACTGCAGACGGGCTAAAACGGAAGTTCACTAAGGACAACCCAGGGATATATCACACTAGACCACATTCCAAAAGGGAGGCTTGGTGGGCTGGTATTTAGTGATACAGACCAGGGTCACATTGCCTGCATTTTTACAATTCTGACATGTCAACATGTCATGTCAGTCATCCGCCAGCCCAGAGTTTACAGCTCCTTTAAATGGTGTGCTGCAGAGCTAGATGCATCCACGGCTGATCCTTCATAAGCAAGTCATCAAAAAGACTGTGCTTCTGGTGACCAGCTTTTCTTCCATGATGTGGTGTGAGCGTTTTCATCACCGTGTAGACACATTTTCATGTGGCGATAAGGATGAGATTCCCCCACATCTCAGACTCTGATGCTGTTAAGATTTTTGTTTTAGTCTAACTCTGGCTGACTCCATGAGTAAGTGTGGAATTCTAGAACCACCAGCTGCTGGTCTGGTCAAGATTGGACAAAGTAAGTAATACTCTACTGCATAGGGTCGTGGTCCCCAGCATGACTGCAGCCATGGGTGGCATGGCACTAACCAACACCTTTCCTAGTCCACACTGAGTGTTTTTAGGGAGTGGGTGTGGCCAGGTGGGGGTAGGGTTGCCAGGTCTCTTACCTTTTTTTGGCAAAGGGGCAAGTTGGTCCCATCCAGGACATTCTATGATACCATAGAGTTTTCAGGCCAAATGCTAGAGTGTCCCCCCAGCGACACGCCCAGAAGTGATGTCATCACGCTGGGCCGGGCACTTTGGGGGCGGGGTTCCTCCACCCGCCAAATCTGGGCCAGCGGGTTGGGGCCCTTTGAGTGGGCAAACACCTGCCCCTCTAGGGGACCTGGCAGCCCCGGGGAGGGGGGTTCTGGCTGGCCCCTGGAGTTCTGATTGGTTGTGCAGATTAAAAGAGCATGGTTTCGGCAGCAGGGACCATGGCAGTCTCTCCTATTTTCCCAGTGTATTTTTTTAAAAAAATAACTCCTCGTGTCCGTAGCATTGCCATTTCCTGTGTCTGTGTGTTTGGGTACCCACTTCCTGCAGTGGCCATTTTGTGGCCACACCCCGCTACGCTGTGTAAGAATTCCAAAGGTACCCGTGGGCTCAAAAAGGTTGGGGGGCCCCTATTGTAGGGTTCCGCAAAGCCTGCAAAACGGAGCTATTCCGCCAGGCCCTTGGCTGAGGCGGCGGATGTCCAAAGTACACCGGCCTTCCCTGCTCAATCTGATCTGCCTTATCTGCCCTGGGGCACTGCCTGTAACAACGTGGTGCCAATTATTGACGGGAAGGTGCCCTCCCTTCTGTCGCATCATTTATTCTAGAGTCCTGAGCAGTGTTCCCTCTAAGCTGAGTTAGTGTGAGCTAGCTCACAGCCTTTTAGCCTCTGGCTCACACATTTTTGTCTTCGCTCAGGAAGGATGGCTTCAGAGCTGACTAATGTATGCAGCAGCTAAATGACTGACTCACAACATTAATGCCGGTGGCTCACAAATTAGAATTTTGGCTCCCAAGATTCCACAGCTTAGAGGGAACGTTGGTCCTGAGCCTTCTGTAACTACTTTGAGAGATGCAGCCAGGTGAACTAGGCATTTGCCTAGAGCGCGCCAGCCCTTAGGGGCACCAAAAGCCCCCCGCCCCCCGCCAGAAGCCTCGCCAACCCCCCCACCCCTTCCCTGTCTTGCCAGCCTGCCTCACAGCTGCGGGGCACACCAACAAGCTGGTGCTCAGATGGAAGGGACGGGGTTTAAACCCCTGCCCCTTCCCTGGCTTGTCGGCGCTCGGACACAAGGGACAGGGGTTTAAACCTCCGCCCCTTCCCTGGCTTGCCAGCACACCCCACAGCTGTGGGGCATGCCGGCAAGCCAGCGCTCAGATGGAAGGGACGGGGGTTTAAGCCCCTGCTCCTTCCCTGGCTTTCCAGCGCACCCCGGTGGCTGGCGAGTGGGGGAAGGAGGAGGAGGAGGGGAGCCCTCCCTAGTCCTGGGGAGCCCCAGCGGTGGAGAGGTGGGAGGTTGGCAACCCCATAATTGGGCACATGCCGGAGGGGTACCAGAAGGTAGCCCCACCTAGGGCGCAGAAAAACCTCGGGCCGGCCCTGGATGTGGCGATGTTAAGTAGGCAACTCAACAAGAGGCAGTGATTTCAGCAAAGTGATTCAACTTTATTTGTAACAGCAACTAGACGATCAGACAACGACGACAACACACACAAGGAGTGGAGCACAGCTCCCTTTTTAAATGATCCGGGCTGTCAAAGCCACGCCCAGAGATAAGTTAAGAACCAATAGTATAACAGAGATAAAGACCAATGAGGTCTGTTCCCTCCACAAACATATTTACAACAGTGATTAGTTCCTTTAAACAGTTCCATAGGAACGACCAATAGAAATGTTACAGCTTACCGTCCATTGTCAAGAATCAAGCTTTACATTGCAAAGAATAGGCTCAGTTACAGTTAGAGCTGTGGTGGCTCAAGTGGTTAAGACACTGAACTGCAGGCTGTGGAAGGTCAGTAGTAGTTAAGCAGTTCGAGACCCGGGTGCCGCAAGACGGAGTGAGCTCCTGTCTCTAGTTCCAGCTCCTGCCAACCTAGCAGTTCGAAAGCAAGAAATTGCAAGTAGATAAATAGGTATCACTTTGGTGGGAAGGTAACAGCGTTCTGTGCACCTTGGTGTTTAGTCATGCCAGCCACTTGACCACAGAAACGTCTTTGGACAGCGCTGGCTCTTCAGCTTTGAAACGGAGAAGAGCACCGCAACCCTAGAGTCAGATTCGACTGGCTTTCGAGCAAGGGAACCTTTACCTTTATCTTTACAGTTAGAACATAACAGGCGAGATATCACACAGTCCTGTTTTTAATAAACATTGGCACATTGGACCAAGCCTTCCTCCGGACCCTGAAGATTCCTTTTCCTATAAAGAACTAAACCCTACACTGTAAGGGTTAAAGCATGCGCTCACACACACACAAAGAAAACAAAAATTATGGAGTTTGCAACGTCCTGACGTTAACTAGACAGTTAACTAGGCTGGAGATGGTGTTAGTTAACCAGTAGGGGGAGACTTAAGACAATTCAGCATGTGAAAGTTTAGGATTGGCTTGGTTCATGCAGTTTCAGAATTACAATGCTGTTTTGGACATTATTAGCAAGCGGCCAGTAGAGCTTATTCGATAAACACCGTGACGTGGCATCTTACCACTCTGGGTTCGCAATTAGTGCCGGGGCTTCGATACAATGATCCATCCTAGAAGGGTCTGTTTTGCTCGCCTTCATGGTGAAGGAATATTATACGGTCAGGTGACCTACAGAACCCTCACTGGACCCGATGCCTAAGGTGAGGTCTGCTCAAGAAGCATCATGTGGGCAATGATCTCTCTAAACTGTGGAGTCTTGTGAGCAAAAATTCTACTTTGTAAGCTACTGGCATTAAAGTTGTGAGCGAGTGATTTGGCTACTGCATAAATTAGTTTGTTCCGGAGCCATCCCTTCCTGAACTAAGACAAAAATGTGTGAGCTGGAGGCTAAGCAGCTGTGAACTAGCTCACACTAACTCAGCTTAGAGGGAACACTGCATGCGGGTGTGCTCTGGGCACAGTCAAGAGGTAGGAAGAGGTGTAAGGACGGGGGATGAAGCTGTTTTAGGACAGGGTGGAGTTACAGACTTTGACACCTGGGCTTATATCTTCACTCGTGCCTGAAGAGACAGAGGCCAGGGAGATAAATCAGTTTTCCTTTTATGAAGCCCTTATGAAGATACAAGGTAAGTAATCTAGCCTGGAATTTAGGAGAGGAGAAGCAGGAAGATCCCAGCTCAGTGCTGGGGGGAAATGCAGTTCTTTGAAAGGCAAAACCCAGTGTAACAAACTACAAGAAAGGAAGCTTATTTTCCGGGATCGTTTCAAAGATCACAGCCGTTTCAACCTTAAAATCTCTGTTTCTTTTTTTCACTTCCCCTTTTCTGCAAACTGAGCCCGTGATTCTTTATTCTCCCCTCATTTGCAGGTTTCTCGCACCGAATGTCTTCCATGAAGTGTACGCATTTTTCAAAGTTATTTGTGCTTCAATACCTTGGCCTTTATAAATTCGGCATATGCGGTGGCTCAAGTGGTTAAGACACTGAACTGCAGACCAGAAGGTAGTTCAGCAGTTCAAGACCCGAGTGCTGCATGATGGAGTGAGCTCCCATCTCTGGCCCCAGCTCCTGCCAACCTAGCAATTTGAAAGCAAGAAATTGCAAGTAGATAAATAGGTACCGCTTCGGTGGGAAAGTAACAGCGTTCCGTGCACTTCGGCATCTAGTCATGCCAGCCACATGACCACGGAAGTGTCTTTGGACAGCGCTGGCTCTTCAGCTTGGAAACGGAGATGAGCACCGCAACCCTAGAGTTGGATTCAACTGGCTTTCAAGCAAGGGAGACTTTTACCTTTACTTTACCTATACATGCAAAGGACTTACATTGTATCCAATGCTCCCTCTAAGCTGTGGAATCTTGTGAGCAAAAATCCTACTTTGTGAGCTACTGGCATTAAGGTTGTGAGTGAGCGATTTGGCCACTGCATAAATTAGTTTGCTCTGGAGCCCTCCTTCCTGAGCTAAGACAAAAATGTGTGAGCCAGAGGCTAAAAAACTGTGAGATAGCTCACACTCACTCAGCTTAGAGCAAACACTGGTTATATCTGTAAATTCCACCTAAACTGTGCATGATATCAGTACAGATTACATTATGTGTCACAGGAGAATCGACAAAACCAAGAGCGAATAGCGGGACTGTTGACAAAAATTAAAAGGCACATTTAAAAAAAAAAATGACATAGGGAAACACATGCCTATTGATCTGAAAGCCTTCCCCACCCAAGGCTTGCTTCAAATAAAATAATGACGTTCTTTCTGTAAGTCGCTTAAAGGTAAAGGTAAAGGTTCCCTTGCTCGAAAGCCAGTCGAATCCGACTCTAGGGTTGCGGTGCTCATCTCCGTTTCAAAGCCGGAGAGCCAGCGCTGTCCGAAGACGTTTCCGTGGTCATGTGGCCGGCATGACTAAACACCAAGGCGCACAGAACGCTGTTACCTTCCCACCGAAGCGGTACCTATTTATCTACTTGCAATTTCTTGCTTCCGAACTGCTAGGTTGGCAGGAGCTGGAACTAGAGACAGGAGCTCACCCTGTCATGCGGCACCCGGGTCTCGAACTGCTGAACTACTGACCTTCCACAGCCTGCAGTTCAGCGTCTTAACCACTTGAGCCACCGCAGCTCGTAAGTTGCTTAACAGTCTGCAATTCCGATCTCCCCCCTCTCCTGTTAAATTGGTGGTTTGCAAATCGTTTCTAGGATCCCTTGAATGCTATGAATGAAATATGCATTGATCGTCGCTGGAAAT
Organism: Gekko gecko; assembly: GCA_029375565.1. NCBI lineage: Eukaryota > Metazoa > Chordata > Lepidosauria > Squamata > Gekkonidae > Gekko > Gekko gecko. Next base: position 9,894,454 of record JAPDNY010000014.1, read on the forward strand.
ATTGGTTACGGCCAATGAAGACTCCTCAAATATAGCCTTCTATCATTGCCGGGCTTTGTTTGTACTGCTAGCTGCAGAGGAGATGCAGGAGAAATCCAGGAACGCAGTTCATGCGGAGCAGTCGCTGGACCCAGAAGGATTCACTGGTGACCTGCACAAACCGCAAAATGCGCTTCCCAGTTCTGGGTATCACGTGGGGTCCTGTGCAGCGTGTCCCTCGAAGCTGAGTTTTTTAGCCTCCAGCACCCAGGTTTTTGTCTTCGCTCAGGAAGGAGGGCTCCAGAGCAGACTAATTTATGCACCAGACCAATCACTCGCTCACAACTTTAATGCCAGTAGCTCACAAAGTAGAGTTTTTGCTCACAAGACTCCACAGCTGAGAGGGAGCATTGGTTCGGTGGTAGAGAGCTTTATATGGAAAGCTGTAGGAGGATCAGCAGCCCTTGACGACTGGCCAGAAACTGCAGTTTGGGACAGAATGTGGCAGCCGGAGTGTTGACTGGCATGGGTCGTGGGGACCGTATCACTCTAGTCTTGTTCCATCTGCACTGGCTTCTAGTTTGCTTTCTGGGATCAATTCAAGGCGCCGGTCATGAGCTTTCAAGCCCTTTATGGCCTTTAAAGCCAGTTTGGTGTAGTGGTTAAGTGCGTGGACTATAATCTGGGAGAACCGGGTTTGATTCCCCACTCCTCCACTTGCAGCTGCTGAATGACCTTGGGTAAACCATAGTTCTGCCAGACCTGTTCTCTCAATGACACCTACCTCATGGGGTATCTGTTGTGGGGAGGGGAAGGGAAAGGAGTTTTTAAGCTGCTCTGAGATTCTGAGTGAAGGGTGAGGTATAAATCCAACCTCCTCCTCCTCTTCCTCTTCCTCCTCTTCTTCCTCTTCTTCTTCTTGGGGAGGGGAAGGGAAAGGAGTTTGTAAGCCACTCTGAGATGCATTGGGGCAGTGAAGGGCGGGGTATAAATCCAGTCTCTCCTCCTCCTCCTCCTCCTCCTCCTCCTCCTCCTTCTTCTTCTTCTTATTCTTCTTATTCTTCTTATTCTTATTCTTATTCTTATTCTTATTCTTATTCTTATTCTTATTCTTATTCTTATTCTTATTCTTATTCTTCTCCTCCTCCTCCTCCTCCTTCTTCTGTATGGCCTAGAACCAACATACTCTTCCATATGAACCCTTCCATTCACTCTGGTCATCTTCTGAGGCCCTGCGTGGGTTTGTTTACTTATCTGTTTGCATTATTCGTAGTCCCCCTTTCTCACTTCGACTCCAGGCAGATTACACAAAGTAATAGAGCATTCAGCAGTGCAATAGGATGAAGGCTGCAGGATCAGTCGGCAAGTCCAAAAACTGAACTGAAGCAAAGAGTTAAGTGTGAACACGACACATTAAATGATTCAAATGCCATACTAGGATCCTAGTTTCAGCAAGCTGCGCACAAGAGGATAGACCACAGTCCCTAATAACTTTTGCTCCCTTAGCCAATTTACCACAGCAGCCAGACAGATGTCAAGGCCTCTACCGCCCTACACACCATCTGCAGCTAGATAGGGGGCAACCTGAGAAAGGGTTCCTCACTGGTGCCACCAAAAGTGTAGAAGAAAACCCTCCCCTGGGAAATTTGTCTGTTTCCCTCTCTTGGTGTCCTCCCCAAGCGGTTGAAGATTTTTGTTTGTTTGTTTGGCATACCCCCAATAATGGTTACTGGCCCTCTTCCCCAGTTTTGCCGTTACTCATTTGTGTGCATTTATCAAATGACTTTATCATTTTAAACATTGTCTTTAAGTTTGGTGTAGCGATTAGGAGCACGGACTCTACTCTGGAAGAACCAGGTTTGATTTCCCCACGCCTCCACATGCAGCTGCTGGTGTGACCTTGGGTCAGTCACAAGTTCTCTCAGAGCTGTTCTCTCAGGGACAGTTCTGGAAAGAGCTCTCTCAGCCCCGCCTACCTCACAAGGTATTTGTTGTGGGGAAGGGAAGGGAAAGGAAATACTTCTTCACCCAAAGAGTGATTAACCCATGGAATTCACTGCCACAGGAGGTGGTGGCAGCTACAGGCATGGAGAGTTTCAAGAGGGAATTAGATAAACATATGGAGCAGAAGTCCATCAGTGGCTATTAGCCACAGGGTATAGATGGGAACTCTCAGTCTGGGGCAGGTGATGCACTCTCTTCTTGGTGCTGGGGGGGGCAGCAGTGGGAGGGCTTCTAGTGTCCTGGCCCCACTGCTGGACCTCCTGATGGCACCTGGTATTCTTGGCCACTGTGTGACAGAGTGTTGGACTAGATGGGCCATTGGCCTGATTCAACATTGGCTTCTCTTATGTTCTTATGTTCTTAAAGGAGATTGTAAGCCGCACTGAGACTCCTTCAGGTAATGAAGGGCAGGGTATAAATCCAATCTCCTCTTCTTCTTCTTCTTCTTCTTCTTCTTCTTCTTCTTCTTCTTCTTCTTCTTCTTCTTCTTCTTCTTCTTCTTCTTCTTCTTCTAATTGTTCACAGGCCCGTAGTTACAGTGGGGCATCTCGGGGCTAGGCCCCCAACTTGCTGGCAAGGCCCCCCGACTTCCCATCCAGTCTAGGGCATCACGTCCTTCTCCCCTGGATTAATTTGATTAGCCAGTGCCCCCTAAGAAATTTAAATGCCCCCTGACTTTAAAAAATCCTGGCTACGGGCCTCATATGCACCGTTTTGGAGACCCTGATCCAGTAGGAAGGTGGTTCATTTTCCATTTTGGTCTCCGCAGCCAGAAGCATTCTTCATTCGTTTTAATTCTTATTTATTTATTTATTTTTGCTCTCTCATAGTTGCCTTAAAGGGCGATGCAAATGATACTCTTCCTAGTGAGTTGTTTCAGATCGAGAGAGATACAGGGGCAAGTTTGCACAAAGCGTTCTTTAATTTAAATTTGGGGAGATTGACTGCTACCAGCCGGAGCCAGGAGAAAAGAGTTTAATGAGTGTTGTTTAACTAATTGCCAATTATCTCTGAGCAGAGTGGTAATTTCCAGCAGCTGCGTAAAAAAAGCAAGTTTGGATTCAATGTATGTTTTGGTGTTGCCAAGCGGAGGAGGTAGCAACGTGTGGGAGGATGCTGGCTCCTTCCCGGTGATCTTTCCAAAAGATTGCATAGTTCTTTGAGAAGGAGGTGGATGCTATGAAAATTGATGCTTGTGTTTTTTTTTTTTTTGTTTATCTGGAGCCAGTGGGTGCCGTTCGCATACTTTTAAAAAAAATAAAAAAATCCAGGTGTCCTTAAATTCTGAAGTTTTAGAAGTCCCTGTATAAATAACCATTTAAACACCTGTCAATAAGTCCTGTTTAAACATTTACGCTCCCGAATAAAGGCTGCAATCCTGGAAACCTTTCCAGAGGAGTAAGATCCGTTTGATAAAATGGGACTGACTTCTGAGTAGACCTGCCTAAGATGGTTCCCTGAGTGTCTAAAGTGTCGGTCAGGGGTTACTTTCACTAGCGGTGCAGTGTAGCAGTCAGCATGTCGGATGAGGCTCTGGAAGGCTCGGGTTCGAATCCCTACTCTTCCATGAAACTGGCTGGGTGACTGCGGGCCACTCACGTGTTATCAACTTAACCTACCTCAAAGGGTTGTTCTGAGGATAAAGTAGAGGAGGAGAGGACCCCATTCTCTGTTCTTTGATGGAAAAGCAGGATTAAAAATGTACAGAATAATGTACAGGTTTGTGGTTTTTTTAAAAAAAACTTACTCCAATGGGATCATACCAAAGCAAGAAACCTGTAAGCTATAGTCCTAAATCAGTATTTCTCAGACAACTCCTTTTTAAGTTTTTAAGAGCCGTTTTGGTGGAGTGGTTAAGAGCGGCAGACTCTAATCTGGGAGAACCAGGTTTGATTCCCCACTCCTCCACAGGTGGCCAGTGGGGTGACTTGGGGTCAGTCATAGTTCTCTCGGAGCTATTCTCTCAAGAGCAGTCCTCTCAGTGCTCTCTCAGCCCCACCTACCTCACAGTGTGTCTGTTGGGGGAGAGGAAGGGAAGGTGATTGTAAACCACTCTAAGTCTCCAAGTGAAGGGTGGGGTATAAACCCATTCTCCTGCTCCTGCTCCTCTTCTTCTTCTTCTTCTCCTTCTTCTCCTTCTCCTTCATCTCCTTCTTCTCCTTCTTCTTCCCCTCCTCGTTCTGCGCTTCACACCCTGGCCAAGTGATCATCCGCAGGGCAAGGCATCTGTATATTTGTGACTTCCAGAAAAAAACTTAATCCAAAGTGTCCAAAACAGGAAGAAGAGAAAAGGCAGCGTAAGATGTTGATACTCCAGAGGCTGATCTGTTTCAATTGCAAGGAGAGACACCAAGAAGATACAAAAGGCACTTCAAGTTACCGACCAGACCAGGGCTTAACAAAGGACAGCTTGTTGAAATAATTGGATGTCATTTTCAGACTGTTCCAGTGAAGGAAGAGGACACCTTGACCTGTTTCATCTACTCTGTGAAGAATGACAAGAACAAATCTGATCTTTTTTTTTAAAAAAATGGATAGGGCTGTCCGCTAAATAAGCAAACTTGAGACCTGCAGACTTCGAGGCTGTTCTGGATGTGTCCTGAAGCTTTCTTTATAACTGGTATTCAGAGAGCAAATCCTGATGTTCTTTTTTCATTGCTGTCGGGTTGGGGAGGGCGGGGATTGCTCAAAAACTATCTTTCCACGGTAAAAAGATACTTTACATAGATACCATTGGTGTTTCAAAGGCACGACCACATTCTGATCGAAGCATTCTACTGCAGACCAACAACGCTACCCTCCGAAACACAAATACTGGTGTCATCATTTAGGGAATGACACTCTTAGATCACCAGACAACGGGCTCTCTCTGTTGGACCTGAATGCCCTAGGACTCAGTGCCCCTGGCAGAGAAATTGCTGCTGTTCCCAAATGGTTTCTCACCACTACCCCCAAACACACACACGCAAAAGCCACATTTTTGAAAGGAATGCAAAAATGGCAGGGATTGGCTGTACATCCCCCATTCCCCCCACCACCACCCCCGCCGCACAGAAATTCTGACATATTTTTTTCATGCCGCAGGGTGTACCTGTCTGACTGGGGCATGCCGCAACAGCGAACCTTGCTTCTCTGTTTTGTCTGTGAGCGTTTTTCGACACACTTTCCCTACCGATCGCAACTGGGAAGTTTCAAAAGAAAACCCTCCGACCTGAGTTCATACACAATGCCAGGGTGTTCTCTCTCTCTCTCTCTCCTTTTTTTGGTTGCTGCTGCTGTTAAGTACATGAGAGGATTTGAGTGCCAATTTATCACTAAGTGTCCCTCCTGGCAGTGTCTCCCGAGCCTCCCCCCCCCCGTGGAAAAGCCAAAACCTGCAGATCACTAGAAACGTTAATCTTCTTATATTTTCAGGTATCAGGTTCTCTTTGATCTTACCAAACATGTTGACTCCTATCTTGGCCGAGTGTGCAATCCAGACATAGTTAGCATTAATGATGTTTTGTCTGCATCGTTCACACCGAGTGACTAACGAGATGGGGTTTTCTTCTGAGCTCTTGGCTTCTTGGGGAGGCTCACAACGGTCCAGTCGAAGGCAAAGAGCTGCCCGCTTCCCGTCTGCGATTTGAAGGGAGAAGCGCTTTGCAAAAGAGGAGGCTGTTTTCAGATTCTCTTAGCCGACCGTCTTGTATTCGCACTTACTCGGTTCTTCTCGTGAAGTATTTGTAATGCGTCGTTGGTGATATGCACTTGGACTGTTTTCTGTCGGCATTGCGATGGATTTTATTAAGGTAAAGGTAAAGGTAAAGGTTCCCTTGCTCGAAAGCCAGTCGAATCCGACTATAGGGTTGCGGTGCTCATCTCCGTTTCAAAGCCGAAGAGCCAGCGCTGTCCGAAGACATTTCCGTGGTCATGTGGCCGGCATGACTAAACACCAAGGTGCACGGAACGCTGTTACCTTCCCACCGAAGTGGTACCTATTTATCTACTTGCAATTTCTTGCTTTCAAGCTGCTAGGCTGGCAGGAGCTGGAACTAGAGACAGGAGCTCACCCCGTCTTGCGGCACCCGGGTCTTGAACTGCTGAACTACTGACCTTCCACAGCCTGCAGTTCAGCGTCTTAACCACTTGAGCCACCGCAGCTCCATTGCATTTTATTATGGTGTTTTAATTGCTCGCCGACTTGGCGGCCCTGATCGGGATGTAAAGGTTGCAGTGGCACAAAGAGTTACGTGCAATCGTCAGAACATTTGAAGAGCCCTGCTGGATCAGACCAGCGGTCCATCTAGTCCAGCATCCTGTCTCACTCTGTGGCCAAACAATTCCTCTGGAGGTCCAACAACAGGCCGAGGCCTTTCCCTGATGCCGCCTTCTGGCTCGGGGATTCAGAGGCTGACTGCCTCTGAACATGGAGGTTCTCTTCAGTCACCATGGCTGGTAGACACTGATAGACCTCTCCTCCCTGAATCTATCTAATTGTCAGGTAGTCCTGCCATGATGGATGGAGAAGGGAGGGCGGATGGGCTTTGTTCTGTGTAGGGCGGGTGGATGGGATCGTGGGGTGTTGATTTATGCACCTGGAGTGTTGGAATGGAATGCGGGGAGCTGCCTCGGCTGCCTGGCCGTGCAAGCTGTATCTCTTGTAGACTTCACACGCTGACCTTGGAGGAGACAAGCTGTTTGCTTCCTATCGCTTTCACAAGCAACAGCTAGGCTGAGACAATGGGGGCGGTGGGAACTACATTAATTATTATTGTCTCCAGTTTCCCGCGCGCGCGCTGTGCTCTTATTGGTGGAGGGGGGGGTCCCCATTCTCCCCCCTTCTGGTATATCTGCTTGCTTCATGTAACCAAGTTATTCTTAACAATGTTCCTGTTACAGTAACCTACTATTGCAGTTTCAAAATAAATACTAATCTTGCTTCACTGAACAAGGCCTGGTATTTTGCTGACTAAGTTAAGGACTCTGACACTAATCCCCTTTTAAAGCTGTCTACGCCTGTGGCCATCACTACATCCTCTGGCAGAGAATTCAACGCTTTAATCAGCTCCTCGGGATTCCAAATTGTGTACAATGTGCTGTTCTTTCGGAGCCAGTTTTGTGCAGTGGTTAAGGGCAGCAGACTCTAATCTGGAGAACTGGATTTGATTCCCCACTCGTCCACATGCAGCCTGCTGGGTGACCTTTGGTCAGTCACAGTTCTCTAAGAGCAGTTGTCTCAGAGCTCTTTCAGCTCCATCTACCTCACAGGGTGTCTGTTGTGGGGAGAGGAAGAGAAGCACAAGGTATAAATCCTCCTCCTCATCCTCATCCTCCTCCTCCTCCTCCTCCTCACTCATAGTTATTGAAATTGTTCTATGAATGCTTTGCATGCACACATTTTTTTTCCCACTGTCTTCCTGTGGGTGTTCCCCTCCCACTGTCTAATCAGTCCATATGAAAGGAGATAAGAATATTAATTTACCAAAGAGGGCGTGTTTTCCTCTCTTTTGCCAGTTTGTGGTTCAAGGGGGTGTGGCTCAGTGCTAGAGCCTTTGCTTTGTAAAGACAGAACTTCCCGGGTTCAAAATCCCCGGCATCTCCAGTTAAAAGGATCAGCCAGTAGGTGGTGGGAGAGACTCTCTACCTAACACCCTGGAGAGCTGCTGCCAGTCAGAGTAGACAATGCTGATCTTAATGGATCAAGGGTCTGATTCAGCGTAAGACGACCACATGTGTTTGTCTCTCAAGAGCAGTCCTCAGTGATATCCTTGCCTGCCTGATTCCCAGAGCCGAGCGTGTCTGTTCCCACAAACTGGAGTGAGAACATTTTTCTCATTCTTTGCTCATTGTTGGTTTGCTCTCCGGGAACTGTTGCTTGACGTAGCACCTTCCAAAGTATGCACCAACATTGACACGAAAGCAGCACATAGATTCCAAATGTAGCTGGTTTAAAACAATGCACAGCTTCCTGTGATGACCCTGGGGCATATGCCAAAAAATTGAAGAGCAGGTACCAAGAGTAGCTACTTGGCCGGCCGCCATATTGAATTCCAAAAAAAGAAAAAAACCAAGAAGGGACCACAGGTATCCCATATAGGAAGTACCGCAAACAAGCAAATACTGTGATATGAACGACCAGGACATTTAGTAAAGATCATATTATATTATAAATAAAACTTTACAATATTACAAGGAAAAGTCCATTATTCTCAATGAGCACCCGGATATAACCTCGTTTTGTCCCAATCTTCCTCAGGAGCAGGGCTATTCTTGGGCAGGAACGCACAGGAACTGAGTTCCGGCTAGCTCCTGAGTTGGCCACGCCCAGCAGGAACTCATTAGGATTGGCTACATGAGGGGTGTGTGGCCTAACATGCAAAGGAGTTCCTGCTACAAAAAAAGTCCTGGGTTTTGACAACAAACAAGGAAAACAGAAAAAAGCAAAAAGTGGGTGTGTCTGGATGACCACACTTCTAGTAACATGGGGGTGTGGCCTAATATGCTACTGAGCTGTGCTGTCAGGGGGTGTGGCCTAATATGCTAATGAGCTTCTGCTGTTGGGTGTGGCCTGTCATGCTAATGAATTCCCACTGGGCTTTTTCTACAAAAAAAGCCCTGCTCAGGAGTAAATCCCATTGTATTGAAAGGTGTCAGCCTCTTGATACAGCTCAGTGTTATGTTAGGAGCAAACCAATGCTTAACTTCTTTATTTTCTTCAAAGTATCCTGGGGGGGGGGAACCATGGTATTTAAAATGAAAAGCAACATGAAGCTGAATGGAATATTATTATTATTATTATTTTATTTTAAAATATTATTTTGTAATTGTTTAAATCACTTAATTTTTTAGAACTTACTTCTGGTTCCATTTCAAGTGTTTTCCATATTGAATTCCACCACCTGAACGGATGAAAAGTTGTCCCAAATACCAGCCGAATAAAAGCGTGAATAAAACATGAATGTCAGCGTATGAAGTGTTGGGTTTATTGTTGTTGTGTTGTTTTTTTTAAAAAAAAGCCATTGTCATTGTCATTGGAGAGCTGCTTCCAGTCTGAGTAGACAAGGCTGACCTTGAGAGACTGGTGGCCTGAGTCCGTATAAGATAGCTTCACGTGTGTTTCATACTCTCTCAACCTAACCTACCTCACGGGACTGTTGTGAGTGCAGGAGAACAATGGAAGCTGCTTTGGGTCCTCATTAGGGGGAAACCCTGGGTATAAATGCAGTAAACAAAAGAGCATTGGGGGGGGGGAAATGCAAATATTGTACAAAAAATTAGGGGTGGGTACTCACACCTCACATTGTCATGGCAATAAAGAATCGTAAGTTCACCATAGAGAAGCTGAACTGAAACCTGGATTTCCAAGGCGAAACAACAGCGATAAGAGTTTTGGAATCGTCCCAGAGCTGAACCAGTTCTTCTTGATCCCGACTGTAGAGACGATTAGGTAAAGGGTTGGAAACAAGGAGACAGAAGCCGTTTTCAAGGCGAGTATTTTCAGGTTTCAGAATGAGAGACAGCTATTAAACAATTATGGTTCTACAGCTTTTCAGACATTAACAGGGAAATGTAAAGTTTTTCTGGAATTATAGCTCAGTCCCAGGGACATTTTGTTGGATTCCCCCTTTCAAACAACAACAATTTCGGGAAATAGAACCCTTAAGAACTGATCAGCCCTTTCCTCTAAAGTTGTTGACTCCAGAACCTTTCTTCTCGATTGCTTGATCATTCCCCGAGAACTGCTAATTAACAAGGAGATGTAAACAGTGATAAATTATGCCCAATTTCGATGTTTTCCATTTAGCAGAGTATTATGTTGCAAATGATATAGTGCACACTTTAAGAACTCGTTAATTTGGATGCCATAATGGATGAGAATTCCTAAAGGAGTTTTTTAAGGCCAGGTATATGAACGGCATTAGCTCAACAGTTATATGATTACGCCCAGAGACCTGCTGAGGCAGGCAATCCTTGGGCTTGATTGACGATTATAATTGATTGACATGCAAAGGTAAAGTCAAGGGCACCGATTTACGGGTTGGGTCAGTCATCTCCTGGCAATGCCCAGTTGGTAAGTCTTATTACTATGCTGATAGTATCTGTTATTGAAATGCCAAAATGGGTTTTTAATATAAAAGTGGTAAATTTTAACAGGGGTGAACCTTATAGGGTTCACCTTTCAATCGTACAGAACTGGGAAAGGGGGTGAAATCTGATTTGACAATCACCAATATGAAAGTTTTGATTGGTTCACCAAGAGGTTGTTCTGGGCCCACTAATGCCACTGGTGTGGGGGTAGACATCCAGTAGTCCAGTTCTTGTCCCACTCTCTGTCATAGGCCGCAATCACACACACTAAATAACCCACTTTCAATGCACTTTCCAACTGGATTTTACTATGTGAACTGGCAAAGTCCAGTTGGAAAGTGCACTGGAAGCAGATTGGGAGTGTGTCTGATCGCAGCCTGAACTGCCTTCGCCTGTTGGGTTGGATTCCACTCCTTGGAAAAATCCAGCCAGATGGTTCACTCATTCTCACCCGGTTCTCTTCCTTACTGCAACCCTTAACCCACTTACCTTTTGTTAAAGTTAGGTCCCTTGATTCACACCGTAACCTATCTGGGTGGTCAAAGGGGACCCCGTGACGCAATGCATACTGCCATCTTTATTCAAACAATCTTGCATTTACTGGCTCTGTAAAATAGTGGGTCCCATGGATGAATGGACTCCAAGTATAGTGATCAACTCTCTTTGTTAGTGATTTCGGCAAGGAGAAGGAAGACTGAAAATCCTTGGCAGAAGCCTGGGTTTTAAGCATGCAAGACACCACACCCCAAACACACCCCACTCCCAACAACAGGCTATTTACATTACATTGAGTGCAATCACATGCACAATTAGCCCCGCCATAGGCATAAATGCCAGGTGGATTTAAAAGGCGCGATCACACAAGAACATCCCGATTTCGAAATGCAGGCCGATTTCGTAGCTAGTTAAGTTAGGGACCCAATGGCAGAGTCTGCACATATTTGCCACCAGAACAAGGTGAAAAAATGCATAATTAGTTAGGACTGGGATTCTCCAGTTGGGTCTCTCAATACATTGGGGATGGATTAGGGAGTAAACATTGGGTTTTGGTTTTATTGCTCTTTGTTCTTCTCTAGTTTGTTCTCACACAAGGTTTAGAAACTGTAGAGTAAAGATGTAGGTTAGAGCAGCTAGTCAGAATGCTTATCCTGTCTTGTGGTGTGTTTTTTTCCCCTTTAATCTAGGAGAGCCAGTTTGGTGTAGTGGTTAAGAGAGCAGACTCTGATCTGGGAGAACTAGGTTTGATTCCCCAGTCTTCAACATGCAACTGCTGGTGTGACCTGGGATCAGTCAGAAGTTGTCTCGGAGCTGTTCTCAAAAGAGCTCTCTCGGCCCCACCCACCTCGTAGGATGTCTGTTGTGGGTGAGATATAAATCCAATCTCCTTCTCCTCCTCCTCTTCTTCTTCTCCTCCTCCTCCTCTTCTCCTCCTCCTCCTCCTCCTCCTCCTTCTTCCCCATAAACCCTTTCCTCATTAATAAAGTTTTATTTCTTTTAAAGCTAACACATATGCGTGCTGTGCTGCATTCTTCACTCTGTATAATTTAGAAATCTATGACAGGGATGCCACAAAATCCAACCACCAAAGCTGCCATTTCCTCCATGGGAGCCAATCTCTGCTGTCTGGAGATCAGTGTTCCCTCTAAGCTGAGTAAGTGTGAGCTAGCTCACAGTTCTTTAGCCTCTGGCTGAGACATTTTTGTCTTAGCTCAGGAAGGAGCTAATTTCTGCAGCGGCCAAATTGCTGGCTCACAACTTTAACCCCGGTCGTTCACAAAGTAGAATTTTCGCTCACAAGACTCCACAACTTAAAGGGAGCGTCAGTTGTCATTCTGGGAGATCTCCAGGTCTCACCTGGAGGCGGGCCACACGACTTTGTTCTAGCCACGTTCTAACGCCTTTTGGAGTCTTTGGCCTGGTTCCCTCCACTCTCGATTTCTCTTGCCTGTGATCTCCTTTCTCTTCTGCTATGCGGTGAGAGGGAGAAAAGATCTACATCCCAACAATGCCACGGTGAGAGGCGATGCTTAAAGTGGGGTCAAGGTCGAGAGGGTTGTTGGCCCCTGAGGCCTGACACTCTGCTACCGGAGCATCGCTCCGCACTCTCCTGCCGACGTATCTGATTGCAGCTCCCTCCATCGTCGTCCAAGAGACCAAGCAGGCAAAGAGGAGGGGAGAGACGACAACAGTATGAAATATTGATAGGCTTGCGTGCTGAGTGGTCCGTAGACCAGGCCAGTGCTCTCGCTTGTCAGCTGCCTGGAAGGAGAGCTAACCAGTAATCTGTTAGCCGAATTGCCTTAATTTAATAATAAAGGTGGGGAGTTATGAGTATTAAATGGCAAGAGGAGGAGGAGGAGGAGGTTGGATTTATACCCCGCCCTTCACTTGGAGTCTCAGAGTGGCTTACAAACTCCTTTCCCTTCCCCTACCCACAACAGACACCCTGTGAGAGAGCTCTTTAGAGAACTACTTATGAAAGAACATCTTTGAGAGAACTTGTGACTGGCCCAAGGTCACACCAGCAGCTGCACGTGGAGGAGGAAGAAGAGGAGGAGTTGGGAATCAAACCTGGTTCTCCCAGATTAGAGTCTGTGCTCCTAACCCTAGACCAAAACACTACAATAGAGGACAAACTGCAGCTTTTGGGTCTCTCCTGTACAGGGTCTCTCCTGTACAACTCTTTTGCACCTTGGCTACCAAGAAGCTAAAGCAGTAATCAAACAGAGGCTATGGGACGCCTCCCTTCAAGTGGACAGATGAAGAAGAAGAAGAGAAGAGATTGGATTTATACCCCGCCCTTCACTCAGAGTCTCAGAGCGGCTTACAAACTCCTTTCCCTTCCCCTCCCCACGACAGAGGGAGGCAGGCCTGAGAGAGCTTGAACACAAACTGCTCTTTCAGGAACAGCTGTGCCAGAGCTTGTGACTGACTCAAGGTCACATCAGCAGGATCCAAGTGGAGGAGTGGGGAATCAAACCCGGTTCTCTCAGATTAGAGTCTACACACTTAACCACTACCCCAAACTGGCTCTCAATAGGCATTAAATATAGGCTCTCAATAGGCATTAAAGATAGGATCAGACCCATGTATATGGGAGTTTGGTTTCCCAGTCCCAAAAACAGATGCAGAGGCTAGATTACTAAATCAGTGATTTCTTTACTGAAGGACTGTTAAACATACAGACATCAAATCAAGTGTCCACACACACAATACAGAACTAAGAAAGCAGAGGTGATTGATAGCTGACAGAGGGGTCAGTTATGGGGTGATACTACCTGTCCAGATGTGCAGAGGTCCATGAAGAAAGGATTGTGGCCAGAGGTTTAGGGGTGGACTGCCAATTGGCATGCCCCCTGACTTTAAAAATCCTGGCTATGGGCCTTCCCCGTTCTTCCCACCACCACCCGTATAAGATTCCCTTATTTCTTGTTTGCCTGATGGCTCAGTTTGGCTAAGTGGGTACAAATGGCCTCCTGCCAGGATTTAGGAGTATATTAAAAGGTATCTGCTATTCCATTGCAAGAGGACTGGATGCAACATGTTTCACCTCCCCCTTTTCTCTGTGCTGTATGAACACAATAAACCTACTATGGAATTCACTCCCCCTCCCCCTGGGTAATTGCAGGTTTGCTTGGGATGTTTTAATTTGTTTATTACATCGGTAGCCTGCTCCTCTTCCAAAGACCTCAGGCACGGGGTGATCCCATCTGTTCCCCCCACCCCTACTAGGGCTGAGCTGTGACTCAGAAAACCCACAGCTCTGCAGAGGAACTCTGGCCTTGCATGAAGAAGAAGGCCCCAGGTTTGGGCCCTGGCATGGAGGTGGGAAAGATTGTTCTCTGCCTGTGACCCTGGAGTGCAGTATCTGGGATGCGAAGCTAGATGGACCAACGATCTGACTCCATATAAAGCAAATTCCAGCATGGTGTCTCCAGAGCTGTGTAGCGGTCAGAGCAGGAGTGTCAAACGTGTGGCCCGGGGGGCAGAACCTGCCCATCCAGGGCTCTTACCTGGCCTGTGAGCAACTGGTGTGAGAGGGGGGAGGCCAGGAGACTGATGGGGGGGAGCGGGGATGTGATTGAAGCTATCAAGAAATGAAAGGCGATGGCTAGGGGGAGGGTCTGGTATCCCTTGGAAAACCCTCACCTTAGGCCAGTCACACAGCCCGACCGACCTCACGGGGTTGTTGTGAAAATAAAACAGAGGAGAGGCAGATCATGTAAGCTGCTTTGGGTCCCCTTTGTGGAGAAAGCCAGAGTATAATAAGTAAATAAAATAAATACGCCAAGTTTGGTGTAGTGGTTAAGTGCACGGACTCTTATCTGGTTAAGTGTGTGGACTCTTATCTGGGAGAACCGGGTTTGATTCCCCACTCCTCCACTTGCACCTGCTGATGTGACCTTGGGTCAGTCACAAGCTCTGGCACAGCTGTTCTTTCAAGGACAGTTTGTGTTAGAGTTCTCTCAGCCCCATCTACCTCACAGGGTGTCTGTTGTGGGGAGGGGAAGGGAAAGGAGTTTGTAAGCCGCTCTGAGACACCTTTGGGCAGTGAAGGGCGGGGTATAAATCCAAACTCTTCTCTTCTTCTTCAATAAAAATAAGCTTCATACTCATTTAATGGACAGTGGAGTTATGGCTCAGTTACAGAGCTTTGCATATAAAAAGTTCAGGTTTGGCCCACAATTTCTCCGGTTCAAGGATTTTAGGCAGTGGAGTTGTGAGTTCAAGTGCTGCAGATTACCAGGGGGGGATTGGCTTTTCTGTATTGATTCCGTCGATACCCTGCCAGAGAGCTCCAGCCAGGTGGCATCTGTGGTAACCCACAGGCATTTTCCTTTCCAGGCACCGCCCAAACCCAGCTTAGTTGCATCAAGGTAGTCACATCATGTACCTTCGGGGCATGCCCTGAGACCTGAGTCTATGGATGATTTCAGGCAACGTTTCCACCTATGTGTGCATGGCAACCCCAAGTAACACCTGCAGCCCCCTCCGTCCCTGCCCGCTGCTCTGCTCGCTGAGCCTAGGAAACTCTCTGATCATCTATTAATCTCTTTTGTTGCTCAGAAGGTACCGCGAAGGCTTCAGCCGTGGAAGCTGTCTAATGATTCTCTTAAGATCAAAAGGCAGGTGTCATAAAGGTTATTAATATTTCCCAAGTAAAATAGTGTTTGCTTTTCAAAGCCCTCGCCAAAGCTCTCCTGGAGTGTGTTTGTCATATAAAAAAAAAAAACCTCCGGGTATCTCTTTCCAATATCTAGGCAGACGATTTCCAGGCCAATTTGTGATGCATGATTAACAGATCAGAGAAGGATTTTTTTTTAAGAGAGAGAGAGAGTTAGCCGTGAAATCTTCCAGAGTGGCTATTTCACCTCTGGAACACCTTTGTTGAGAATAAGCAGGAAATGGGGCTGATATTTATCACAGCAGTCTTGTTGAGAAAAAGGTCTCCACTCCCATGCCAAGCTGGGGGTGGTGGCAGTAGAAAGTTGCAGCTGACTTTGGGTGACCTAATAGGGTTTTCAGGGCATGAGATGTCCAGAGGTGGATCGTCCTTGCCTGGGCTTTCTTGGTGGTTTCCCATGTGAGTACTAACCAGGGCTGATGCTGCTTAGGTTCTGGGCTCTGGCAAGGCCGCTAGGCTGAGGGGAGGAGGAGGAGGAGGAGGAGATTGGATTTATACCCCACCCTTCACCTGGAGTCTCAGAGTAGCTTGCATAGACGGACAGACAGACAGACAGACAGACAGACAGAGAAATAGATGATAGATAGATAGATAGATAGATAGATAGATAGATAGATAGATAGATAGATAGATAGATAGATAGATAGATAGATAGATAGATAGATAGATAGATAGATAGATAGATAGATAGATGATGATAGATGATAGATAGATAGATAGATAGATAGATAGATAGATAGATAGATAGATAGATAGATAGATAGATAGATAGATAGATAGATAGATAGATAGATAGATAGATAGATAGATGATAGATAGATAGATGATAGATTAGACAGATAGATAGATAGATAGATAGATAGATAGATAGATAGATAGATAGATAGATAGATAGATAGATAGATAGATATAGCTTTTTTGTAGAAATAGCCCAGCAGGAACTTATTAGCATAATAGGCCACACCCATCAGCAGGAACTCATTAGCATATTAGGCCACTCCCTGACAGCACAGCTCATCAGCATATTAAGCCACACCCCCATCCTACCAGAAGTGTGGTTATCCCGCCACACCCACCTTTTGCTTCATATTCTGTTGACCTTGTTTGTTGCCAAACCCCAGGGCTTTTCTTGTAGCAGGAACTCCTTTTCATGTTAGGCCACACATCCCTAATGTAGCCAATCCTGATGAGTTTCTGCTGTTGGGTGTGGCCTATTATGCTAATGAGTTCCTGCTGGGATGTGACCAACTCAGGAGCCAGCCGGAACTCCGTTCCTGTGCTTTCCTGCCCAAAAATAGCCCTAGATAGATAGATAGATAGATGATAGATAGATAGATAGATAGATAGATAGATAGATAGATAGATAGATAGATAGATAGATAGATAGATAGATAGATAGATAGATAGATAGATAGATAGATAGATAGATAGATGGACGGACGGTGAGGGTGAGGGTGAGGGTGAGGGTGAGGGTGAGGGTGAGGGTGAGGGTGAGGGTGAGGGTGATGGACAGACAGAGATAGAGATAGTGGTGCGACCAAGTTGAAGTCAAGTTATGATGAACCCAGCAAGGGGTTTTCCAGGCAAGTGAAAAGCAGAGGTGGTTTGCCATCACCTTCCTCCACAGAGCCTTCCTTGGTGGTCTCCCATCCTACTACCAACCTGGCTTAGCTTTCAAGATTTGATGAGACTGGGCTATAGCATGCTGCCTTCTCTCCACTTCTAAGCTATTACTCTAGTTTTAGAAGTATAATACCCATGATGCACTGTAAAAGTGATATTCATAGTGATGCCAAATATGACAACTATAATTGTGTGCGTGTCAACTGCCATCAAGTTGCAGCCAACCTATGGCAACCCCGGCAAGAGGCTTCCAAGGCAAGTGAGAAGCAGAGGAGGTTTCCCTCACCTTCCTCTGCAGAGCCTTCCTTGGTGGTCCCCCATCCAAGTGTACCAACCCTGCTTAGCTTCTGAGATCTGATGAGATTGGGCTAGGCCATTCCATTCCACATCCCCGCTCCCCAAGGATGCCTGCATTGAATTTTAATGTCATTTGTAATTATTTTCCTGGAAGCTACAAAAATTTAGTCCACAGTGGTGAATAAATAAATGGAATGCTTTTTTGATGCGAGTCCATTCACAGGTTCAAGGGGCACGCATGCATGTCTGAATCAGCTTTCCATATATTGCAGGGTGTGTTCCATGAAAAGGTGCAAAATACCCCCCATCCAGTAACATGGGGACCTTTAAAAAAAAAAACCAGAGCTTAAAATTATTGCATCAGTTCTAGTTCTGCTCTGACATAATTACTTTGGACAACAGGGATAGCTACTGTGGCGAAGCAATGAAGCTCTCTGCAAAAAGACGAAAAATCTCGGAGCCAGGCTGCTCCGCGGCAAAGTATAGGTTATACCCTTTCCTGACTTTCGTAAAAGCTTTCTTTGCATTTTGGACAGGTTAAGTATAGAGGAATAAGCTTTTATTCCAGTGACATGAAAGCGGTTTCAAATCGGCCTTCCCAAAAGGGAAATAAATAACACCTAAGAATATAGCATGTAATCTTGACCGCAAGTGCTGATGACTATGTGTACCGGCTTACAAACCACCTCCTCTGCAGCTTTTCCTGTTCACAAAACAGTCATTGGAACGCGCCACTCGACGGCAAGCATACAATGCTCGAGACCGTGGCATTTGCAGTTCAGGGCAGGTGTGTACAGAACGCAAAAGGGAATACTACTTTACACAGAGAGGGATTAAAATGTGGGATTTGCTGCCAGAGGATGGAGTGATGGCCACAGGAATGAACAGCTTTCAAAGGGACTCATGGAGGAGAAGTTTACCAATGGCTACTAGCCATGGTGGATGAGGGGAACCTCCACATTCAGAGGCACTAAGCCTCTGAATCCCAAAGCCAGGAGGCAACATCAGGGGAAGGCCTTGGCCTCTGTGCCCTGTTGTTGGCCGTCCAGAGGAACTGGTTGGCCACTGTGTGAGATGGGATGCTGGACTAGATGGACTATTGGGCTGATCCAGTAGGGCTGTTATGTTCATACAAAGGCCGCTATGCCCTGTTGTTGGCCCTCCAGAGTAATTGGATGACCACTGTGTGAGACAGGATGCTGGACTAGATGGACCACTGGTCTGATCCAGCAGGGCTCTTCTTATGTTATTATGAAGGCCTTGGCCTCTATGCCCTGTTGTTGGCCCTCCAGAGGAACTGCTTGGCCACCGTGTGAGACAGGATGCTGGACCAGATGGACCTTTGGTCTGATGCATCAGGGCTCTCCTTATGTTCTTATGGATAAGCCCAGATGACAGGCCAAACTCCTACAAGGATATGTACCTCAAAGCAATGGTTGCATGCAGTGTTCCCCCTGAGCTGAGTTAGTGTAAGC
The DNA here is from genome assembly GCA_029375565.1 of Gekko gecko. Classification (NCBI taxonomy): domain Eukaryota; kingdom Metazoa; phylum Chordata; class Lepidosauria; order Squamata; family Gekkonidae; genus Gekko; species Gekko gecko. The sequence goes on from JAPDNY010000014.1 coordinate 9,913,087, forward strand.
TAGCTCACAGTTTTTTGTCTTGGCTCAGGGAGGATGGTTCCAGAGCAAACTAATTTATGCAGTAACCAAATTGCTTGCTCACAACTTTAATGCCAGTAGCTCACAAAGTAGAATTTTTGCTCATAAGAATCCACAGCTTAGAGGGAGATTTGGTTGCATGTGTGAATGGGCTACTGCAGATAAACCACAGGGAGAACTTCCATTTTATCCCGCCTCTTCCTGGAAATGAAGGGTTGGATTCTTCAGCTCCTCTCTGCTACATGAGGAAATGGGGGATAAAATTCCAGGGGTCTTGGTCATCCTGAAGGCTCAAGGAACTGGGCACGTCTTGTGATTTGCTTTCCTATTTGTTTTGGTTGGGTTTGCATGGTATAAGTGGGGTGCTAGAGAAGACTGTTGCTTCGGTGTGTCCATGGCAGTTGTCTGCAGCCTTAACTCAAGGGGGTGGGGAAAAAGCCCTCTTTCTCTAAAGCAGAGGGTTGCCAACCTCCAGGTGGCGCCTGAAGATCTCCTGCTATCACAATTGATCTCCAGGCAACAGAGATCCATTCCCCTGGAGGAAATGGCTGCTTTGGAGGGCGGACTCTATGGCATTATACCCTGCTGAGGTCCCTCCCCTCCCCAAACCCTGTCCTCCCCAAATTCCACCCTCCCAAATCTCCAGGTTTTTTGCAACCCAGAGCTGGCAGCCCCACTAGAGCAAGACTCTTTCATGACCAGAATGAGTCACAGGACCTAACTTGACACCCATTCACACATTCAGTGGCGAGTTGTGTGGAGAGTTATTACAGCAGTGAAGAGAGGGGCGTGTCCCCGTATCCAACATCTGTGTGTTGATCAGAATGTCTGAATAGAGTTCATGCGTGTTCATCTCCACGTACTCCTGGGACTCTGTCATGTACTGGGTTCAACCGTGTGCGAGGCAAGGCCCGCACGTGGCCAGGCAAAGAGCTCAAGCTTCAGACCAGAGACAATAGCAAGAGCGAATCCTAACCTGCACCTATCAGAGGGCTGGGATCCGAGAAAGACTTATGGAACTCTGTTCCACTGTAAATAACCCTGTCCTGGGTGGGTGGGTGTGTTTGGGGTGTGGTTTGAGCCAAAATATAAGCCAGCCTGCGAGCTGGGCTCCCTTGTCTTGTTCTTCTCTACCAAATAAACTTATGAGCTGAAATCACGTTTCTCTGCTTCGGGCTAGGTACTTTTCAGAGTCCCCATGCGAAGAGTTAGGATCAAGTCCAGCTGCACCTTAGAAAGATTTTCAGGGTTTCAAGTTTTTGAGAGTTAGGGCTCCTTTCATCAGATCCTGCTCTCTTGAAGGCTTATGTCCTGAAAATTTTGTTTGCTCTCTAAGGCGTGACTGGACTCAAAGTAATGGACGCAAAGTCCTGGCCCCACTGGTGGACCTCCTGATGGCACCTGGTATTTTTGGCCACTGCGTGACAAGAGTGTTGGACTGGATGGGCCATTGGCCTGATCCCACATTGGCTTCTCTTATGTTCTTATGTTCTTCATCTGAGTACTAACCAGGGCTAACCCTACATAGCTTCCAAGAGTGGGCAAGACTCAGATCGCCTGGGCCATCCACATCCAGTCAAGAGATGAACAGAGGTAGTGTGCTATTGCCTGCCTCTGCAGAGCTACCCTGGACTTCCTTGGCGATCCAGTCTCCAATCCAAGTACTAACCAGGGCCAACCCCACTTAGCTACTGAGAGCTGGTGAGATGGGGCTAGCCGAGATAATCCAGGTCAGGGCCATCACCACGACCAATGCTCCCTCTAAGCTGTGGAGTCCTGAGAGCAAAAATCCTACTTTGTGAGCTACCAGCATTAAAGTTGTGAGCAGGTAGTCTGGCTACTGCATAAATTAGTTTGCTCTGGAGCCATCCTCCCTGAGCCAAGACAAAAATGTGTGAGCCGGAGGCTAAAAAACTGTGAGCTAGTTCACACTAACTCAGCTTAGGGGGAAATCCAACCATGATCTGGGTTTTTTTAACTGGAGCTGTCGGGGACTGAAAAATCTGAGACGAAGGAGAAGGAGAAGGAGAAGGAGAAGGAGAAGGAGAAGAGGAGGAAGAGGAAGAGGAAGAGGAAGAGGAAGAGGAAGAGGAAGAGGAAGAGGAAGAGGAAGAAGAAGAAGAAGAAGAAGAAGAAGAAGAAGAAGAAGAAGAAGAAGAAGAAGAAGAAGAAGAAGAAGAAGAAGAAGAAGAAGAAGAAGAAGAAGAAGAAGAAGAAGAAGAAGAGGAGGAGCAGGAGGAGGAGGAGGAGGAGATTGGATTTATACCCCGCCCTTCACTACCCAAAAGAGTCTCAGACTGGCTTACAAACTCCTTTCCCCTCCCCACAACAGACACCCTGTGAGGTAGGTGGGGCTGAGAGAGCTCTGTCAGAAACTGCTCTTTTTTCAAGAACAGCTGTGCCAGAACTACGGCTTGCCCAAGGTCATCCAGCAGGTGCAAGTGTAGGAATGGGGAATCAAACCCAGTTCTCCCAGATTAGAATCCGTGCACTTAACCACTGCAGCAAACTGGCTTCGTTTTTCAAAGATGCTAGTTTGGGGCTGTATTTAAGTTGAATAGCAAAACAATATGTCTTTTTTTTCATGGATGGAGAAGAGAAAGCTCTTTGTTGTTGCTTTTTTTTCCCTTTCCAAAATATCCCTCCCTTGCCCACATGCAGTCCCAGAGCATGGGTTTCAAAGCTTTTCCCTTCAAAGCCCGATCTGACCAGCACCCAATGAATCTTCAAAGGGCTCATAAGAGACGAGAAAGCTGCTATCAGGTAAACTGAGATGGAGAAGGCTTAAAGAGATACCTGAAAGCCTAATAAGGAAGCTAGGGGCAGAAGCCGTAAAGTTACCGGCGATGGTTCTGATTGAGCAAGGATAATCTATGCTTTCTCATCCTCAGGCTGAACGATTGCAATGCAAACTGTAGATACTTGTGTATTTCACTTCACTCTTCCTTAAAGGAGATTGTGTGGCATACATAGTTTTGCCTCTGCTCCAACTTAGCCCCCAAAACAATCCTACAAAGTAGGTCAGCTCGTGGACACTCAAGGACATTGATATGCAGTAGGTTTAGAACAGATAAAAGGAAGTCCTTCTTCACCCAAAGAGTAATTAACGTGTGGGATTCACTGCCACAGGAAGTGGTGGCAGCTACAAGTATAGACAGCTTCAAGAGGGGATTGGATAAACATATGGAGCAGAGGTCCATCAGTGGCTCTCAGCCAGAAGGTATAGATGGAACCAGGGCTATTTTGGGGCAGGAACGCACAGGAACAGAGTTCAGCTGGCTCCCGAGTTGGCCACACCCAGCAGGAACTCATTAGGATAATAGGCCACACCCAATAGCAGGAACTCATTAGGACTGGCTACATTAAGGGTGTGTGGCCTATCATGCAAAGGAGTTCCTGCTACAAAAAAAGCCCTGGGGTTTTGACAACAAACAAGGTAAACAGAATAAGAAGCAAAAGGTGGGTGTGGCTGGATGACCACATTTCTGGTAACATGAGGTGTGGCCTAATATGCTAATGAGCTGTGCTGTCGGGGTGTGGCCTAATATGCTAATGAGTTTCTGTTGTTGGGTGTGGCCTGATATGCTAATGAGTTCATGCTGGGCTTTTTCTACAAAAAAAAGCCCTGGATGGAACACTGTCTGGGGCAGTGATGCTCCGTATTCTTGGTGCTTGGGGGGCCACAGTGGGAGGGCTTCTGGAGTTCTGGCCTCCCTGCTGGACCTCCTGATGGCACCTGGGTTTTTCAAAAAGAGCAGAGAAATTGGGGGGCGGCAATTGCTAACACCTGCAGGAAAAGAGAAAGAGGGAAGACAGACAAACTCTGCCCATCACGACAGTACCACTTTGGTGCCAAACAACAGCAGGGGTGACCCACTGATATTCCGCAGCTCTCCGATCTGGATGAACTCTGCAACAAACAGCTCTGCCCTGTAAAAATCTTGAGAAGTTGGTGCATGTCCCTAATGGCAAACATTTTGCCTTTTGGCTCCAAATGTTGTGTGAGAAGGGGAGGAGAATCTTTGCAAAATGTTAGAGAAATGTTCCCTTCAAAGTCCCTTTTAAGCCCTGGGGGCTGAACGATGCTCATCCAGGTCTTGTTTAGTCAACGTGATAACTTTCCATGGATAGCTAGAAGGCTGGAAGCAAAGGTACTCATTTAGCTAAGGAAAGAATGTTTAACAGCCACCGAAAGCATGAATGAGCTGATAACTCTTTGATCAGGCAAAATGTCACTCCTAAAGACAGAAAGACATCCTTCCTCATTCATAACATGTTGTGTTTGGGTGAAATGCCTTGGCCATTGGTAGCTGACTCTTGAAGAGGAGGAGGGGCTGTGTCTCAGTGGTAGAGCCTCTGCTTGGCATGCAGAAGGCATGCAGAATCCCTGGCATCTCCAGTTAAAGGGTCTGGCAGGAGGTGATGTGAAAGACCTCTGTGTGATGCCCTGGAGAGCTGCTGCCAGTTGGAGTGGACAATACTGACCTTGACGCACCAGGGGTCTGATTCTGTCTAAGGCAGCTTTGTGTGTCCGTGCAAAGTGAAATATTAGGAGAGCAGTGGCTGTGCATAACTGGAAGTGAACATTACGCAGGGCGCATGGCTTCTGCCCAAATCAGCACCCTTGAGTCTCCTTCCCCCCCCCATATACAATTACAAATGTGTCAAGTGGTGTCATTCTGAGAACAAAAGAACATTAGAAGGTTCCCTGCTGGATCAGACTGGTGATCCATCCAGACCAGCATCCCATCACACACAGTAGCCATCCAGTTCTCGGGAGGTCCAACGACAGTTTCCCCCATACTTGTTCACCTTTATAGGGTGCCGTGAGTTAGATGTTTTTTTAAAAAAACTTGTAATATGACATTGCAGCGTGCATTTCGAGCAGTCAATACAAGTCCCTGTATATTTCATAGTTAGAGCAGTGATCCCCCCCCATCTTGGAATTTGGGCCAAAGTGTCTCCAACCCTTGCAAGCTAACACATGACATCATGTGTGAGACAATCCAATGTGTACGATGGCTTAAACTGCAGCCTTCAGTCTGAGCCAGGAGATAAAATCCCCTCGGATTAAGTCAGCCCATTAGTCCATGTAGCCAAGGAACATCTCATCTGATTGGCAGCAACTCTCCAAGGTCGTATAGGCTGAGCAAGTTCTTTCCCAAAGGCTGCTGCTGGACAGGGCCAAACTATGCATTACAAAGACGCTGGATCATATCCAGGTCCAACATGAGGATCTGTAATCAGATGTGAGCTGGGAACTTCATCCCTAGGCTACAGGGGCCTCATTCACTTTGTAATGGTGGCATGGTGCAGGAGGAGGGTGCTTATGCCTTGGTCTTTATGCCTTTTTCCCTATCTGGAATGGCCCCAGAGGAGCACTGTTTGCCTCACCTGTGTATACCTCCGCCGTGCTCCCAGTTAAGACAAGTAGCATCCTGGAAGCTGTTTCAGCTTGGGGAAATGTCACAAGAGAGAAGACCTAAGTACCTTTTCCCCGTGCACTGTGGGTGAGAGGTGATGGCTCAGTGGTAGAACAGCAGCTTGGCAGGCAGAAGATCCCAGGTTCAATCCCCAGCATCTCCAGGTAAGAGGGTTGGGTAGTAGGTGATATGAAAGATCTCAGTTTGATACTCTGAAGAGTTCCTGCCAGTCAGAGTAGATAATACTGAGCTTGGTGGATCAACGATAAGATTGAGCATATTGTACCTCTATATGTCCATGTGTCCTAATCCTAACAGGGCATCCCCCCCCCCCGAGACTGGGAATTTATTCCCAGTGGGGAACTTGCAGCTCACATACCTAAAAGTTGTTGTGACGACCCAGGGATGACCAGAAGACTTTGTAATGTCCAATCAAGATACTTTAACTGGAAAATGTCAAGAAATGAAACTGGGACCTTCAAGGCATGTACTCTACCACGGAGCCACAGTCCTTCCCCAGTCAGCCCAGTAACTTGCTTTGAAGACCATGGCTCTAAACAGAATATCTTCATTGCCTATAATATAATCAGCCGCATGTTGATCATGCCAGTGACAAAACCATCCCAGGCACATGCAAGGGAGGGATTTCTGTGGACTCAGGTGACCCTTGAGGGATGCAAAGAAAAAAAAATCCCTGTAAAGTAACTGAAAAGAAAAGTAGGAACCCCTGAAAAGTAGCTTGATGGAGACTGAACATTCCCCAGAAGGTGTGAAATGCTAAGTGCAGAGGAGAGTGAGTTAAAAGAAGAACAAGGCACTCATCTGCTCAGCTTAGAAAATCATGGCGGTGGGGATGAGAAATGCACTTTAATTGGCTTTTGCAAGCCCTACCACCACCACCGTGGTGCAATGTAAGCTGCCCTGAGCCTATTCGTGTGCAGGGCAGGGTATAAATTTGGATGGATGGATGGATGGATGGATGGATGGATGGATGGATGGATGGATGGATAGATAGATAGATAGATAGATAGATAGATAGATAGATAGATAGATAGATAGATAGATAGATAGATAGATAGATGATAGATGATAGATAGATAGATAGATAGACAGATAGACGATAGATGATAGATAGATTAGATAGATTAGATAGATTAGATTAGATTAGATTAGATAGATAGATAGATAGATAGATAGATAGATAGATAGATAGATAGATAGATAGATAGATAGATGATAGATGATAGATAGATAGATGATAGATAGATAGATAGATAGATAGATAGATAGATAGATAGATAGATAGATAGATGATAGATAGATAGATAGATAGATAGATAGATAGATAGATAGATAGATGATAGATAGATAGATAGATAGATAGATAGATAGATAGATAGATAGATAGATAGATAGATGATAGATAGATAGATAGATAGATAGATAGATGATAGATAGATAGATAGATAGATAGATAGATAAAACAGTGTTGCTTCCTCAGGGTCTCGATCTCAGCATGTAATTTCTTCCAAAAAGATCATTGTCAGCCCCATTAAATGAGAAATTATACTTTATAACCAAGAGGCAAAATAAGATTATTGTCCAATTCGAACAAAGGCACACCTGAATTTCTCATCTGCACTGTACACTGACTTTCCAAGTTCCCATCTGGAATGTGTTTTAGATTTCCCAAGCTCCAGTTCCTCAAGCAAACTTACTTGAATCTGCCTCGTTCTTGGAAATCACGGCATCTCAAGAAGGTTCCGCAGCAGCACCGCTCTGGCAGGTGGACCTCTGGGTTGATAAGCATGGCTTCAGATTGCATAGCCATTCTGTTCCAGGTAAAATTCACTGGCAACTCTAGTTCCTGGTCTTACCAAGTTTGATCATTGCACGCAGAGCTTCTACACTGGTCTCACTCACCAACTCATGAAATGACAGATGTGGAAAGGTAGCTGACACCTACACAACAGCTTGACTGGTTACCTACGTTGATGCTTTCTGCAGGTCAGAAGTGTGGAGCATGCACATATCTGTGTGGAACCTCCTGAGATTTGTGTGATCCTGTTAAGAAATGTCATTAACATTATCGAAATGTTTGTTTTTTTGCTTTTCTTGAAATCTCCCAGATGTTTCACTCAAGTATGTGCCTCGATTTCACTTTCAAAGATTGATGTGGTTACGCTAGGTTGAATTCTATGTGTATATTTGATTTCCCAAACTTTAGTCAACAAGACAATGCTACGCTCTCGCCTCTTTTCATTGTAAACTTCTGGGCATCTATGAGTGAATGGGAGGGAATTCAGGACGGGAAAAACACGCAAACGTGAGCTTTTTAACCCAGGCCAAGCAATTTGTTCTAGCTTTAAACAAGATGTCATCTTTCAACTTCAAATGTCATTATTATTGTTGTTTTTTAAAAAATCCTGTACCAAAAGTTTGAGCAGTGTCCTACAAAGTGGATGAACGCTATCGGTCTCTTAACGTTCAGAAACACTTCAAAGCATGGCAAATGAAAGATAGCCTTTTTTTAAAAAGGTAGTCACCAAAGTGATTTTATTTAGTAAGCTGGAGAATGACAAGGCGATTAGCAACAGCAAAGTATGTGAATTATAAATCTGGAAGCGCAAAATCTCATGCAGAGCGATTTAATTGTCTGGTTTTACATTCTGCCTGAGCACAAATAGAACACCCTGTTTCCACCTCCTCTGTTACGTAGATGTCACTGTCATCCTTCTTGCTTCTCTTAAAGATGACCTCTAACCAGGAAAGGGCCAGAGTGGTTATACCAAAAGTAACCTGTTGGAATAATTGGCATTTTGTAGGGTTAAAAAAAAGTGCTCATGATGGAGATTGGGCTTCCCGTAGTCCCCTCCCCCCTCCAGAAAGGCACGGTAGAAGCAGGACCATCCAAGAGCTGGGAGGGGGGGGTGGACTTTGGCCGGGTTTTTGTGCACCTGCCCCCCCGGGTCCTCCAACAGCACCACAGAGATGAAACGGAGAAGTTGGGAGAAATGTTCAAACACCAGTTCAGCTCCTATCCTGTTCCCCAGTTGCGAGCAGCGACTTGATTTGTTGATGATCGTTTCAATAGTCGGTCCATTCGTTCATGAGTGTTCAACGGGTTGCTTCACTGTATTCATTACCACGCAGCACAGCGCAACTGGCTTTTGCTGCATGCATGTTCTCACATCAAGTAGCTGAGTTCTACAGCCCCCCACCCATCCTTGCTGTATACCTGTTCTGCTCAGCAGGCAATTTTTTTTTTTTTAATAGCCAATAGGTCATTTATAAGTGATGTAAATCCACCATCAATAAATGCTGTGTTTCAATAAAACCTCGCCCTTTGCTGTTTGTCTAAGACAGGAGTGCAGTGCCTGTGGGTGCCATGGCAACTGCCGTCACCTTTCATGGAGCCCAACAAGAGGTTTTAGAAAGTGGGCGGAGCCAAGTGGGGCTTCTGCCCATCAGGGCTTCTGATTGGTCACCAGATCACCAGAGATCTGGTTGGCTGTGCGGATTAAACGAATGTTGTTTCCACTGCAGTTGCTTCTACAGTGCTACTTTTGTTCTCTCTCATAAGAACATAAGAGAAGCCAATGTTGGATCAGGCCCAATGGCCCATCCAGTCCAACACTCTGTCACACTAGGTGCCAAAAATACCAGGGGCCATCAGGAGGTCCAGCAGTGCGGCCAGGACACTAGAAGCCCTCCCACTGTTGCTTCCCCAAGCACCAATGAATATAAAGCATCACTTGCCCCAGAGGGAGAGTTCCTACCTATACCTTATAAGAACATAGGAGAAGCCAATGTTGGATCAGGCCAATGGCCCATCTAGTCCAACACTCTGTGTCACACAGTGGCCAAAAATACCAGGTGCCATCAGGAGGTCCACCAGTGGGGTCAGGACACTAGAATCCCTACCACTGTTGACCCCACCCCAAGCACCAATGAATACCGAGCATCACCTGCCCCAGACTGAGAGTTCCTATCTATACCTTGTGACTAATAGCCACTGATGGACCTCTGCTCCATATGTTTATCCAATTCCCTGTTGAAGACTCTCACTCCTCTTTCCCAGTGTGTGGGCGTGGGTTTTTTTTTAATTGTCTCTCTTCTCTACCGTGCTTGGGCTTCTTCCGTGTGCACTGGTCCTCCTACTGCCGCCTACTGTGGCAGCCATTCTGCAGCTGCATCGGCACCCTGTGTGAGAATTCCAAAGGCGCCCACAGGCTCAAAAAGGTTGGGGGGCCCTGGTCTAAGTAGTCCTTAGTGGTGCTAATGGCCCCCAAATCAGTCTGAACTCGAAGCATTTTTTGCGCATGTGCAGTATTGCGAAACCAACTTGGTAGGCATGCTCGGCTACTTGGCACGAACCAAACGGGCCGAGTGATTGGCTCATATCGAATTGCCATGTCTGACTACAGTACTATTTTAAGCCACCTAGAATCATCATCATCATCATATGGCGTTGTGTTTAGTATAGCCAGGAGATCCTAGGATTGTCTGGCAGCCTTCAGTTCTTGCTCTTTAGCACCACCAGGTGGCAAGCCAGACTTTTTTTTTGAGCTGAGAGAGCTCTGAAAGAGCTGTGACTGACCCAAGGTCACCCAGCTGCCTTCATGTGGAGGAGTGCAGAATCGAACCGGGTTCTCCAGATTAGAGTCTGTCACTCTTAACCACGACTACACCATGCCGGCTCTCAAGCCGGAACCACAAGGAAAGGAGGGATATAACTATTTTAATAAATAAACACATGAATATATTTGATAACCTTTGAAAATGGGTTCCTGGCAAAATTCTTCACACTCTGAGCTGGGATCCGTTGCCACTTCCATTTCTTTGTCAGGATGGGGTAGTGGTTAGAGTACGAGATTTGGATCTGGAAGATTTAGGTTCAAACTCCCATGGAGTCACCGAATTCAGTGAGAGACCTTCTCACTCTCACTAACCAGTCTTGCGGTGTTGTTGTGGGGTAACCAGGCGAAACCAGAAAACCATGTGTTCTTCTATGAGCTTCTTGGAAGAAGGGTCAGATGAAAATGAACTATTGACTGCAGTTGGGAGTTGTGATACTTTGTGGGGGGGTTGTTTGTTTTTAAACAGCTTACTGTATCCTTCATAAGGAGGAAGAAGAGATTGCATTTATACCCCGCCCTTCACTACCCGAAGGAGTCTCAGAGCGGCTTACAATCTCCTTTCCCTTCGCCTCCCCCACAACAGACCCCCTGTGAGGTAGGTGGGGCTGAGAGAGCTCTCTTGAGAACTCCTCCTGAGAGAACAGCTCTGAGAGAACTTGTAACTGACTCAAGGTCACACCAGCAGCTGCAAGCGGAGGAGTGGGGAATCAAACCCCGTTCTCCCAGATTAGAGTCTGCGCTGCTAACCACTTCACCAAACTGGCTCTCCACAAATCCTGGTCAAAGAAGAAAGGTATAGATGTTGTAAATAAAGAGTAAAAGGGAGCCAAGATGAACTGCCAAACTTTTTTTATTCAACATAAAGGACAGAAAAGGGAATCCAATGCAAATTTTCTGCGACCGAGTTCAGATTGGGAGTGAATGGCTTCGTTCCACACAGGTAAAGCCAATGAGTTGTCAGGGACATAATACTGCAGAGGTCTACTTTTAGGCAAAAGGCCAAAAAAAAAAAAGTTTATTCCCTTCCCCACACTTCCTCTCCCCCCCCCACACCTCCAAGTTCTGTCCACCATTACCCCTCACCTCTGAACTGGGGAAGGAAAAAAAAAGACTTTGCGTAGTGTCATAATTTAGCAAATTACTTCCTCCGAGGAAGGTCAAACATTTTACCATTCGATCAATAGGAAGCGACTTACAAATCATGTGTATTGATCATCGTAATCATTCATAGGAATGTAGGGCAGACACTAAAATCACAAGCACTTAGTCTTAATTGCCCACATTAAAGCAATTATGCCCCAAAACTGTCATTGTGTAATGCTGAGCGCACCGCACACTTTAATACGTCTTGGTAACTTTTAGCAATACAGATGGAATCGTAAGTCAGCTCACCGGGTTGTCGCAGTGAATGCCTAAAACGCTGCTGGGATTACGCAAACAGGGCTTTGGCTTGTTCAACACCAGAAGCGATGGCATCAAGAATGGGATTGTGGGAGGGAGGGGGAGGACAGATGGACAAGCCGATGCCTACTTGTGCACAAATATGTACACACCAGTGCTCCCTCTAAGCTGTGCAATCTTTGTGAGCAAAAATTCTAAATTGTGAGCTACTAGCATTAAAGTTGTAAGCGAGCGATTTGGCTACTGCATAAATCAGTTGACTCTGGAGCCATCCCTTCCTGAGCTAAGACAAAAAATGTGTGAGCTGGAGGCTAAAAACCTGTGAGCTAGCTCACACCAACTCGGCTTAGAGGGAACACTGGTACACACATACCTCCCTTTGTTCAGGGCAAGTAAGCAAAGAAAGCTCTGAAACTTTACCCTCTCTGTGTAAAGAAGTATTTCCTTATGTCTGTCCTGAACCTACTGCCCATCAGCTTCCTTGGATTCCTATGAGTTTTAATATTTTGGGAGAGGGAGAAAAAGTTCTCTTTGTCAACTCTCTCCATCCCGTGCATAGTTCTTAAGTCTCTGTCATGTCTCCCCTTAGTCATCTCTTTTCTAAACTGAAACGTCCCAGACTCTTCTACCTTTATTCATAAAGATGGTGTTCCAACCCCCTAATTATCTTTGTTGCTCTCTTCACAGCATCCCCAGTTAAAAGATCTCAGGTAGCAAATTATGGAAGAGACCTTTCTCTGTCCAAGACTCCAGGGTTAGTCAAAAGTAGTTAGATGGGCCAGTGGTATGACACAGTAGAAGTTAGCTTTACATGTTTAGCTCAAGGTTCAAAGCCAAATCATGCCATCAGACTTTCAAGGAAGGATCCATCACTCCTAGACAGAACATGGCACATGGGTTCCATCTCCCATGAAAGCATCTGAAACAACAGCTGCTGGGAAAGAGCTTTCTTTGCATGAGTGCTATGGCCAGTCAGAGCAAGTGATTCGGAGCTAAATAAACCAATTGGTTGACTTGATATAAGGTGTATGGAGGGGCTATGTGGCTCATTGGTAGAGCATTTGCTTCATGTGCTGGAAGTCTCCCATTCAGTCCCTGGGATATCCAGTTGAAAGACCAGAGGTAGCCAGAGCTAGGAAACGTTCCCTCTTTCTGAGACCCTGAAGAGCTGCTGCCCACCATGGCAGGCAATACTAGATGACTTACTCTGTAGGAGACAGATGTATGAATTTCTAAAATTAAATGTGTTTTCTCCAATGTTCCACATTAGCAAAAGTTGGAAGGGCTTGAGGTATCAATAGTATGGTGATTTGGTAATTTCATTCTTCAAAATTACTCAGCAGTTCCATTTCAACTTAGGTACAACACACATGTCTGAGAAACAAATGTCTGCCATGTAATCCATGATTATTATCCTCAATTATTACCCATTAGCTCATCATATGCCCTCTTGGTTGCTTCACAAATCCACAGATGATATGCAGTGAGGCCCATTTGCAGTTGGCTGGGCTAGAGGAAACCATTAGGTACCCACTAGAAGACCAAGAGAAACTGTGAGATGCCACCCAACTTAGCTACAGATCATCTACTAAGGTAAGTAGAAAGGTTCAGTCTCTGGCATGTCCAAACAGAGGACATTGGGTCTGTTGGGAAAGACCTTTCTTGGCCTTGCACTTGGAAAAGCCTCTGCCAGACAGAAGAGACAATGTTGAGACAAACGGACCAATTGTTTGACTTGCTATACATTTATATGATTCAGGAATTTAAGGAAGGATGTAGATTTAGACAGAATTAGCCATTTCTGTCTGAACCCACTGACCTGACACCCTGAGGAAACTCAAATACAGGATCCTCACAGGCCTTCTTACTGGGACACTCGCCAGTTGATCTTCAGACTCACTCCAGAACAGTGACAGCAAGTTCATACCTGGATCGAAACAGAAGCTGCAATAACCATACCAGTAATGACAAACTGGAGGTCTTTGAGTAGTTACGGCTTTGGAGTCAGCATGGGAATGTATTCTCCAAACCATGGGTAGAAACGTGGCCTCCCACCATCTGAGCTGTGGATATACTTTACAGAGATTCCAAAGGTCTAGGCTCCCTAGGTTGGTAAATTCTACCACTTCAGTGTGCAGGTAGGAACAAGTTGACATGACTGAATGTTTCTCCAAACCAGGAGAAAGAGGGGGAGGTGGTAGTGGTGGGAATGGTGGTGGTGGTGTGGTGATTATGATGATGATGAGGTATATGATGAAGAATAATATGATGTTGATGAAACAGAAGATGATGAAGAAGAAAAAGATGAAAATGAAACAGAAGAAGAAGATGGTGATGGTGATGGTGAAACAGGAGGAGGTGAAGCAAAAGAAGCAGAAGCAGAGGAAGCAGAAGCAGAGGAAGCAGAAGCAGAGGAAGAAGAAGAAGAAGAAGAAGAAGAAGAAGAAGAAGAAGAAGAAGAAGAAGAAGAAGAAGAAGAAGAAGAAGAAGAAGAAGAAGAGGAGGAGGAGGAGGAGGAGGAGGAGGAGGAGGAGGAGGAGGAGGAGGAGGAGGAGATCAGGGGAAAGTCTATACTAGATCCCTTTTCCTTCATGTGGCAATTTTCTATGAGAAGGGTTTCCTTTAATATGCATTCAGTCATGGTGCATTCGGAAGCAGGTACAACCCATGCCATCCAATTTTGCAAGCATTAGGTTAGACTCTTTAAGAATATACTCTGATGTTCCAAGGCCTATCCATTAAATATTGGCTGAATAATGTTAGCTAACTCTTTCTATGACTGTGTCTGAAAGACATATTTTCTTCGAATTGTTTTAGTCAGTAGTATAAGCAGGGCTATTTGGGGGCAGGAACGCACAGGAACGAGTTCCGGCTGGCTCCTGAGTTGGCCACGCCCAGCAGGAACTCATTAGCATAATAGGCCACACCCAACAGCAGAAACTCATGAGGATTGGCTACATGAGGGGTGTGTGGCCTAACATGCACAGGAGTTCCTGCTCCAAAAAAAAAAAGCCCCGGGTTTTGACAACAAACAAGGTATAGGAAGCAAAAGGCGGGTGTGGCTGGATGACCCCACTTCTGGTAACACGGGAGTGTGGCCTAATATGCTAATGCGTTGTGCTATCAGGGGATGGCCTAATATGCTAATGAGTTGTGCTATCAGGGGATGGCCTAATATGCTAATGCGTTGTGCTATCAGGGGATGGCCTAATATGCTAATGAGTTCCTGCTGGGCTTTTTCTACCAAAAAAGCCCTGAGCATAAGTACAAAAAGAAATCCCCCATATTCCTGGGCTTTTAGCCCCACCCTGTCTCCTTTCGCCCCACCCATTTAGCACGATCTCGTCTACATTCCAGCACACCCCTCATTCAAAGGCACGGGCCTTGTGACTCTAATGTAATATCAAACCGCACCAAAAAAAAAAATGCTCACGAAACCAAAGTAATTTATTAATTTTGTTTTACTGTTATAGCTCATATTCATCACTTGGTTTTTTTTTCCCTGCAAAAAACCGAAGATGTTCATCAGCTTTCAAACGGTTCGGCATCCGTTTTCTTCCCCTTTTTGAAATCAAGCGGGGGCTCAGGTCAACAGAGTATTTTCCTATTGGAAAGGGGGAGTCGGTTTTTGTTTGTTTGTTTGTTTGTTTGGGGGTCCCTTGGGGCCCATACCGCCTCACAGAGGACTGTGAGCATTTCTTTCCCCCTTGTGTCAGAAGCTCTTTCAAAAGGAGTCCATGGAAGCGAACGTGTCATCTTCGTGCTGAGCCGTGTTTTGAAGACCAGGCGTAAAATACTCACCACTCTGGTAAGCGTCAGCTCTTCCTTCTCAGACTGAAGATTGCGGGGTGGGCAGTCTTTCGGTATGAGGGAGAGGCGAGTCCTCCTGAAGCTGGTCAGAGATAACGTCCGGCCTGTCCTTCGGTGCTCAGTGCCTCAGGAAGCTGGCAATCCACCTAGAAAAGGGCATTCTTTGACAACTGAAGTTAAAGCAAGATTGATTCCTAAAGATAACCAAAGGGCACTCCAGGATAAGACCATCGGGATAACTGAAAGGGTCCTTAATGTTATTGGAACCAGAAATTTCCAATAGTCGCACTCAGCCTTTTTAGGCCCTTTCCCCAGCCAATAACCTTCTGGACTCCAAGTTCTCCTTTTTCATCATCAAGTTCTCCCCCATTAAGGTACCTGAGCCCCCGTACAATATTCCTTTCTTTCATGAGACTTTGGCCACCATTTTGTTGACCCTAATAAGCCACCAGAAAGAGCTCCGTCCCAAAGAGATCACAGAAAGGTGAAATAGGCCTCATGGGAATGATAGCAGGGATCCCTTCTTTCCTAAAACTTTCCCAACTTTAACTCGAGAGCAAATAGAATTTTTTATTTCATCCAGTGGGGGACGGGGAGGAGTCCCTTAGGGTAGCTCATCAAAACAATAAGCTTGGGATTGTCTAAGTATTTGGGGGGGAAATATGATACAGCCTTCCTAGGATTGAAACACTTCAGAATTTATATGGAATACACTGTGTTTGAAAGTTCACTAGGGTTGTCAGGTCTGGGATGGAAGAACAGAGACTTTGGGGGTGGATCCAGGAGAGGGCGGGGTTTGGGGCGGGGAGGGGAGGGGCCTCAGCATGGTCCAATGCCATAGAGTCCACCCTCCAAAGCAGCCATTTTCTCCAGGGGAGCTTATCTCTGTCCACTGGAGAACAGTTGTAAAAGCTGGAGATCCCCAGACCTCACTTGGAGGCTGGCAACCCTAAAGTTCACCGATGCCAAAAACATTTTCATTGTTGAAATCTGGTATGTTAGAAGCGTCTGAGCCAGCCCTTCCCTCTGATGTGCTAAAATTACCAGGAATGTGTAAATATGTGGTTTTCCTATCTGTATCTAAAGGACCATAGCCTGGCAGGGCCTGTAATTTTTGTTTTCCTGTACATGTCAACAGGCTGTTCCCTGAAGCCAGGCTTGCCAGTTCTGTTTTGGGAAATTCCTGGAGATTTTAGGGGCGGAGCCTGAAGAGGGCAGGGTTTGGGGAGGGGAGGGGTCTCAGCCGGGTACAATGCCATAGAGTTAGGGTTGCCAGGTCCACTTATCTGGCCAGCAGGGGTCTCCCAACGTCCTTCCAGGGGCCTGGAAGTGATGTTGGACATTTTCAGGCACACTTCCAGTTTCGGGCCTAATTCCGATTTGGGCCTACTTTTGGTTGGGGTGTCACTCTGGTTTTGGGGCCAAACTCTATGGTAGATTCAGCTTCAAACCATAGAGTGTTGCCCAAAAACCAGAGCATCCTAACCAGAAGTAAGGCTGAAACCGAAAGTAGGGTCGAAACCAGAAGTAGGCCTGAAAAGTTCAGTTGGGGGCGGGATTTTCCCCTGCCAGCCAGCTAATTGGTGGCAGGCAAGAGCCTGAGAAAGTGTGGGTTCCCCTGCTCCCGAGGGGGGGGGCTGGAACCCTACATAGTCCACCCTCCTAATCATCCATTTTCTCCAGGGGAACTGATCTCTATTGACTGGAGGTCAGTTGTAATAGAAGGAGATGTCCAGGTCCCGCCTGGAGGTTTGGCAACCCTGCCTGGAGATCTCTACCAAAACAATTGGTGGTTGCTCAAGACTTTTGCTACCAGAGGCAGCTGCCTTACCAGTGCCACTTCCACCTGCTGCCCCGTTGCCCACCTCACCACTGCCGCTGCTGGCATCCCCCAGAGGGCCTCCTCCTTACCCCTTTGCAGCCCTCGTTTGCTAGTTTGGTGTAGTGGTTAAGTGTACCACCCAAAGAAATCTTCCCTTTGAGGCAAGTCACCACCTTCTAGAGCCCGGAAGCAATCCCACACCTTCCTTAGGCAGTTTGGTGTAGTGGTTAAGTGCACGGACTCTAATCTGGGAGAACTGGGTTTGATTCCCCACTCGTCCACTCGCACCTGCTGATGTGACCTTGGGTCAGACTCCAAGTGAAGGGCAGGATATAAATCCAATCTCCTCTTCTTCTTCTTCTTCTTCTTCTTCTTCTTCTTCTTCTTCTTCTTCTTCTTCTTCTTCTTCTTCTCCTCCTCCTCCTCCTCCTCCTCCTCCTCCTCCTCCTCCTCCTCCTCCTCCTCCTCCTCCTCCTCCTCCTCCTTCTTCTTCTTCTTCTTCTTCTTCTTCTTCTTCTTCTTCTCTTTCTCTCTAAAAAGAGGCTGTGGTCACACAGACTAAATAATCCATTTTCAATGCATTTTCCAGCTGGATTTTTCACTGTGTGAAGTAGCAAAATCCAGTTCAAAAGTGCATTGAAAGTGGATTGGGAGTGGATTATTTAGTCTGTGTGACCACAGCCAGAGCATGGCAAAATGTGCATGTCTGAAAGGCTACCTGAACCCTCACACAATACTCCTTTCTCTTATGAGAGTTTGGCCACCATTTTGTTTACCCCAATAGGCAACCAACCAGCCACCAGAAACTATGGTTGAATCGTCACCAAGGGGCATCTCGTGGGAGTTTGGAAACTTGACATGTGGTTCATACACTGTTTTCAGGAAGGCGTGGGGGAACTGCCTGTCTGGTGGGCAACAAGAAGTCAGTGACTGGAGGCAGCCACCACCCAAAGACATCTTCCCCTTCAGGCAGGTCGCCATCTTCTAGAGCTTGAAAGCAATCCCACACCTTCCTTAGGCAATTGGCCTCTCTGTCTTGTCCAGTATTCCCTCTAAACTGAGTTATTGTGAGAAAATGCATGGGAGGTCGGCAGTCTTCTCCTGCACCTTTAAGCTATGCTGATTGACAGTCATCTCTGTGCTTTGTATGGCAATAACCAGGGCCCAGGGTCACTACGCATAGGTAGACAATGGCCAACCACCTCTGCTCCGTCTCCTGCCTTGAAACTCCCATGAGGGGTTGCCGTAAGACTTGATGATACTATCCAGCACCAATAGCAACCATGCCCTGACCTGGATAGCCTGATCTCATCAGATCTCGAAACTAATCAAGGTCCACCCTGGTTAGTACTTGGATGGGAGACCACCAAGGAAGTCCAGATGTGCTACGCAGAGGCAGGCAAAGCCAAAAAAAACCCCTCTGAATGCCCCTTGCCATGAAACAGGCCTGTAGCTACAGTGGGGCATCTCGGGGCTAGGCCCCCTGACTTACCAGCAAGGCCCCCCCTGACTTCCCATCCAGCTCGAGGCCCCTGATTGGCAGCCGGTGCAGGGGAAGATCCAGGTATTCCTGCACAGCTGTCCAGCGTGAGGGTCCAGATTAAATTACCTTTGTTTCAATTAGCCAGTGCCCCCTAAGAAATTTAAACGCCCCCCGACTAAAAGAAATCCTGGCTACGGGCCCGCCTTGAAAACCCTAGGGGGCTGTCCTAAGCCAGCTGCGACTTGATGGCCCTCTCGACCACCAACCATGACTCTTCTTTGATGGGCCAGATCATCGACTGCTCCCTCTCTGAATTGTCCCCCCCCCCGGGGGGGGGAGAGAACGGGTCACCTGTCGCCGATTCTGCTGTTGTCCAATCCGGGTCGGGAGCCAGCAACCTGGCCGTGACCCCTCCTTTCCCGCCGCCTGCCGCCGCTGCCTTCTCAAAGCCAGAATAAAAGGGAGGGGGGAGGAGGCACTGATCTGTGCCAGGGAGAAGCACCCAGTGGGAGGGAGCCGAGCCAGGGCCTTGTCCGGGGGCGCCTCGCCGTCTAGAGCCTGACCCTCCTCACCCCCAGGTTTGGGGGCAGAAGTGGATGGGATTTCGTGACAGTTAAGAAGCGTGCTTTGTGAGAGCGGGGAGGACGCCAGAGAATGTCATTTGTCCCCTGCCACCTTTCATTCGAGCCACAATCAGGTTGCTTGGCCAGCTCCTTTATGAAAGTTTAAAATTGGTTTGTCATCTTTCCCCCCTCCCCTCCCCTACCTTGCCCTCCCCCGCTTTCACTTCTCACACCTTATCTAGTTTCTGCATTCTTCCCTCTTCAGTAGTCAAAGTGATTGAAAACTGAGCAGATGATTGTCTCCTCTCCCGCCACCTTCTTCACATTTCTCATTTACGGCGGAATCAAACGGGCCCTTTGTCTCCGGCCCTCCCCTGATATTGCCTCCGTTGCACACAAGATATTCCTCAGGTCGGGGCGGGGTTAAGAGAGGGGGGAGACGCCAGGAACGGAGACCATCTTGGCCTTCTTCGAGAGGGCCACGTCGCCCGCTGGAACTGTCGCCCAATAAGAGGGAAGATATACAACTCCTATTTGATGAGCACCGGGCCAATACATTCATTAATCATCATTTTATGCCTCATCAAACACTTCCCAAGTTCCTCCATGGGAGTTATACAAATTAGCCAGTGAAAAGGCAGTAATTTTAGTTTCACTAGGTAAGTGCTTTCTGATTGCCTTCTCCAACAATGCTTCCCTTGACAAGCTAATAAATCAGGGCCTTTCGGAATCGGGAGCGTGGCCGGCGCGCACAATGATCCCGCATAGTTCTGCCGCCGATTTGGAGCTGAAAAGAACCAAAGAGGATGATCTGAGGATCAGAACCGTGGACTTTATAGCCCGGCAAGCCTTTCTTTGTGAAGAAAAGGGGGGTAACAAAAAAAAAAAAACGGTCTCAGTTTGGGGAGGGGTGAAGAAAAGGGATGGGAGAATTATTGCCGTGGCTTTTAATTGGTTACCAAGTATAACTGATAGGGAGAGGTTAAGAACATGAGAAGAGCCCTGCTGGATCAGACCAATAGGGCATCTAGTCCAGCATCCTGTCTCACACAGTGGCCAACCAGTTCCTCTGGAGGGCCAACAGCAGGGTCTAGAGGCCGAGGCTTTCCCCTGTTAAGAACATAAGAGCCCTCCTGGATCAGACCAATAGTCCATCTAGTCCAGCATCCTGTCTCACCCAGTGGCCAAACAGTTCCTCTGGAGGGCTAACAACAGGGCCTAGAGGCTGAAGCCTTCCTCTGATGTCGCCTCCTGGCTCTGGGATTCAGAGGATTAGTGCCTCTGAATGTGGAGGTTCCCCTCAGTCACCGTGGCTAGTAGCCACTGATAGACTCCTCCTCCGCGAATCTATATAATCCCCCTTTTGAAGCTGTTTATTCCTGTGGCCATCACTACTACATCTTCTCTGTGTAAAGAATCCTCTCTACATCCTAATCACTTTTTGTCTAAAGAAGCATTTCAATTTGTCTGCCCTGAACCTACTGCCCGTCAGGTTCATTGGATGCCCTCAAAGTTCTAGTACTTTGGGAAAGGGAGAAACCGTTCTCTCTGTCAGCCCTCTCTGCATCGTGCACAATTTTATAAACCTCTATCATGTCCCCCCTTAGTTGTCCCCCCTTGTCTCTTTTCTAAACTGAAAAGTCCCAGATTCTTCCGTCTTTCCTCTTAGGGAAGGTGGTCCAACCATCATCTTCGTTGCTATCTCCAATGGCAAGGATGCCTCATGAGATTCTCGGAGCACCTGTCTGAACAATCGGCTAGGATACACAGTGATAAAATTGGGAGGGTGGGGATGACCCTCAGCACCTTCCGTGGGCCCCTTTAACATGGGAGAAGTGTCACGTACCAGCCGATAATTCTATCTCTGTATTTCCGGAGAATATTTACATACTCGTCCTTGAACACATCCAACTGCTCTATCATGATTCAGACCATCGGTCCCTCAAGGCCAGTACTGTCTGCTCAGACTGGCAGCGACTCTCTGGAGTCTCAGGGAGAGGTCTACCACCTCACTTACCACCATATCCTCTCACTGGAGATGCTGAGGATCGAACCTGGGAGCATCTGCATGCCCAGCAGATGCTCTGCCGTTGAGCCCCGGACTTCCTCCCAAGCATCTTGGGACTCAGTACGGGGTCTTGTACCACCTCTGATCTTGGCAGCACCGTGCAAAAGAGGCTGGCCAAACCTTTCATAAGCCTCGGGGGCCCAGAAAATACTCAGTATCTCCACCTGCTCCATTTGATTCTGGCTGTTACAGCCATCCTCACAGCTTTCCCCATTTGCTTGGGCACTTAACTGGTATAGCTTTCAACCTTGTCATGCGGGCTTTTAGCACACAAAGCTGTACCTGCACTTTAGGGGTTTTTTAAACCATACATAGACCTCTTTCTCCTTTCTGTCTCTGCTTTTGCCAGCTCTCTCCCCAGAGAGTCGTTGCATGGCCTGTACTGGCCAGAGCAGGGGGGTCGAACTCATTTGTTACGAGGGCCGGATCGGACATAAATGAGACCTTGTCGGGCCGGGCCACGTATGTCATAAAATGTAATGCCAGGTACCAGAGATATAAACTTTATAAAGGACACAAACACAAAGGGGTGGGTTGTTGTTTTTTTACTTAAAATAAAAACAGGCTTACAACGTTAGCGCTCTTGCAATATTTTGTTTATTTAACCGTGTCTGATAACGGACACCTCTTGCTCTGAATTGTTGCATCCAAATGTCTGTGCTGTTGCAATCTTGAGCATGCTGTTCAAGTGTGCTGTCAGCTGCAAACCTACGATGACGCAGCAGCAGCAGAACTGGAAGAAGAAGCAGAAGACGGCCAGTTCCACTGCGGGCCTGATGGAAGCCCTCCGGGGGCCTGATCCAGCCCCTGGGCCACATGTTTGACACCCCTGGTGTAGAGCACCCTAACCCAGATAGCCCAACATAGCCTGATCTCCTCAGATCTCAGAAGCTAAGCAAAGTCAGACCTGGTTAGTACTTGGAGGGGAGACCACTCAGGAAGTCCAGGGTCACTGCCAGTATTCCCTCTAAGCTGAGTTAGTGTGAGCAAGCTCACAGTTTTTTAGCCTCCGGCTCACACATTCTTGTCTTCGCTCAGAAAGGAGGGCTCCAGAGCAAACTAACTGACGCAGCAGGCAAATTGCTTGCTCACAGCTTTAATGCCAGTCGCTCACCAAGTAGAATTTCTGCTCACAAGACGCAGTCGCTACCAGGGCTTTTTTTTGTAGAAAAAGCCCAGCAGGAAGCCATTAGCATATTAGGCCACCCCCCCATGTTACCAGAAGTGTGGTCATCCGGCCACACCCACCTTTTGCTTCTTATTCTGTTTACTTTGTTTGTTGTCAGAACCCAGGGCTCTTTTTGGAGCAGGAACTCCTTTGCATGTTAGGCCACACACCCCTAATGTAGCCAATCCTAATGAGTTTCTGTTTTGGGTGTGGCCTGTTATGCTAATGAGTTCCTGCTGGGCGTGGCCAGCTCGGGAGCCAGCCGGAACTCCCTTCCTGTGCGTTCCTGCCCAAAAAAAGCCCTGGTCACTACACAGATGCAGCTGATGAGAAGCCACCTCTGAATGTTTCTTGCCTTGAAAACCCTGCAGGGCCACCATAAGTCAACTGTGACTTGACGGGGGGGGTGCAGGGCAAGCTAGAGCAGTCCATTTTTAAGAGCTTGAGTGTTACAGGGCAAGGAGCCATCAATTTTCTTCCCACCCCAGGAGAACCCTTTGAAACCACGTTTTATTTTTTAAGATGCCAAAGCATGACTTTCAAGCTGTGGACTCTGATCAGAGACAAAAGCTGTCAAGATGAGGGACTATAAAGAACAAAAGGACCTTGAAAAGAGGGAGGCGGTGACCCAAGCAGAGCGTATGGAAATGAAGTCCGTTTTCAGAGTCTCTTGTATTGCCCGTCGCGGACCTGCATGTCCCCCCAGTTTCAACTGCATGTCCCCCCAGTTTCAAATTTTAAATCGAGTCCCTTGCTGGGATAGGAGCTCTGCTTCGTTGTTCCTCTGCGGAGTGCCACGAACGGCAATACGCTCGTATCAACAGGAGATGCGGACACACGGTGAGGCACGCAGGCCCAGCCCCGGCACAATGTTATGATTGTCACATGAGGCTGCGTAGACTGAAACAGACCATTGATCCATCTAGATCAGTACTGACTGGCAGTGCCTCTCCGGGGTCTCAGGCGGAGGTCTTTCCCATCCCCTCCTACCTGGTCCTTTATTAACAGGAGGTGCTGCAGGGGACCGAGGGAGTGAGCTCATAACTGTCCAGAGTAATGCTCCCTCTAAGCTGTGGAGTCATGCGAGCAAAAATTCTACTTTGTGAGCTGCTGGCCTTCAAGTTGTGAGTGAGCAATTTGGCTACTGCATAAATTAGCTTGCTCTGGAGCCCTCCTTCCTGAGCTAAGGCGAAAATGTGTGAGCCGGAGGCGAAAAAAACTGAGCTAGCTCACACTAACTCAGCTCGGAGGGAACACTGGTCCCAGAGGTGTCAGGATTCTACACTAGAATTCTATCGAGTCTCCCTCCTCTACTACTGTTAGCAGCCTTGCTCTGGCCTTGCCAACTGCGGGCCTTTGTGGCTTCCTTTATGGAATCAACCCATCTCAAGTTGGGTCTTCCCCTTTTCCTGCTGAATGGCCCAGAGCCTTCTGATCCTCACTGGTCGCCAAGCCACAGACGCAGCTGTAAGTGGCAGGAAGTGAAGGAAGGATGTGTCAAAAAGGAAAGTGAGGAAACAGCATCCCCGGCAAGCTGTCGATCCCCTCATCTTCCGCTCTTCAGCATTCCGTAGCGGAGGTGCTCCAGAGCTCAAAAGTGTCACTCATTCCCCAGCAGAAAAAGCCTGTGGCTCACCAAGAAAGCGTCTGCTTGGCATACAGAAGGTCCCAGGTTCAAAACTTGGCACCTCCACTTAAAAGTATAAAAGCCATCAGGGTTGGAAAGAGAGACCATTCTCTTCCCGGGACTCTCGAGAAGACTTTGCCAGTTGAAAAAGACGGTCGTGAGCTGGATGGCATCCAGTCATTGGATGAATTCATGCATTACCCTGCCTTTCTCCCCGGTGGGTACCCAAAGTGGCTTACGTTCATTCTGCCTTCCTCCATTTCATCCTCACAACACCCCTGTGAGGTAGGTTACACTGAGAGAGTGTGAGTGGCCCACGGTCACCCAGCAAGCTTCCATGGCAAGGTGGGGACTCGAACCTGGGTCTCCCAGATCCTACTCTGACACTGTAACCACTACACCACACTGACCTGGATAGCCCGGGCTAGCCCAATCCCATCAGATCTCAGAAGTTAAGCAGGTCAGCCTTGGCTAGTATTTGGAAGGGTGACCACTGCAATGTTCCCGCTAAGCTGTTGAGACCGGTGAGCAAAAAAATCTACTTTGTGAGCTACGGGCATTAAAGCTGTGAGCGAGTGATTTGGCTGCTGCATAAATCAGTTTCCTCTGGAGCCATCCTTCCTGAGCTAAGACAAAAATGTGTGAGCCGGAGGCTAAAAAACTGTGAGTTAGCTCACACTAACTCAGCTTAGAGGGAACACTGGCAACCAGGGTTGTGACACAGAGGCAGGCAACACCAAACCACCTCTGAAATGTCTCTTGCCTTAAAAAAACAAGTCTAGCTTGCCACCTAGTGGCACATAATGCTAAAAGAGCTAGACCTTCTGGCTGCCAGACAATCTTAGGATCTCCTGGCTATTCTACACACAAGGCCATATGATAATTAATTCATTCCCCACAGTCAGGTCAGTTATGTGACTTGGTATTAGGCAACTTTGTATGCAGAAGACAGGGAACCGTCGCTATTTAATTCTCCAGGAACAAGATACAACTTGGGCCTTCCTCGATGGCCTCGTTTCACACTACCCATGTCGCTATAAATGGGAAAGGGAAAATGGAATGAAAGCCTCTTTCCTATTTGTGAAGACCATCAAAAGGTGGTCTTCTAGCCCCTAACCTGTTGGAAACTGCAGAATTCAGGTACGCTGAAGACCACATAGTATTCTTGAGGGTGGGAGAGAAACACGGCAGGTGAAACTAAGCAGTTTGCATCACCATGGGATGTTGCAATGGTCAATGCTAAAAACTGCTTAAAAAAAGAGAAGGGGCTGAGATAGCTGCATCCGTGGGCACTAGCAGGATAGGTAAAGGTAAAGGTTCCCTTGCTCGAAAGCCAGTCGAATCCAACTCTAGGGTTGCGGTGCTCATCTCCATTTCAAAGCCAAAGAGCCAGCGCTGTCCGAAGACGTTTCCGTGGTCATGTGGCCGGCATGACTAAACACCAAGGCGCACGGAACTAGCAGGATATCTGTGGCTTAATTGGAGCCAGCAAGCTTCAGCCCCAGAACTTATTGTAAATGTACAGCCCTGAAGTATGTATAGAACAAGACAAAAAAAATAATGCCTTCCACCCCGTTAAGAGGCTTCTTTTCAAGCCACAATCGCCCTCCACAAATATCAGGGCTTGTGGTGTGGGGGGGGAATGTTCATATTGAGGGACAGAGATCCAACAGAGATTCTTGGTGATTTTCCTGCTCTTTGGAAATTAAAAATCCTGGTGATTTACAAAGATGCTTATAATCGTGTGAATGGTTTACTGTAAATCATTCATGTGATTATAAACTTCTGCATAAATCGCCAGGTTGTTGGGGGGGTTTTCCCCTGAATGGTACTTGAACTGGGAGACATCATATGAAATTGATTGGCAGTCCGTTCAAGACAGATAAAATTCAGGATCCTTTCGAGGAGAAGCTTAGAGAATTCTCTAATTCTCCTCCATAAAATGTAGCATTGACCGATAGCTTAGATGGCTTTTGGGCAAAAAAGATGGCTACATGAAACACTTGAAGGACAGTTCCAATCTGTCAAAGGATTCTGCCTGTAGTAACTAAATGGAGCTTCCCTATATAGGTACAGTATTCCTCCATAACCTTACACTGGAAATGATTCTTACTGCCAAATTCTGCAGAGGCCTTCGTCATCCTATGGAGATAGAACCCTGAACCCTGATTACAGGAGACCTCATAGTGATCCAGTAACTTGAATAACATAGTGAAAGAACATGAAGCTGCCTTATACTAAATCAGTAAAACACTAAATCACTGTGTGTAATTTTACATTTTTTAAAAATGTTTTTTATATTATGCTAAATGTGAATTATTGCAGTATTTTTAGAATGATTCAGTCACACAAATACAAATTAAGCATTAACTCTAAATCTCAACAGTACATTCAGAATGATGTCACTACTATAGAAATATTTACAGCCAATAATAAGGTCTTATCTTAGGCACAAGGTCCTAATCTAATATTACAAAAACAACTAAGACAAACAACGGCGTTCTAGTAATCATTCCGTTTGCGTACTCTTCATCAGGTTTGTCTGTTGTTGTTGATTCAACACAGTCTTGAAGTCCTAAAGGCAATGTTTCAAAATGCTTAGTACTAGTTCATATATTATATTGGTGCCACACTATTGCGTTTTAAGTTCTGCTGACTGAGAATTGCCGATATTAAACTATGATGTGACTAGGTCTGCAGTACCTTTCAAACGGCTGAACTTTCCTAGTGAATACTAAAGACACTTTAATGATTCACATTTTGCATAATATAAAAACATTTTAAAAATTGCAAAATTACACATGGTGGTTTGGTTTAGTGTTTTACTTAGTCACATACACCGTGGTCCGGTTTGTTGCAATTATACTGAATCAGACCCTTGGTCCATCAAGGTCAGTATTGTCTACTCAGACTGGCAGCAGCTCTCCGGGGCCTCGGGCAGAGGCCTTTCACATCACCTACTGCCCGGTGCTCTTAACTGGAGGTGCCTGGGATTGAACCTGGGACCTTCTGCATGCAAAGCAGAGGCTCTTCCACTGAGCCCCAGCCCGTCCCCTACTTGTGACTACCAGAAGAAAATGGATGTGCCGCTATTATTGTTTCCAAGGGATGTTGTTTCATATTTGGGGGGGAGGGGAGGGAGCAAAGAAATGTCATTTAAGGAATCGTTGGCGTGGCCGGTTCAAAGGCCTCCTGGGTTTATCTGATTCCGTTGCTAAGTAGCACTCTTTTAAGGATGGGTGCAATTACACACACTAAATAATCCACTGTCAATCCACTGTCAATGCACTTTCCAACTGGACTTTGCCAGCTCAGGCAGTAAAACCCAGTTGGAAAGTGCATTGAAAGTGGATTATTTAGTGTGTGTGATCGCAGCTGATGTTCACTGAAGAAGCATTTTCATACCTCATAATTGTCGGCGATATCGGTGCAGTTGAGGAACAACATGGCGCGGTCTGAAATGGGAAGGGATGGTAAGTCACCCCCTACCCTCCTTTGTGGAGCGGTCCACTTGAAGCCAGTGTGACGAGTGGTTACAGCGGGACAGGAGAGACCTGGGTTCAAGTCCCCACTCGGCCCATGATGCTCATTGGCTGACCTTGGGGCATTCCCCCTCTCTCAGCCTAATCTACCCCATGGGGCTATGGTGAAGAAAAATGGGGAAAGGAAGGACTCTGCAAGCTGCCTTGAACCCTTCGGAGGAACAGCGTCCAACAGTGGTTAGGGTGCTGGATTCAGATTCTAAGAAACCCAGGATCCATACCCTACACTGCAGTAGACGTTTGCTGGGTGGCCTTGGGCCAGTCACATACACTCAGCCTAATCTACCTCACGGGGTTGTTGTGAGGATAAAATCGAGGAAGGTTAGGCTGAGAATAGTTGGGGGTGTGTGAACCAATTTGGGTTGCCGGTGGGGAGAGAGGCAGAGAAACAGATAAACAATGGGATTTAGATGTATCAGAGAGTGCCGGAGGACAGCTTGTGGCATCAGACTAGTCAGGGAACACTCAACACCGCGGTACACGGACCGGCACTTTCCATTCGGTCTGCGTTTGGCCCCTTCATCTTCCCAGTTCTGCAAACCCCCCTGAAATCGCTGGAAATTACTCATCAGTAACAAGACCCCAAATTGCAATATTTCTTATTTCTCTGTCCAGGCGGCAGAAGAGGGAATGGATGTCCAAGCCACCAATCTCTCCCCTGCCGGCCTGCTTTGAAATATACACATTGTTAGCCATGTGGACAGGTGAGGGGTGCTTACATAAATCTAGAGGCTGCTATTGTCAGAAGTAACCGATTACCGGGGAAGCCGTAATAGAGACTGTATTTAATCTGCGACCAATTGATTCCTTCAGTGTTTCAGGTATTTGTACTGTAGGTTTAGATTTGTTGAGTGGTTTTACAGAAAGCCTCCCGGGTATGCTGTCTTATCTCTCTCCCCCCCCCCAAGAAAATTGCCGCCTTTGACAGTATCAGTCCCTTCTTCTTTTTTTAGGGAGGGGGGGAGAGGGGGAGAAACTTGGCCGTAAATCATCACACTAATCAGCTGTCAGCAGCCAACAAGCATACGTTGGCATTCAGCCGGCAAAATTTGTTTTGGAGAGGCCTTTAGAAACAGAAACCATGTTTGTATCAATAACCATCTGTTAGCTTTGCCTGCATAAGTATGTACAACACTGGGAGGCACTAGGCTGAGAGGCAGAAAGCCGGGAGAGAAATTTGATGGGGAGGGAGGGGGGGAGAGTATTAATTGCCTGCTTAAAGTGGGGGAGGGCTCAGAGCCAAACATTCTTTGCAAAATAAACGGGATTGGTCGATGGCTCCACATTGCAAGGCACAGGAGATTTAGGAGAGCCCGGCTGCTGGGTCGGCCAATCCATAGCTCTGCATTCCTCGACCGGGGAAAGAAGATCCGAGAGGAGGGTGGACTGAAGGCGGGGGACGCGCATGGTTTCGACGGAACGTTCCGTGGTGACGTTTGGCGCCCAGGTTCAACCTCGGACGGGACGTTCCGTGGCAACGTTTGGCGCATAGATTCCGCGCGTGGGACAAGACTCTGGGCGTTGGTTCGACTAAACATTCCCTAACGATATTCCGCCTACAGGTTCGACGGAATGTTCCTTGGCAACGTTCTGCCCAGGGGCTCCGCGGGCAGGTTCGACGGAAAGTTCTCGGGCTTATCATTTATTATTACTTTACTTCCTTCGTCTCTCTCTCCCCCCCCCCCACTTGGGGACACAAAACGGCTGACCTCGTTCTCTCCTCCTTTGGCTGATCCTCACAACAGCCCTGCGAGGCAGGTTAGGCTGGGAGAGAGTGATGGGTGGCCACCAGCGTTCCCTCTAAGCTGGGTTCGTGTGAGCTAGCTCGCAGTTTTTTTTAGCCTCCGGCTCACACATCTTTGTCCCAGCTCAGGAAGGATGGCGCCGGGGCAAACTAATGCTATGCCGTCGCCAGATCGCTCGATCACAACTTTCATGCCGGTAGCTCACAAAGTAGAATTGTTGCTCACGAGACTCCGCAGTTTAAAGGGAGCATCGCTGGCCGCAGGTCACCCAGCGAGCTTCCAGGGCAGGAGCGAGTCTGCGGCGATGTTCCGCGTAGAGGTTCCACCGAACGTTCTATAGGAAAGTTCCATGGAACGTCTGAACAGACGTCGGCCTCCAACAGAGGAAGCCCACGTGCAGCCCAGTCATTACTCTGCTCCCAAAGCGTTGGGATTTTTGTTGTTTTGTTTTGTTTTGGAGTCCAGGACGATCTCCTGGGTCTAGACCAGAGGTGTAATCCCAGAACTGCCTCTCCTTCTTCTTCTCCCCTTGGTCAACTTGACTTCCACGCGTGACGGCCTGCTTGCTTCTGAAAAGAACTTGGCAAGCCGGGGAGCCGGTCCTCTCTTTTATTTCGGGACCTGATCCAACTAAATAAGTGCATATTTACAATCGTATCCGTCAAGGCGGGGTCGGGAAGAGGAGAGAGACGGGGGAGGGGGCTGGAAGCAGTCTGCAAACAAGCGAAGGCACCGCTGGTCTTGAAATGGTATTATTTGGTAATGAAATGGTAATCATAATAATCATTATCATTATCATCATTATCATCACCATCATCATCATCATTATTGTTATCATCATCATTAATTAGTATTATTAATTATTGCCGTTAATTATTATTATTGTTGTTATTGTTGTTGTTATTGTTGTTGTTATTGTCATTATTATTATTATTATTATTATTATTATTATTTCATCTCTCTTTTAGGCTCCCGGGTTCCTCCCAGAAGACAAGGAGAACAACATATGTGGGATCCGAATGAAGAAAAAGACCTCTTCCCCAAAAAATGTACCGCTTCACAGGAGCCCCGAGACACGTGACTCCCACTGGCACTCTAGGCTTGTTACGTGGCCCGGAAAACTGCCTTTCCCCCTGACTCATCCCTTCCTCGGCCTTAACCACGGCCGGGGAAAGGCAGGGAGGGTCCAAACGAGGCCTTTATTCAAACAGACTTCCTGGCCTGCTATTGCGCCATGGCGACCGTTCGCTCCCCGAGGTTTTGAAGGGGGGGGGGATCAGGCGAGGCAAAGTCGCGCAGTATCCAGCTATGTGTGGATCCAGCCAATAAGCCTGAGCTTCTCAGCGCGCAAAACACGGGGCGAGCTCGTCCGACCCAGAATGATGGATCCAACAGGGGGCGTATGTGAGTGTGTGTGCGGAGGGGAGGGGGGTCATTTTAAAAAAAAACATAAGGATAGGGGAATTTAAAAACAAGAGAGAATAACATCGCGCAAGCGCTTGCTGCAATCGGCGCCGGCCAAGCGCCAGGCGCTGTCCACAACCCGGGAGTTTATAACCTCCCGCTCCTCTCGAATGCCCCGTTCACACGACTGATTTGAGCGGAGCGGCTTTCCGAGTCAAAAGCGGGCTCGGTGGGGTCCAATCCGAAACTGAGGAGGTCACCGTTGAATGAAGTGTATACGACCCTGAAAAGCTGGTTTAAAAGGAATTATTGTATTGCCTTTCGTGCCCTTGATCCGAGGGGGGGGCGTGGTTTCCTCTCCTCCAGCGACCGATTGCATTGGTATCTCAGAGTCTCCCCTGCTACTTCCACTGAAGTCAAGGGGCTTAGAGGTTGGTGCAGTGGTTAAGTGTGTGGACTCTAATCTGGGAAATTCCCCACTCCTCCGCTTGCACCTGCTGGATGACCTTGGGCAAGCCATAGTTCTGTCACAGCTGTTCTTGAAAAAGATCAGTTTCTGTCAGAGTTCTCTCAGCCCCACCTACCTCACAGGGTGCCTGCTGTGGGGAGGGGAAGGGAAAGGAGTTTGTAAGCCGCTCTGAGACTCCCTTGGGTAGTGAAGGGCATGGTAGAAATCCAATCTCCTCCTCCTCATCCTCTTCTTCGTCTTAGAAGTGAGTAACTGTTTAGGATGGCACTGCTCTGCAGAAGGCCCGCTGGGCTCGGTAAGACTGACTGAGCCCTCCATACTCTGTCGTTGGCACTCCAGGGGAACCGTTTGGCCACTGGGTGAGACAGGAGGCTGCGCTCTGGGCTTGTCTCTTTCCCATCAGCCTCCACGGATAATTCAGACCCGCTCCTGCGTGGAACTCAAGCAACCTGGATGCCGAAGGAGCGGCCGAGCCGCTTCAGGAATGAGTGTCTCTGCATGAGTTCCCGTTCTGAGCCTCTCTTCTTCCAGGGACAGAGACTCAGTCAGAGACGCTGGGAAGAAGCCTTCACTAAAAGCGGCTAATTCTTATTCTTAGACTGAGCCCCTATGGGGATGTCTTTCTACTCTTAAAGGGGCGGGGGGGAGGTAGCATGCCAGCTCTCTGGATTTCTTGCTGGACTTTCCAAGACAGGACTTATTAATAGTCTGTGTCTAGTCGGAGGTGAAGATTTTGTTACCACGCAATCCCCCCCCCCCCAAAACCAACAGCTGCAAAAATCAGATGCTGACTCTGCCCAGGAGTTGGGGGGCGGGGGAGGTGAGGCGAAGATTTGTTTGTTTGTTTTAAAGCTTAGCTACTGGCCCGGGTTATTTATGGAAGGCTGGCATCTGACTCCCCGTCCCCTATCTATGGAGCTGTCAAGCGATGGGGCGGCGGCGGCGGCGGGGCGGCAGGGGGGAACCCTGTACCCCACTGAATCCAAGAGACTTTGAGGCCACCAAGTCAGGATCCGGTTGACCGCAGATTAAGTGACACACCCCCCCCAACACCGGGCCAGGCTTGTACTTAAAACTGGGGAGATGATTAGATAGATGATAGATAGATAGATAGATAGATAGATAGATAGATAGATAGATAGATAGATAGATAGATAGATAGATAGATAGATAGATAGATAGATGATAGATGAAGACAGACAGACATTTTTAAAAGATGATTTCGGGGGTTATGGTTTGGGAAACCATCGCAAGGTTGTGGACACGATCCAGAGGGATCCCATTAACTACAGTGGCAGAGTTGCAGTGTAATCCTATGACTATTTATCCGAAATAGACTGAGGCGAAAGATTGTCATAGGAGGAGGAGGAGGAGGAAGAAGAAGAGGAAGAGGAGGAGGAGGAGGAGGAGGTTGGATTTATACCCCTACCCAAAGGTGTCTCAGAGCAGCTTACAAGCTCCTTTCTCTTCCCCTCCCCACAACAGACACACCCTGTGAGGTAGGTGGGGCTGAGAGAGCTCTGACAGAACCTGCTCTTTTTCAAGACCAGCTCTGACAGAATTATGGCTTGCCCACGGTCACATCAGCAGGTGTAAGTGGAGGAGTGGGGGAATCAAACCCGGTTCTCCCAGATTGGAGTCCGCGCGCACTTAACCACTACACCAAACTGGTGTAGGAAGGAAGGAAGGAGGAAGGAACTCTTTTTATTCACTGAAGCTTACCCCCGAGTAAACGTGCATTCTCGACTCTTGCACTACAGGCGATGGGATATTTTGAAACTCTTTCATTTTACCTCTCTCTCCGCACCCTTTCTGGAATTACCGGCCTAACATGAGAGCCACTGCCTTCCAGCTCACGTGTGAATTGGACCCAGCAAACACGGAGAGAGAGGTGAGATGACCACACCCTCACTGGGGGATAGGGAGGTTGCCCGGGCTGCAAAGACGTGTTCAGTTCATGCGCGCTCCGAAGACGAGCAGAACACGCTTCTTCCGTGCCTCCTGAGGTCGTGTGCAGGGGATGGGCCAAGACTGCACAGAAACGTGAGCGCTGAGTCATTCCCAGATGTAGCCTGGTATAAAGCACCTCACTGTTATCTCCTCGCATTCGTTTTTCCCCCCTGCCAGGTTGATTTTAAACTGTAACTTCCCCCAGCTGAAAGGAACGTCTAGTTTTTATCCTCTGGCTGTGCCCACCGCTCGCCCACCTGGCAATGTTATGATAACACTGGCCTCCCTTGCTGGGTCGTTGTACGCCCTGATCTAAATCTGGTCAAGTCTCAGAAGCTAAGCACTTGGGGTCGGGCCCTGGTCAGTAGTTGGATGGGAGACCACCAAGGAAGTCCAAGGTCTCTGTGCAGAGGCAGGGAGTGGCCAACCGCCTTTGCACGTGTTCTGCCTTGAAACCCCTAGAAGATATTGGATTTCTACCCCGCCCTTCACTACCCAAGGGGGTCTCAGAAAGGCTTACAAACTCCTTTCCCTTCCCCTCCCCACAACAGACACCCTGTGAGGTAGGCGGGGCTGAGAGAGCTCTGACAGAAACTGCCCCTTTTCAAGAACAGCTGTGCCAGGACTATGGCTTGCCCAAGGTCATCCTGCAGGTGCAAGTGGGGACTCAAACCTGGTTCCCCCAGATTAGAGTCTGCGCACTTAACCACCACACCAAACTGCATACCGGCCAGGGTCGCCAGAAATCAGGTGTGACTTGCCTTTCTGAAATCACTTAGATGGGACTTAATCTGAATCCCAGCTCGAAGTATGTCGATCAGACCGACTCGGGGATGAAGACGGAAAGAGGCTGAGCTAAATCGCAGCTCTGTTTCCAGCAAAGGCCCAAAGGATACAGAAAACGAGTTTTAAAAAAGCAAACCAACCAACCTTCAGGTGGGTGGCCGCCCTCTGTAGCAACAGAACAGAGTTCGAATCCAGCGGCCACCTTCAAGACCAACAAAATCGAATCCTGGGCGTTAACTTTTGTGCGCATGCACGCTTTCCCATATAGCTGAAGAAGTGGGCGCCGCGCTCATGAAGAGGCGTATAATCAAACTTTGTCGGTCTTAAAGGCGCCACCGGACTCAGACTTGGTGCTGTTAAAAAGAAACCACCCTCGCTGTTATCCTTTCGAAAACAAACGCTCCAACGTCCTCCAAAGCGGCGCGGACCACCCTTTCCACCGGGACGTTTCTGATCCAGGTAGGCGGTCTTCCAAAAAAAAATCGGTGACGCGCCTTTATTCAAAGCGCTGGCGAGATTTACTTCTGCGTCGTGTGGACACGATCCGCGGACCAAGATCAGCCCAGACCGGCAGGAGAGGTCGCCGCCCTCCAAAACATAGGGGGCTCATCGACTTGAAGGTGTTTCTTTTTTGGCTTGAATCGGGTTCGCTCAGTTGACGGTAGAGAAGAAGCAGAAGAAGAGATTGGATTTATACCCCGCCCTTCACTACCCAAAGGTGTCTCAGAGCGGCTTACAAACTCCTTTCCCTTCCCCTCCCCACAACAGACACCCTGTGAGGTAGGTGGGGCTGAGAGAGCTCTTGACAGAAACTGCTCTTTTTTCGAGAACAGCTCTTATCAGAACTACAGCTTGCCCAAGGTCATCCAGCAGCTGCAAGTGGAGGAGTGGGGAATCAAACCCGGTTCTCCCAGATTAGAGTCCACGCACAACAGACACCCTGTGAGGGAGGTGGGGCTGAGAGAGCTCTTGACAGAAACGGCTCTTTTTTCGAGAACAGCTCTTATCAGAACTATGGCTTGCCCAAGGTCATCCAGCAGCTGCAAGTGGAGGAGTGGGGAATCAAACCCGGTTCTCCCAGATTAGAGTCCACGCACAACAGACATCCTGTGAGGTACGTGGGGCTGAGAGAGCTCCTGACAGAAACGGCTCTTTTTTCAAGAACAGCTCTTATCAGAACTATGGCTTGCCCAAGGTCATCCAGCAGCTGTAAGTGGAGGAGTGGGGGAATCAAACCCGGTTCTCCCATATTGGAGTCCGCACACTTAACCACTACACCAAACTGGTTGACCACAGAGGGTAACACGACCGGCTCACAGGCTAGAAACACAGGCTGCCGGCACTCACACACTAAATAATCCACTTGCAATCCACTTGCGAATTGGATTTGGCCAGTTCACACAGTAAAAAAATCCAATTGGGAAGCGGATTGAAAGTGGATTATTTAGTGGGTGCGACAACAGCCACAGCGTAAGGGGGGGGGGGGGTTACCTCTAACCCTAATGGAAACCCCCCCTCCCCCTTTTAGCTGAGGTCTATCTGGGAGAGAAAAACTCACTTCTGCATTTCAGCCACAGGCAGATAGATCAGATTATGTGAGATTATACAAACCAGACGGAAGCAGGCGAGATAAATACAAGACACTGAGAAGTTACAATATTTCGAGGGTGTGGTGTGTGTGGGGGGGGGGAGCCTTCGATCGCTAGCAGAACCGGTTAGCCACCGGACGTTTTTGTTTTAAATATTGCAACTTCTGGCTGACTCGTATTCAGGACGCCTGGTTTGCGTCTCGCTTCCGGCTTTCGCCTTCACTCTCCCCCCTCCTCTTTTGTTTTAAGGGAGCCCCCCCCCGGTTCTTCGGTTTGCCCCCCCCCCCCGCTCCCTTCCCCCAGTTTTGGAGAAGCGCGAGGCCGGAGGAATGCGAAGCCCAAGCCTTCCAAACCAACCATCTGTCAGTTTTGCAACTTGCCTTCTTCTCTCCCCACCTCGGGGGAGGGGGCCGCGCTCCCAGCGGGGCTTGCAAAAAAAGGAACCGTTCTCCCCCCCCCCCCGGCACGCACACACACCCCCACCCTCTCCACGGACTTCTTCCTTTCTCTGTCTCCCCCCCCCCGCGCCGCCCAAGGTAACAGCTGCTCTGAATATCCAGCGCCCATAATTAATTAAGAACTCCGGCCGTGGGATCTGAGGGCTCAATAAAGAGGGGCTTCTCTCTAGGGCGGCCTCGACCCGCTTCCCTTCCCTCCCCCCCCAAGTCTTCCCCCCCTCCTTCTTTCTTTTTTTTTTGGGGGGGGAGGGAAGAGGTTGTCCCTCTGGAAGACAAATCCACTCTTTCACTCCCCCTCCCCTGGGAGAAGAGAGGAAATGCCGAAAGCCCCCCACCCCCGGGGGGGGGGGCGATTCGGAACCACTTGACGGCAGCGAAAGCTGTTGATCTATTTTTTGTTTGTATGTATTTTTACTGGGTTGGGGAGAGGTTAAGGGGGGAGAAGCAGAGAGCAGTGGTTGCCTTTCCGAGATTAGCATACTCGCCGTCGTGGGGTCTTTTTTGGGGGGGGTGTTCCCTAAATCCCGCGGTCTTTCCCCAAATGAACTAACCCTGCTATGCAGCAAGGAGAGATCAGTGGTTTGGGAAGGGTGGGGTGCAGTGTTCCCTCTAAGCTGAGTCGATGTGAGCGAGCTCACAGTTTTCCAAGCCTCCGGCTCACGCATTTTTGTCCTCGCTCGGGAAGGAGGGCTGCAGGGCAGACTAATTCATGCGGCAGCCAAATCGCTCGCTCCCCACTTTTAATGCCAGTAGCTCACGAAGTAGAATTTTTGCTCACAAGACTCCCCAGCTTTGGAGAGAGCATTGGTGGGGAGGGGGGGAATGCTGGTTTGTTTGTTTGTTTTTACAGCCGAAGTCGAATCGCAAGCGAAAAATCAGGGGTCCCACCGGTTGCCAAATCAACCTAAAAAACTAAAACCTCCCTCTTGTTTGTCAACAGAAAGAAACAAAACATTCCCTGCGATTTCAGCTGCTTCTGTGTGTCCCCCCCCCAAGTCTGCAGTCGGGTTTGGGGAGGGGACTACCTTGTGGAGAAACCCTACCCGCTGACCTGAGAAAACCGTCCCCTCGGGGCAAACTTCGCCTCGGCAGCCGCTGCGTTCCTTTCTGAACTCTAGAGTTACAAACGCTCCCCCCCCCACCCCAACTCTGGTCCAAAGAGGTTCCTGAGGTCTTTGACTTCCTCGGGTAGATGGGGTGGGGGGGTCCCCTGAAGGTAAGCCCCCCCCCCGTGTATTTCGTTTCACCTGGACGGGATGGCTAACACGCTTTCCTCAAACATGCTGCGGATAATTTTGAAGCGGATCAGGCCTTCAGCGTCTGAAATGTCGACTTCCAGACGTGTTCAGTGGGGTTTAAAGGCTAGATTTATTTTATTTTGATTTGTATTTAATTCATTTGTGCCCCGACTCAAAGTGGCTAACGTCGTTCTCCTCTCCTTCGATTTTTTATCCTCACAACATCCCTGTGAGGTCGGTCAGACTGAGAGCGAGTGACTGGCCGAAGGTTACCCAGCGAGCTTCCCTGGCACAAGCGGGGATTCGAACCCAGATCTCCCAGACAGTAGTCCCGCAAACTTAATCACGACCCGCACTGGCTCTCAGGGGAAGGCATCAAAACACCGAGGTGGTTCCCCGGTAATCTAATTTAGTTACCACGCCCTGAGTGGAACTGAGCAAAAATAGAGAATTTTAGTAACATGGATTAAATTGAATAATCAGGGAATTCTCCTTTCTCCTACCATCCGTACATGGGATGGGGTTTATGGCATTTATCCTCTTCACAACTTTCTTTTCTATACATCTTGACTGCAGGTAGGTTAGGAAGGAGAAGAAGCAATTACTCCTCTTTCGGGAGTCCCTCAATGGGAAAAGAAACTGAAATCTTTCCAGCTTCCTTTCGCACTCTGCCAGACATACGGGTGCAACTCCCCTCTGCATCCCATCCGCACTAGGGTAGACCCATGGACTTCCGTGTGGGCTGAATCCACTGTGGATTCAACTGCCTCCACGAAGAACATCAGAACATAAGAGCAGCCATGTTGGATCAGGCCAGTGGCCCATCCAGTCCAACACTGTCTCACACAGTGGCCAAAAGCCAGGTGCCATCAGGAGGTCCACCAGTGGGGACAGAACTCCAGAAGCCCTCCCAATCTTGCCCCCCCAGCCCCAAGAATACAGTGCATCACTGCCCCAGACATAAGAGAAGCCATGTTGGATCAGTCCAATGGCCCATCCAGTCCAACACTCTGTGTCACACAGTGGCCAAAACCCAGGTGCCATCAGGAGGTCCACCAGTGGGGCCAGAACTCCAGGAGCCCTCCCAATCTTGCTCCCCGCAAGGACCAAGAAGACAGAGCATCACTGCCCCAGACATAAGAACATAAGCCAATGTTGGATCAGGCCAATGGCTCATCCAGTCCAACACTCTGTGTCACACAGTGGCCAAAACCCATCAGGAGGTCCACCAGTGGGGCCAGAACTCCAGGAGCCCTCCCACTGTTGCCCCCCCCCAGCACCAGGAATACAGAGCATCACTGCCCAAGAAAGAGCGTCCCATCGATGCCAACTCCAACTCGTGTATTGTGAATGAAACCTTGCTCGTTTGTTTGTTTAGTCTGCTTGTTTAATACTTCAGGATCCAGGCGGGCAATAACTGACTTTATATTTGCACCTGTTCGCCCTTTCCTTTGCGATGTAAATCAAGCGCGCGCACCTGGGCAGCTTCAACAGAGCTTGTTTCTTTTTTTCCTGGATGATACAGGAAGATCGGTCCAGCTTTTTTTCAACCAAGGCGGGTCGTTGCAAGCCGCAGCATATCGGGGTGAGTCCAGATCCTTGGGCTTATCTGGATTGTGAGGGGTGCCTGGGACTCAAAACCGTCGGCTTTAGCCGTCCTCAAGCGAGCTGGGCCACAGGATTCGGACTTCCACCGAATTCGGATCGTGGGTTCTGGTGATTCTTCCGCGTTCTCCTTTTACCTCTGCTGTGGAACTGAAACCGGGCGCCCCAGTGCCAACCAGTGTTCCCTCGAAGCTGAGTTAGAGTGAGCTAGCTCACAGTTTTTTTAGCCTCCAGCAGTGTTCCGTCTAAGCTGAGTTAGAGTGAGCTAGCTCACAGTTTTTTTAGCCTCCAGCTGTGTTCCCTCGAAGCTGAGTTAGAGTGAGCTAGCTCATAGTTTTTTTAGCCTCCAGCAGTGTTCCGTCTAAGCTGAGTTAGAGTGAGCTAGCTCACAGTTTTTTTAGCCTCCAGCTGTGTTTCCTCGAAGCTGAGTCAGCGTGAGCTAGCTCACAGTTTTTTTAGCCTGCAGCAGTGTTCCGTCTAAGCTGAGTTAGAGTGAGCTAGCTCAGTTTTTTTAGCCTCCGGCTCACCAATTTTTGTCTTAGCTCAGGGAGGATGGCTCCAGAGCAAACTGGTTTATGCAGTAGCCAAATCGCTCGTCCACAAGTTTAATGCCCGTAGCTCACAAGGTAGAATTTTTGCTCACAAGACTCCACGGTTTAGAGGGAGCATTGGCCTCCAGCTCACACATTTGGGCCTTCGCTCAGGAAGGATTGGCTCCAAAGCAAATTAACTTATGCCGCTCACAACTTTCATGCCAGTAGCTCACAAAGCGGAATCTTTGCTCACAAGACTCTACAGCTTAGAGGGAGCACGGGTGCCACCAAGCCCGCCGTTCGAACCCCAAGTCCTGGAAGGCGGCACGGGGTTCGGATGACGACTCCGAAAAACCTGTCAGGTTGCTCCTTCATCCCTGGCCCCCGTGAGACACGTGTGGAGGAATCAGATTTGAAATTGAACCCCTAAACCTGCGAAATCCCTCTTGCGGAAATCAAGCGCTTTCGAGTCGATGAAGGTGAAAGGGGCCCCAGAGAGATTTACAGTAGGAAAATAATGGGGGAGGGTTTAAGTATTTGCACTGGTCCTTTTATTATTTTTTAAAGGTTCTAATTTGAAGCAGTTTCTCAAAGGCTTTGACCAAGAACCACGCCACCCAAGCGAAGGCTTTGTTTTGGTTTTCAGATCCCAAGGACTTCAAGGGGAGAGCTAGCTGTGAACGTCCACTTTACGAAATCTGCATTTCTCCGGAGTGGGGGGGACGACGACGCCTTGGAACAGTTAGAGCAGTAACTAGGCTTTGGACCAGGGAACAGCAGAGGTTCTCTTGTCGGGCAGAGCCCCTGGAATACGCTAGTGTACGGTGTGCGGGGGTCCAATGCTTATTTTGGGATACGGAGTTTTATAAGTGTTACCAATATCTGTGGTTGGATTCTCGAATAAGGCATTTAGAAGCGCTTATTCGGACCGTCTGCTTATACCTCGTTGCTCGGAAGTAGCTTTCAGTAGGATTTACACACCGGTTTCCCTTTGCCTGGATCGTGCCCTTTATTCTGCTGATTTGGGGGGCGGGGGGTGACTTTATTCCATAGATATGAGTGGATCCCTTTTGGGGGCGTTTCTTAGCAGGCTTCTTCAGGTGCTGGTATGCTTTATAGCCCAGGCCAGAAAATACCCGCTTGACTCGCCGGACCTCTGCAATCCGATTTATCGTCCGGTCTGTTTGGTGCTGAAGCGAATCTAACGGATCGGGCTCTACGGCCTCAGCAGTCCTCCATCGAACTGAATCTGGACTGGAACCGAATTAGGATCTTGGACTGTGCTCTGGAGTTGCCAAGGTGTTGAGCAAAGAGAGCCAAAAGAGCGGGGGTGGGGGGGTGGCGCAGGGACCTCTGGGAAAGATGATCTGCGGGGCGGGGGGGGAGACCCACAAGACTGTCTGTGGCTGGAGAGAACACCGCAGGAACACCCTCGCTTACTCCTTTCTCTGTTTTTAATTGGGAGAAGAAATAAATGTTTAGGAAGCCAGTTCATATAGCACCAACCAATGCTCCCTCTAAGCCGTGGAGCAAAAATTCTACTTTGTGAGCCGGAGGCTAAAAAACTGTGAGCTAGCGCACACTCAGTCAGCTTAGAGGGAACACTGCCACCAGCCGTCCAGGAACATTCTTGCCCGATGCATTTCTCCATAAAAGCCAGGCAGCCTCAGCTTTGACTGTTTCTAAGGTCGAATCTGGTTTTGCATTTTTAAATCAATTTCGTGCTGCATTTGCATTTTTAAATCAGTTTCGTGCTGCGGTGACGCTGTCTTTCTCTATGCTTGATGGCGTCACAGCAGCACGAAACTGATTTAAAAATGCAAATGCAGATTCGACCTTAGAAACAGTTTCTAGTCCTAATGAGTGCAAGAAACCCGTATCTGCAACAGGCGAACGAACGGGAGATGCAGCCCTGTATTCGGAATACAGCCCGACACACTCCCAATATCATTCTTAAGCCGGTTTAGAGTGTAAACACAGCGTTCCCGACTGTATTACACGCCGTGTGGAACAGAAACCTGTTCACAGCGCATAGGGCACACTCATGCGGCCTTTCCCTTGCAGCAGAAGAGTTGTGCGTTCTTTATTGTGCGTCTCCTCGCAACAGTCCTGCGAGGTAGGTCAGAAAAGTGGAAACGTTTCACCTTAGATGTGACAGGCCCAAGGCCAGCTTTACAGTCAGTGGCAGAGGTTGGCGTTTGACTCCCGCAGCCAAGTCCCCCATCAGAGGACCGTTCTGGCGTGTATCGGTTTAAGTCGGCGTGATCAGTGTCACCACAACAAACCCCACAAGGAGTTAAAGCCCCTTTTTTGGGCACTTGTTTATCCTGGATCTAAAAAGGTTTGTAGGGACCAGGAAGGCGAGGAACTGATATTTCTTTTGGCCTGGGAGAAAGACAGAGCTTCAAGCTGAGATATCCTCATTTCTCCCAGTCCTTGCGTTACTCTCATTGATTGCAGGATTTTCGATACTACTTCCCATAAACCCGAAGAAGGGTATGTGCACACGGAAGCTTATACCCGGAATTAAACTTTGCTGGTCTTAAAGGTGCCACTGATTGGACTCCAACTCTGTCCCCTTAAGCCGAGTTAGTTTTAGTGGTACTGTTCCGGAGTAATACCCACTAAACCCCTGAAACAAGGCGTGTTTCTTCGGGGAACATTCAAAGCAATGAAGAGCTGGGTCCTTGCCATGTCAATTTAGGAGTAAATCATTGGTACTTCCTTCCAAACTATTTACCCTTCGGATCGCATCCTTAAAATGTTTTCCAAATTGAAGGGTCTGGGACAGTCCTCTGTTAACCCTTTCCTGAAATTAGGATCCTCTTTAAGGGCACTTTCTCACACACTAAATAGTGCATTTCAAATCCGCTTTCATTGCACTTTGAAACTGGATTTTACTGTGTGAAACGAAGCGCATTGAAACTGCATTTTTTTTTTAATTTTAGCATCAACTTGCTGATATCGAGGATTTGGAGAGGTAGCTAAAGGGGGTTCTTGCTGTTCCCTGTAGCTTTTAGTCTAACCTGGAGAAAACCTGTTCCCTGTCTTTCCCCAGACCTCAGTAGCCTCAGTAGCCAAAGAGAAGGATTCTGGAAAATATCGGAGCCCTGCGCCCGACATCTAGTGAGATTTCCGCCTGAATTCGGTTTCAGTCCCGATCTTCCTCCTACCGTTTCCATCACTGAAAAACAGACGCCCAGCAGGCCGGCTAATAAAACGGATTGAGACAGGATGCGCTGTTTAAAGCGGGAAAAGTATGGGGTTGGGCTTGCTGGTAAAGCGCAGGAACAACGACCGGGAGCGAGGGCGCTTTAAATTGCGGATCTGATTCCGGAACTTTCTGGTCTCTCCGATATTCAACACGGTAGATGAGCTGCGTTAGATCCAAAGGCTGCTGAACGTTTAGCCCTGGGGGGATAATGGCAAACTATGTCGCCCTGGCCCCCATCCGCTTAAACCGGTTTCCCAATAGTCCTCCCTCCCCATCTAAACCGGTTCCCTCGATCTGTACCCTCTGCCTTCCCTATACGGGATCTGGGACGCAGCTGGTTGGCGGATCGGTCACAATCAGGAACCCACAAATCTCACCGCGCCTCGACCCTGTGCGTATTTTCTCGAAAGTAAATCTCATTGTCCGACGGGCTTCACTCCCAAATGGTAACACTACAGTGGATGAAGAACGGTGGAGACCCCACGCCAACCGCCCTATTAATCCCGGGAGTTTACTGGATAGCCCCGGGACAGTCATTCTGGGACAGCCTAATCTGCAAGGTTGTTGTAGGAATAAAGGAGCTGGGGGGGGGAGAACCGTACACCTGAGCTCTATGGAGTAAAGGCAGAGATGAATTTCTACATCCCTCTGAGCCTGAGCATAAGATCGCCAGAGCCCCTAAGTGTTTACTCGGAAGTCAGGGCCACTGTTTTCAAGTCGCAGCCTCCCCAGCGGCTGTGCGTAAGACGGTGGTTCAAATTTCTAAGGCAAAAAGAAAACCACCCCTCAACATTCTCTTCTGGCGTCTGGGGAACTGAACCGGTTTAAGGGCTTGTCTTGTGTTGCAGACCGCAAATTGGGTTTGCCATAGGGGGTGAGCCTACCCATTCCTTCTTGGGGCGCTTGCACACCTGCCGAATCGACGCATTTTCTACAAGCACCGGCCATTGTTGACAAGTGGGGTTTTTGCCCTTTCACACTGTCAATCCGGTTGCCAAGCGGATGGAAGGCGCATGCGTGCAAAGCCAGTCCGGCTCAGCCTGCTCCCTGGCTTGATTGTTCTGGAGGAGGAGGATCTCAGAGGGAATTTTATATGGAGTCTTGGAGTGGGGCGGGGAGGGGAAGCTAGTTTTGTGAGTATTTAATTCCCGGTGCCTTATCATCACTGAAGAAGTGGGCGTGCACACCAAACCTCAGACCCAGAATTAAACTTTGTGGGTCTTAAAGGTGCCACTGGACCTTGTTCTGTTGCTTCAGACTAACAGGGCTCCCCACAGGAATCCATCACTAATAGATAGCAGACATGCTAAATAATGCAGTTTCAGTCCGTTTCAGCCACGGCTTGCAAGTGGATTTTGCCATCTCACACAGGAAAATCCAGTTGCAAAGTGCGTTGGAAGTGGGTTATTTAGTGTGCGTGAAAGCCCCTGTTC
Source organism: Gekko gecko (assembly GCA_029375565.1). Lineage (NCBI taxonomy): Eukaryota > Metazoa > Chordata > Lepidosauria > Squamata > Gekkonidae > Gekko > Gekko gecko. The sequence goes on from JAPDNY010000014.1 coordinate 9,957,076, forward strand.
GGTTCTCCCTTTTCAGAGGTTTGACTTGACAATTGAACTGTATAAAAGCCTTCTGCGGAAGCTTATCAAGGGGCACACACGCACACACTTTTTAACTTCGCGAGACTGATTTCCCAGTAAGCATGCATCGGTTCCTCTGCGCAGGCGCAAACAGTTTCACTGCCGATTAGCCAATGGCCTTTCGGTTTCACTGCGGATTCGCCCGCCCCCCCCTTCCCCAAGCAAAATTCCTGGAAGTCTCTTACAAAATAGGCCTTGCTTGGGACACTACCGTGCCCCAGAAACTTGCTGGGACGCTGCCTTGGGAGACATTAGAAGGACAAAAGGCTCCTGAACATGTGCAGAGGGCAGAGAGAGAGAGAGTCCGCTCCAACAGCCCAAAGTCCCACGAGCATCTAGGAACAAACGCAGGCCATGAATGTGATCCACCGGCCCTGTTCTCCCTGAGCAGTTCCACCCGGTGAGCCTTCGAGACAGATTGCTTGTATCTACTTGGGAGTAAGTAGCGCATGATGGAAAGGACTTCCTGGGCCGAACGTTCCTACACTGAAGAGAAGGCAGAAGACCAAAGTGTGTCTCATCTTGGGTCAGCCACCCAAACTCCTTACAGCTATACGAGAAGTCTGTGGCACCCCGATCCTGGGCTTCTCTGCTGAGAAATAAACTCCACTGTGTGTCAAACCAGTTTTCCTCCCTAGTCCTAGCGGGCTGATCTTTTACTCCGGACCTGTTCTAAAATATCCCTTTGAAATCTTCAGTAAGAAAGGTCAGTTCTCGCCACAGTTACTCGCCAGAAGTCCCCCCAAGAGGCTCAACCCGAGCGAGGGTGCCTCTCGGGAGACTGGACGACCCTCTGGCTTTCGACGGATCCTTTTTCCTCAGAGGAGGCCCATCCAGAACTGAAGGTTTCCGCCCTTCCAGGGACTGAAAGGATTCCTGGGAGGCGCTGTGGCCCTGGGAAATCCTCCAGGGGCTTACCCCTGAACCGCTTTAGTAAAGGGAAGGGCAGGCGCTTGAAACCGGAATCCGTTTCCCTGCACGCCCTTTCCGAATGTACCAGTTTGAGAGTCGCGGCGGTCTTTCCCTGAGGACGCCCCCTGGACAAAACCTGTTTAGGGTCACCTGGGAAAACCTCTTCAGTGCTTCCCTGATCAGGGAATAATAAAACAAAATAAAATAAACCCGACTTGCAAAGTAAACTTGGAGGTATGTTTCGGTTGGTCTCAAAACCGAACCGGCTCCGGAATGGAAGCGAAAAGTATGGAGAATTCGGAGTCACATCCGGAATTTTGCAATTCCGATCGACTTCCCTCTCTCCGCTTTGGGATCCCCCCACCCCTCTAATGGAAAGCTGCGCCCCCGGGGTCGGGCGGACCTGGCTCCAATCGGCTTGCATTCGAAACCCCAAAAGAGCGGATCACGGGTTCACTGCCACCGTCGCGGCAGAAGCCTTTGACCTCTCTCTGAACTGCTTCTCTCTGTCTCTTTAACCTCCAGCCGCAGCCTAACCGGTTTCCCGGGGCTTTTGCAGAGCGGGCGAGGTGGGCGGACGAGTGTCTTCGCCCTTTTCCCTACCAGCAAGATCCACCAGCTAAAAAGTCGGGGGTGGGGTGGGGGTGAAAGGCAAGGGAGCGCCGCGCACCCGGGAAGCGAACAGAGACAGAAGCAGGCGCGCTGTAAAATAACTCTTAAAACAAAAACAAAAAATCAAAGTAGCAGCTCATTCCCCACCAGACTATTCCGGAGCTAGAGGAGGCTTTTAAAAAGCGATCTCCCCCCCAAAAAAATCTTGGGTAACCACCTTTCTCTACTTTGATTTGCACATCTTAGATTCGGATTTGTACCTATCGGGAGCCTCACTCTCTCTCCCCCCGTCTTAAATTACAAGCCTTCTGCCTCCCCCCCCCCACTGTCGACCCACTTCAGCCGCGAGACCCCTTCGCAATGGACTGAGAGATTCTCGGATGTGAACGTAATTTCTTTCCCCCCAGCGCGAGGAGGGGGTTACTTTCACCTAAAGGGGCCGCCCCGCACTCTGATCAGGAACAGGTTTACTTTAAAGGAGACCGTGTAGTTTTCCGGGGACGGGGGGCGGGGTTCCTTCGGAATGCAACCTTGGATCGAGGCCTTCGAAATAATGTCTCGTCTCCCGATTTATTCCGAGCCAGATACTCCGACCTGACTGTTAGGGATTTCTGCCTAGTCCGTCTGCGTTGTCCTGTGCAGTCAGTCCCACGTGGGTTACTTCCTCCTACCTGGTTTTGTACCGGCCAGAACTTTGGGCCTAACTTTACTCCCTCTCCCCCCCCCAACTTAAAACCTCTCCTGTCTCCCGGCTGTTAATTCGGATCTGGCCCTCCTTCTTCCCGAAAGCTCCTTCCGGAGCGTCGCCGTGCAAAACGGCCAGGATCCGGTCGACCCCTGCGCCCAGCTTCCTCTCCAGACCTCAGACCTGAAGGATCAAGCCTGTTTCTCAAAGCTCCCTCCTGCAAAACACCGCACGTCGACGTGTCTCTAAAGGCCGGCGGTCGGCTGAGTCCGCCCGGGTGTTTCAGACCCACCTGTATAACTTGTGGCTAAAGCATTCCTCCCTTGTGAGACTGAGGACTGGCTTTTAAGGGGGGCGGGGAGCGGAGGGAGCCATCTGCCCGAGGAACATCAAAAGGGCTCCCGACCCCCCAGAGAGCGTTTAATTAGTCAATATATCACGCCTCATATATACAGTTGCCGACGTTTTTGCAGGAATCTTCCAAACGTCCTCGGAAAACGCGGGCGGGGGGGGGGAAGGTGAAATTGACACAGTCCCCCCTCCCCATAAAAGCCTTCCTGTCGGAAATGGACCAAAAGGAAACATTTCTTCTCCCCGACCCGCCTCCTCCAATATTTTAACTGCTTATCGCTATATGCGGAGCCCAGGGACTCTTTGAGACCTATCCAGAACGTCAACCAAATGTCATTTAATATAGATTTTAAAACGGGGTCGCAATCGGTTTGAAACCAGTCCCTTCTGTTTAATGGAGCCGTTAAACTCTTTTTTTAAAAAAAGTTCGTTTTATTAGGCTGCGATCATACACACTAAATATTCCACTTTCAATCCACTTTCAAATTGGATGTTGCCTGTTCACACAGTAAAAACCCGGCTGGGAAAGTGCATCGAATGTGGATTTAGTGTGTGTGTGATCATAGCCAAAGAAAGCAACAAACCGAAGTCGAAGCAAATTATTCCTAATGGGGAATAAAATACCGTTCACCCTTGATGCTTTTACACGGGTCCTTTCCCCGAATCGCTTAAGACGCTCGAGGTTCTCTTCTGCTCCATGTTGTTCTCACAACAACCCTGCAGAGTAGGTTAGGATGAAGGAGGCGGAGCTAGAGTCACCCAACCAAGACTCCCTAACTCTCTTTTTACACCAGGGAGCTCGATAGATTTTTTTTTAAAAAAACCCTCGGTTATTCAAGAAAGCATTCCGACAGATTTGTTCTCACTGAGAACATTGGACAGGGAAACATTCTATTGTAAGTTTTGTTTGTTTGTAGACCGCATCTATAGTCCGCCTTTCCCGCTGAGACGGGAAACTCATTGGATCTCACTTTGCAGTTCCCAAACAGATAGCTGAATACATTAAAAAAAATAATAAAAATCGGCCACCTTTTGTCTGGACGAAAGCCTAATATATTTGTGTGTGTGTGTGCCTACACACACGCAATAACATAGGCCCACCCTGACATTACAATTTCTGTTAGGGAAAGAAAGGCGTGGATTTTCGTTTGTTTGTTTGCTTTCGATTAATCCCCTAACGAAAACTAGCGAAACGGAACCAGGCGAAACTCTCTGGAGGGAATGGCTTAATTCCCTCCGGAATTTGGACTTCAAAACGAAAAACCCGCTGGGGAGGAACGCGGCTGATGGATTTATTTAATATAACTCTTGTTATAGACGCTGCCGACCTTCTTATTTTGGGCGTTATTGTTTAGGGTTTTTTAAAATTTATTTTTACTTCTTTCAGAGTTCCGGAGCCAGCGATTCCCCCCCACACCCCTTGAAAAGGACACACTTTTAATTAAAGATAGGGTTCGCCATGCAAATATTCGTAATTAAATGAAAACCCCTTTCTCTCCTTTGGGACGCCGGACCTTCTGTTTCTACATAACGCAGGCCTGTCCGAGTGGAAGGTTGGACAGCCATTCTTTACAGACCAATAGATTTCATTGAACCGAACTGGAGTTAACTCGTCATTCGCTAGGAAGCAGTCTAACTTTCTCTCCCTTTTAATGACAGAAGTCACTTAAACAGATTTATTTGTAGGGAGGCAAGGCTCTAGCTGATATCTCCTCTCACACACACATAATGTGGACAAATAATTTGACTGGGTATATAACTGGAATTTCCTTTAGAATTTTTTTTAAAAAAAAACATTTGGAAAATAATAATAATAATAAACATAATTTATCCCCCCAGGAATATTTTGAATTCTTTCCTCTTTCAGCAACGTTTGACTTCGGTATCTCTTGCAAAAACCACCCTTGAGTACGGAGTAATCTTTTGGACAAAATCGCATCCCACCCGCTGCGGGCAAAGAGCCCGTGAAATACAAATGGGCGTGGGTAAATTAATTAACAGTTAATTATAAGTCGAAGTTTGGAAGCGATTGCAAAACGCGGAACTCACTCATCAAAATGCAGCTATTGGGATGACTTAAAAAAAAAAAGACGTTCGATCATACCGCGTATATCGCGATTAAATGAATATTATTGATAAGTTGCTTATCTGCACAAGGCCTACTATAAACTTAATATAAATATATAGGGGGTGAAGTGCTCCGTTTTGGATTGTTCACGGGTTTTTAAGGACGTGGCAAGGGGGGGCGGGTTGCAATAAAACGCTGCTAGTCGTGGAAAGCTACGGGATTCTGTTCTTCGCAATGGGCTTACTCCCGAGTAAATGCGCCGGAGCTCATTGTGGTTGGAAGGTCACTATTTCGAGCAGGGGTTCTTCTGAAAGTCAACCTCCCGAATCAACCTTCCAAGGAAAGCAATTTTTAATTTTCTGAATAAGAAGGGGAGAAGACACAGAGAGGTTATTTGTCTTTTGCCTGATTGTGGGGCTTTTAAAGACAACATGCCCTTCTTGCCTTCTATCGGAGTGGATTTTTTTTTAAAAAAACCCATTTCTGAAAAGACTAAAAAAAAAAAAAAAACAGGCCAAGCTTCGAGTCCCAGAAGGAAGCCGTCCATTAAGAGCCTAACAGGTTAAATTTCCTTCGCTCCCGATGATTTCGGCTAATCTGAAACCCATCTTTCCTTTGTCTGTGCGTCTGTCTGTCTGTCCGTCCGTCTCGCTGCGTGGTTTCCCCCCCCACCCCACCCCGACCAGTCGATTCGCAAAGAGGACATTATTGGTCTTTCCTTCTCACTTCTCTCTTTCTCTCTCGCCAGAAGGAGAAAAAAAGAGAAAGAAAAGAGAAAGAAAACCCGCACTTCTAAAGGGGAGAGCGAGCCAGAAAGAGAAAGAGAGCGAGAAAGCGAGACACGTTTGAAATTCGGTACAAGCCTGACATCTACCTGTGAATTTGGGAACATTCCAGGAACGACCCTCTCCACCCCTCCATTCGGATGGGCTGATCTCCCCGCAGACAAGAGGCCCCCCCCCCTCAATTGTTTTCTGCACGACGGAACCGCCTATCGGGGCGACCGATTTAAGCACACAAAAAACTTTGGCCCTCCGAGGGCAGCGAGAGGTCCGTATAACCCGCGTCCCGCCCCCCGTTCCCCAAAAACGGGGCGGCGGGTATAAATACATATCTATCTCCGTCGATGCGCACAGACAGAGTTATAGGCAGCAGGGAATCTAGAACTCTTTGAATTCTCCCGTGGATTCTCCTAATACGTATTCCCCCGTCCCTTCTCCTTGAGAACGCGGGCAGACGTCGGCGCCCGTAATAAGAGGGAAATATGGCATAAAATCGAACTCATTAGGAAAGTTCACAAGCCGGCTGATTTGCATAAACCCCGACACTGATTGGAAGTAATTAGGTTAGGAGACGGGACTCGCCGGCCGCTCTGCGCCTTTTGGCGCATTTCCTTCACTACCTCTCCGCGTATTTAGCCCTCCCTGCGCCTTTCGGAGTGTGTCCCCCCCCCCCCCCAATTTCCACCTCCACCTATTGAGCTTTCCTGCCCCTCAGTGTTCCCTCTAAGCTGAGTTAGTGTGAGCCGGCTCACAGACTTTTAGCCTCCTGCTCACGCGTTTTTGTCTTCGCTCGGGAAGGATGGCCCCAGAACCGACTGATTTATGCAGCGGCCGACTCGCTCGCTCTACCAACTTGAATGCCAGTAGCCCACAAAGCAGGATTTTTGCTCACAGGACTCCCCAGTTTAGAGGGAGCATTGCTGCCTGCCCCTCCATCCTAACTGGCAAGCTCAGACCGAAAGGCTCTGTTAAACCGTGGCTGGCCCCCTGTGCCCGAGAAGTTGAGTCTCTCTCTTCCCAGAGATCGCTAGTCCTTATAGCTCCCTAAGGGAGATTTGCTAATTGCCAAAATCCCAGCAGAAGGTCTTTCCAGGACTATCCCCCCCCTTAAAAGAAAAATAAAAAGCTAGCTATGCCCGGGATCGAACCTACGACCTTCGGCGCGCTAAATCGAGCCACCGCCACCCCTGCCTTCGTAGGAATAATCTGCAAACTGAATTTGCTTTCCTGAAATACCCCCATGGGGATCTGGGGTCTCCCCAGGCCGGTTCACCCCACCGTTCACTTTGGAAGTCAACATTTAGCTGTGTTCTCCCGGCCACTCACATAACACACCTCGGTTCTTCTCACCAAACACAGGAGCTCGGACGTCTCCAAGATATAAGAGGGGAACCCCCCTCCCTCCTCAATTCACACATCTTTAGAAAAAGTGTCTTGAATCTCTAGGATTACGTTTGCTTCCTCTTTAAAAAAGGGGAAAAGAGAGAGGAAGAAAGGGGATACGTTTAAAATACTGCTGTCAGGGGCGTTTTAATGGATCGGAGGATGGCAAAAAAATAAATTGAGTTATATGTTTTTATAGTATATATCTGTTTTGATCCATGTCGATAGTGGATGAAGCCCCCCGCCCCCCCCCCCGCCGATCGATACTTAGAAAATGCTTTTGACACCCCACTCCACCCCACCTTTGGGGGGGGGGAATCTTTCACGTCGGGAATAACGCTACCGAGCATCATTCAATAGGCATAAAAATTTAATTTAAACTTGTATATAGATATTTATATATTTATATATTTATACTTCTTTTAAAACTATGAAACAATTTTTTTTCCCCCCTGGGTGGGGGGAAAAAAGACACAGAAATGTATATATTTAACAACCCAACATGAATGGCTGTACAGGTGGTTGGATTCCATAATTTACTTCCAAGATATTGTGTTGCCGATTTAAATACAAAAAGAAGAGAGAGAGCTACATTAAATATACAAGAGAAGGTTTCGTACAAATTGCTTCCTCCTTTTCCTGGCTTTTAAAAAAATGATGTCCTTTCCTCTCGCCACCCCAAACATTGTACTTGACTCCCCCACCCCCCAATCTTCCGAAGAGGTGTATTCACTCCTCCATAAAATGAATTGCAGCGCAATTCTATGCGGTGACTCCAATTCAAAACCGCGGCGGTCAGTTTATTTAGATCGGAGTAAGAACGCATAGGACCGCGCGTTACGGGTGCAATCCTCTCCCAAGTTCACCCACTTTAAATCCACCGAGGTCAGTCCATGAAGACTGGCGTAACACTGCATAGGATCGCACGCGTTACGGTGCAATCCTATCCCAAGTTACTCCAGTTTAAACCCCACGGAGCTCGATCCACTTAGACTGGAGTGCCATCGCATAGGATCGCGCGTTCCAGCGCAGCCCTGGCGCCCGGTTACTCCGATTTAAACCCACTGAGAGCGATTCATTTAAGACTGGAGAATCAACGCGTAGGATCGCGCCGTCCGACTGGGATCCTGACGGTTTTCTCTCTCTCTCTCTGAGCAGTGTTTTGAAAACGACAATAATAATAATTAAAAAAAAACACAACCGTCCAAAAAATGAAGCGCGGATTGGTCTGCAAATAAATTAAAAGAAAAAAAAGACAGAGAAGGAAGGAAGGAAGGAAGGAAGGAAGGAAGGAAGGAAGGAAGGAAGGAAGGAAGGAAGGAAGGAAGGAAGGAAGGAAGGAAGGAAGGAAGGAAGGACGGACGGGGGAAGAAGGGAAATCGACACCGTTCCAGTCCGATCAGGCTACGCTCGGCCGAGGCCCGCGGTTTAAAGGTGGGACGTACCTTTCTTCAGCTCATAAGGCGAGTCCTTGCCCAGCTCGAGCTGCGACTGGCTGCGGAGGAGCTTGGTCTCCTTGGCCAGGGCCTCCGCGCGGTTCAAAAGCGTCTGGTTTAATCCGTTAAAGTGCGGGCTCCCGTTGCCCGCCGCGCCGGCGTTGTGGAGGTGTCCGAAAGAGCCGTAGTTCGTATAACCCGGGTAAAAGGGGCTGGTGTAGTAGAGCGGCCGGGAGAGGACGGCGGCGCTGTTGGGGAAGGGGCACTGGGCGGCCGAGGGCGACCTCGACGGCGGGGACTGCGCCGCGCCGGCCGCGCCCAAGCCCGGCGGAGCCTGCAGGGGCGCCTCGCCGCTCCCGTGGCCGCCGCCGCCGCCGCCCTCCTTGGCTTTGTCCGCTGAGGTGGCGATCTCCGCCAGCGACCAGAGTTTCGGCTTGGAGAGCGCCGCTGCCGCCGCCTGGGCAGGCGGCTGCTGGGGCGAGTGGATGACCGAGGTGCCGTGGTTGGAGGGCAGGAGGGGGTGCAGCTCCGCCGACGGGGGTCTGTACTGGAGGGGCAGCGGGTGGGGCGCCGGGGGGTCCTCTCCTCCTCCTCCTCCGCCCGCCTGCAGCTGCGGGTGGGCCTGCAGCAGGAGCCGGCCCGGCAGGCAGTGCGCCAAAGGCGGGGAGCAGCCCGGCGCGCCTTTCGACGGCGCCTCCTCCGACGCTTCTTTGCAATCCGAGTCGCTCAGGGTGCCGTCGGGGTCTTTGCCCGCTGCCGGGCCCTTCTGCTCCAGGCCTCCTCCACCTGGGGGGGTGGGAAAGCCAAATAAGGGCCGTCAGGCCTTTCTTACCTCCGGTGCGCCCCCCCAACACCCACCCCAGTCCTTTCGCTTCCTCGACGGCGCCCACCGATCCCCCCATTTCTCTGCCCTGCAGTCTCCTCTTTTCTCCTAAGAATCGGCGACTTGGTTCCCTGCAGCGGACGGCTTCTGCGAAGCCCCCCAGGGCAAGGCGAGGCCTCCGACCTAACCCCCCCCCCCACACACACACACGGCTTCCCTCTCCGCGCCCACCTTTCCCCCTTCCTACCTGTCTCCGTGGCCTCCTGGTCGGCCTTCTCCTCCAGCTTCTGCGGGTCCTCCTCGTCGTTCTTCTCCAGGTCGATGTTCTCCTCTTCCTCCTCGTCCTCGCTCCGGTTCCGGGGCGTCCAGGTCATCTTGTTCTCCTTCTTGAGGCGCCGCCGGGCGTTGGCGAACCAGGTGGAGACCTGCGTGAGGGTCATCTTGGTGATGATGGCCAGCATGATCTTCTCGCCTTTGGTCGGGTAGGGGTTCTTCCGGTGCTCGTTCAGCCAGGCCTTGAGGGTGGCGGTGGCGTCCCGGGTGGCGTTCTTCCGGTAGGCCGGGTCTCCGTAGGGGTAGGAGCCCAGGGGAGCCGCGTAAGGGTGGTAGCCCAAGGAGCCCGCCATGCCGGGCGTGTGGTCGTAGGGGGAGCCCTGCAGAAGACGGGGAGGAGGGGAGAAGGGAGGAGGAGAAGAAGAAGAAGTCAAGCAGGCCGAGGTGAGAAAGCGATCCCAGTTTGGCCAGCAATTTTAGAGTGTCCTTTCTTCTTCTTTTGCCAAGTTGGGCCTAGTCGTGCGCCTGTTCCCAGACAGCCCCGGGAAAACTCCGGCACAAACGTCTGGACTGTCCAGAAGGCGGACCCCGTGGACTGTCCACCAGGCACCCCTCCCGCGGGCATTTCCACGGTTTGCCACCCGCTTCCATCTCTGCCATATTTATCCAGCGATAAACGGGAACAAATTACACACACACACACAGCCCAATCCTTCCCCCTCCAACTGAGCGCCACCTCGCACACGAATTCCTTCCACACACGCAGACGGGACTTCCCGGGCGACGGCTCCCCACACAGCCCGCAGCGACAATAACCCTTCAACAAATGCACCCTTGGCACGCGCAGGGCCCCCGAAAAATACCGGGACTCGAACCGATTTCGCCTCGACCGGCGTCTCTCCCAGAGGCCTGGATCGGCTTCTTTACGCCCGAGTTCACTTCGCCTACAAGTGCTCCTGGATTCCTCACCCGAGTCCGGGGGGGGGAGAGAACCCACATACTTTTTGCTTTCCGGGGAGACCGGCAAAATTTCGCTTCCCCCTCTTTCATCCGGCGAGATGAACCTGTCTCTTTGGCCAAAGGTCTGGCAAGAGGGAGGTCTTTCAGGTGTGTTGATTTTTTTAAAAAAAAATATTTTTCAATGCAGAAAACCGGGCTTGAAAACTCCCCCAAATCGCCCCTCTGCAGCCCTGCTTTTTATTTTTTAAAAATAATAGCGTTCGGATGTCTCTGAACCGGCTGCCTGAGCCGGGATTACAGTTTTGCAATATTGCAGACGGCTAATTACTGAAGCGGCGAGGGGGAAACCGGCTCCGTTCTCTCGGCTCGGCCGCCCTCTTCTCCGGCAGCCGAACGGGGGAGCATCTAAACTCCTCGACTCGGATTTAAACAATTAGGGAAGGGGGGGGAGGGAGAGACGTGGGAAGGGGGGGGGTCGGCGTTCACTTTTTTAAACACTGCAAAATCCAGAGACTGTTGCCGTGTTTGGGAGGGCAGGGAAGCCCTTCTCCGGGAATCGCACTCTTTAAGAAATAAATGAATGAAATAAAATAAAAGACGGAGGTCCGGAGCGACCTCCGGTCTCGAGCAGGGACCCCCTTTTCTCCGCGCTGGAAATCCTGCTGGAGCGCCAGGACTCCCGAACACGCTCGCCTATTAGATTGGATTCTGCGGGGCTGCAGCGGCCTGTGCGGGGCGCGGGGGGGGACACTTGCTTCCGAGTAAACGCGGGGCTCGGCGGGGCTGCCCTCTCGCGCCCCCTGACCCGGGAGGAAGTGCCAACCCACCGCCAAAGCGCCCTCGGAATCGGCACGCCCGGGATCGCGCTGTAGAACTTGTTTCGTGTTTAAGAAGGTTCCTCCGGGCTTCGCCAGCGACCGATCGGGAGCGAACGGCCGTTCCTCCGTTCCCGCGGACGGAGTGCCCCTCCAGTTCCCGTGCCCGTGGCTGGGCGCCTCTTCGCTCGCCACTTCCGACCGGACCGGTTGGCATTTCGGCACCTCTCTCTCTCTCTCTCTCTCTCTCCCCAGCCTTCGAGAAGTTCTTCTTTCGCGCTCCGGCTCCATCCCAACCGAACCCGCCCCCCCCCACGTCTCTCCGGGACGGGGTCGCGACTTCCCTCCCCCAAAAAAACCCCGTCCTTACCACGTAAGAGGAGAACGCAGCCGCCGCCGCCGCGGCCGGATCCGCGCCGTACTGGAGGTGGGAGTTGTAACCGGGCGAAGGCGCGCTGAAGGCGGTGGAGCCGGCGTAAGGGGAGAAAGCCGAGCCGGACGACGAGCGGCCCAGCTCATCCGTCCGGGGTCCCGAGATCACGCTGGTGCTGTACGCCGGGCAGGAGTAGAGAGCCAGAGACGCCGACGGCTGGTATAAGTAGCCCTGAGGATACGACATGGCCAAGCGCGGGCATGCAGCCGCCAGCCAGCCAGCGCAGCAGCCGCGGCACGATCCGCCGCCCGGTCGGCTCTCCCCGTCGCTCTCGCCTCGTCGGAGGGCGCCTCTGCAGAGTCGGGCCGGCGGGCGAGAGGGAGGGAGAGCGGGAGGGAGGGCGGGCGGAGAGCCCCTGGGCTAGACGCGCGCCCCTCTTCGCCGCCTCCCCAGCGCAGCCGATCTAGCCGGGCGCTCTGGCGAGCGGTGCCTTTTCCCCCCTCCGCCACCACCTCCTCCTCCTCCTCCTGCTGCTCTCTCTCTCCCCCCCTGCCTCCTCCTCCTCCTCCCCTCCTTCTCTTGGACGGAGAAAGGCGCGCCCGCGCTTTCTCTCTCTTGCACTTTCTCTCTCTCGCGCGCTCGCCCCCCTCTCCTTCGAGCCTCTCCAAAGGTCCGGCCAAGATGCGAAGTTGCAAATTGAGGTTCCTGACGCCTGCGACGCGGCGCAGGCGAAGCTCCACCTTTCGCGGTTCCTGGCGGAGGAAAGGAAGGAGGGAGGGGAAAAAAGAGGGGTGGGGAGACGGAGAGAGCGAGCGAGCGAGAGAGAGCGAAGAGGTTGGCTTGCTCCTGCTGGGTTTGCCACGGCTTAGCAGCCAGCTGAAGCCCGCTCGCTCGCTCGGTCTCTTTCTCTCCTCTTCCTCTCTCTGGCTCTCTCGGAGACTCAACTGCGCCGGCTTCTGGTTGGCAATCGACAACCGAAAGCTGTTTAGCAAAGATCACCTCCAACTTTCTTCATTTGCTAAATACACCATCAGCGCAATTTCCCACTTGATTTATGGCACGAGGAGCGGGCTGGCGGGCTGGCTGGCCGCGCGCGCTGGAAAAGGCCGCGGCGCTCGCCTGATGAAATAACATTTCATAATAAGATTTACTAGCCATTTAGAAAGGAGGGAGGGAAAGGAGAGAGAGAGAGAGAAAGGGGGATCTGGAGTCTCTGGGCAAACAGACTCAGGGCAATTTGGGAAAAGAAAAGAGGGAAAAAACAACCAACACCTCTTCCTCTAAGGAGAGGGGCGTGAAACCTCCACTGCCCTGCGATCCACAAAGCGGTCTTGAGCAGGGTCTCTCCCGAGGCGAACTTTCTCAAGAGCTATTTTGATCTGGGTCTCACTCTTCGCCCCCCCCCCCCTGACATTCCACTTGACTTTTCAGTTACTCCTTCGGGCTCTGGGGGAACCTGTCGGCCGCTGAACGGGACTGCCATCCGCAATTCGCTTAAGCCGGCTCTCTTCGCACACGCCCCTTCCTAAATTAGGTGGGTGGGGAATGCCACGGAAGCGACGTGAGGATCGAGCCCGTTCGCGCCGGATCCACCCTCCCGGAACCCCTCCGTCCCTCCCGGAGAAGCGCGAGGACCGGCAGCGCGGCTTAAGAGGCTCGGGGATCGCGGCGCCGGGGACTCGAGGTTGTATTTCCCTGCGGCTTTCGGCGACCGGCTGCGGCGTTTGTTGCGTAAGCTCCGGGTTGGGTTTTTGGCGTGGGAAAGTCAGATTGGCATCTCGGTTCCCTTTAGGAGGGGGGGAGGGAATCCTGCAAGCTGTGACCTACCTCACCGGGTTGTTGTGAAGGTAAGGTGAAATCGCACTCCCCGAGGGACTTGAAGGAATCTGAATCTGTCTGTCTATGCTAGGTGCATTCGCTGAAATCCCACCCCATCCCACCCCGTCAATCATTCCTCTAGATAAACCACAACCACGAACAGATAACGTGAAGCCCCACTGGAGGCAATGAATGGGACTACTCGGATGGTCTCTGGTGGTGGATCGAGGCCCCAGACCCTGGAGCCCAAAGACCCCTTTCCTGGCAGGTGGTTTTCATAGCTGGTGCTTTCCTTTCCTTTCACTAGACGGGCTACCGGGAGCTGCAAGCCCCGCCCCCCCCTCTACCTGTTGCTATCTGGGCGAGAGGAAACAGCCAGGGTCTGACCCCGCCCAGTCCCAAGATCCTTTGAAAACAACAACAACAAGAAGAAGAAGAGTCGGTTTCTACGTTTCAAAACAAAAGACCTCTTTCTTTGTAAGCTGGGTCTGGCGGGAGTTGCGACCCCAGGAGGATTTCTTGCCCCCCCCCCCGGCCTTTTCGAGAGCTAGGAGAGATGGGTGGAGGCTAATGGGAAGACAGAAGGAGAAAAGTAGGGTGTCAGATGCGTAGTTTGCGCCGGACCTGGAAGGGGGAGTCTCACAGGTACTTCACCCACCTCGCACCCACCCACCCCGGCTTTCAATCCCATCCGAGGCCGGGAGGGAGAGTCGATTAGAACCATAGGGACTCCGAAAGGAATCCCTGCGGATCGGAGCATGTAACCTCCCTGGATTGCGGCAGAGACGTTTCCCAGCAGGGGGGAAAAAAAAAAAAAACCATCCTCGGGGGGTTCCTCTGTCCCCCTCCCACCCCCCCACAGCCCACTCCCTTTGGAGCAGTTGATAGGTAAACCGCCTCTGGAGCTTTAATATGTAATACGTTTCTGTGATATGTTTCTGTCTCTCGTCGGGCCGGCCTGACACTGTCCGCCCCCCGCCCCCCAGTTTCGCACCTGAAGTTTCGCGTCCCGCGAACAAACAAACACATATTACAGCCTCCCCTGGTGGTTTTCAGGGCTCCCCCCCGCCTTTTAAGGCAGGCGATCTGAAAGGGGCTGTTTGTTGGGGGGGGGGAGAACTTAATGTGGAGGTCCAATACAGAGATGAGCCCCCCCCCCGCTATCTGTCGGAGCTTGCTTTGGGGCTACCAGTTTCCTGAAACCAAACGTGCAAGGAAGGTGTTGAAAGTATAGGCGGTCGACTGGTTTCCAGAGAAAGGATTGAAGCAAAAGTTTCTCTCTCTCTCTGATTTCCGGACCTGAACTGGATTGACAGACCAAACCCCGCTCCCACGGACTTGGGACAGTCGGTCGCATTGAAACCCGCGTGGTCTCCTTTGGAACACAGGTATTTCCTTCTTCTGCAGTCCTTCGTAGGCTCACCCAGGGGCCAGCCTTCGAGAACACTGTGAGGCTTTTCCCAAGCGAAGCTTCTTCTGGTTGCTGCGACCTATTAAACTGGTCGTAAATAGTCTTTACCGGGGCGGGGAGTTCAGGGTGAGTTAACGCACCACTCTTAGGTTCTCTGGCCAGAAATAAAAAAAAGGAAGTTGTGGTCTTCAAACTACACCAGTCTGGGATTTCCTTTTTTTGAAACTGCGGCGGACTTTCGAAGGCGGGCTTTGAAGATTGCAAATCCGCCTTGAGATTTATTTATTTATTTTTTTTAATAAGGGCTAAGAAGGCCGCGATCCCAGGGGCTCGGAAGCCAGTCCCGCTGATTTTCCTTCCGAGTAAAGACCTACTTGCTCTGCGTTCTGCGACGCTGCCTCCGTCCAGCCCTGGCGCCGGAGGGCTTAATGCAATCCTGGCACTTCGGTGGCACCACGACGGCTTAACCGGCCTAAGGATCGAGTTGCTTCACCATCTCAACACGATCCTCCCGATCACGCTGCGAATGGATTCTCTTGGAGACGTGGTGCGCTCCGCGTGTTTCTGGGCTTGCGCTCTGCCGCTCCCGGGAAGGGGGGGGGGCGGGGGTCGAGAGAAGCGAAAGATTGTCCCGCTGAATCCACACCCAAAGCTCTCAGACCTCTAGAGAATTCCCTCCTGCCCCGGCTGCTGGTCAGCCAGTTAGCCAGTCAAGTGTGTTTCTCTCCCTCCCTCCCTCTCCCCTTTGATGCATTCGAATTCAGAAGGCTGATGTCTTTCCGGGGGGGGCTTTCTTAAAACTAGCAAAAAACACTGAATATGCATGGTCGATTAGTCATGTAACTGCTCCTGTCCAGGGCAAGACCACTCTAATTAGGCAGTCTGGAGAGTGAAGCAGGAAACTTAACATTCTTGTTGAAAGTGTCTCTCTGTGTGCGTGAGTTTAAATAAAGCCATTCTTCCCACACTTTCTTCCTCTTTTCTCTCCATTTCTCCCTCTTTGCACATAGCAAAAATACAGGGCGAAGATTTCAGGAGACAACGAGGGAAATGTCCTGCGAGGAAGAGGTTTTCCTTCGGATGACTGCCAAATAAAAGGGACCCAGACCTTTCCGTGTGGATGCTCCACAGTAACACGCAACAACCTCCCTCTAAGATGGGTCGGGATGGTCACTCGCCTACTACCGGTGCTTGGGGGGGGGGAGAGGGGAGGCTGGAATTAATCGGCCAACTTCATTTCTGCCTGGCTGTTGTCCCCAGCGGGGACATCTGCACCATTCCATTCTCACAACAACCCTGCAAGGTAGGTTAGGTCGAGAGAGGGTGACCGGCTACCCAGAATACCCAGCGAGCTTCCACGGCGGAGTGGAGATTTCGAGCCTCCCAGATCCTAGTTCCGCCCTCTGACAATTACATCACACTGGTTTAGGGCTATTTTGGTTGTCCTCTTGCTCTTCTCCAGTAAGGGGGCATAGCATTGACACAGGAAGCTGCCTTATACTGCCTTGGTCAGTATTGTCTACTCAGGCTGACAGCGGCTGTCCGGGGTCTCGGGCAGAGAGGTCTTTCCCATCACCTCCGACCTGATCCTTTACCTGGAGACACCGGGGATTGAACCGGGGACCTTCCGCATGCCAAGCAGAGGCTCTGCCGCTGAACCACACGTTCCCTCTAAGGTGTGGAGTCTTGCGAGCAAAAATTCTACTTTGTGAGCTACTGGCATTAAAGTTTTGAGCCAGCGATTTGGCTACTGCATCAATTCGTTTGCTCTGGAGCCCTCCTTCCTGAGCGAAAACCAAAATGCGTGAGCCGGAGGCTAAACAACTGTGAGCTAGCTCACACTAACTCAGCTTAGAGGGAACACTCTTAGAGGGAACAGCTTAGAGGCCCCACAGCCCCTCCCCTTCAAGGGTCAGCCACCAATGGCCAAGACACATCACTCAGACACGGCTCCTCCCTCATTAAGGCCCATATAGATCGAGAAGGTCCCTGCCCCGGGGAAGCTTACAGTCGAAAACGCGTAGCAAGGAAGAGACCAAAAGCAGATGGAAGGGCAGTGTGTGTGTCGAATCTGCATTCATTCTCGTCTCACCTCCTAAGGTCGAGTTTCAGCAGGGAGGAGGACTGGGGAGGGGGCACTGCCAAGCTTGTCACTTGAGCAGCGTGTCAAGTGACTGGCAGAGAGGTCAAGATCTCTCTTGTTCCCTTCTGGGCGGGGGCGTGCTATGGTAACCGGCGGCGTTCCCAGGAGAGGGGGACGGAGCTGAGTCACAGTCCAGTTAGGGAGGTCTCTGTAAGCCGAGAGCAAAGGCGTCCGGAAAGCAGAAGCCTGGCGCAACTGAAGCCACCCCTCACTAGACCAAAACGGTTATAGACTTTTTCTTCCCAAAGGGACTCAGAGGAATGGAGCTGCTCCCCGACGGTTGCCAACCTCCAGTGTGGTCTGGAGAACCCCTGGAATTACAGCTGATCTCCAGACTACAGAGCTCGGTTCCCCTGGAGAAGGCAGCAGCTTTGAAAAGGGTGGACTGTGCATGGCATTATACCCAGCTGCGGTTCCTGCCCGCCCCAAACGGGGTCCTCCCCCCAAGCTCCATTCTCAAAGCTTCAGGAATTTCCAAACCTGGAGTTGGCAACTGTAGGCTGTCGAGACGGGTGCCCGGGATCTTCATTTCCCTCGCGGGGGAAAAAAAATCAGTTTCTGTCTACCCATGTGAGTAAATATATGTATAATCTTCATATAAATTTAAGTTTACTCACCTTTCAGGTGGGGTGAGCAGTCAAAGGGAGTTGAAAAGGGGGGAAAGAATGGCAGAATTAGTTTGGGAGCAAAGAAACTGAAGACGGATGACTGGAGCTAAAGAATACAAATAAACCCATTTCCCTTTTAAATAGCGTGCTAAAGCTTCGGGACTGCATTACCCGAACGCCTCTCTGCTCGTAGGCCCCGCCTCTCTTACCTCTCCGTGTCCTGATTGGTCAGTAGCTGCCAGACGCTCCGGGGCGATCAACCGGGATTGGTTCCCGCGGGCCGCCACTCTTCGTTGCCACAGAGACGCGCTGCAAACCTGGCCGGCGCGTGCAGCGGAGGCGCTATGGTGCCGGCGGAGAAGTGTTTGCTTCCCTTGCAATGACGGGCAGCTCCTTGCTCTCTTTTGCTTGGTGCGGCCGAGGGAGGAATCCGGACTTTGGAAAGGTGAGCGCGGGCTGGGCAACCTCTAGGGGGAGGAGCAGAGCAGTGTGGGCCCCCTGCAACAGTGTTGCTCCGGATTCCTTCCCCCTCCAACCCCCCCCCCCTTCCCGGGCCCGGGGATTCGGCCCCCGCCGCCACCTGTGTTGCCCCGTTGTTTGCTAATTCCTCCTAATTTGCATCTGTGTGTTGCAAAGCGGGATTAGTTGCCTTCTTGAGCTGGGGATTGGGAGCCTCGCAGAAATGGCAAACGTTTCCACCAGGGGCTGATCAGCGATTGCTGATAATTGACCGGCGTCTCCGAGAGGGGCGGGACCGGAATAGTCGAAAGAGGTCCGGATCGATATTGTTTATCGTTACTCTCGGACGCTCTAAACGGGTGCTCGGAGGTAAAGAACGCTTTTGGGGCTTATTCCCAGGTAAGTATGCACGAGATTGCTCGTGGGGTGCGTGAGAACGGTGCTTTTGTGGATATCTGGGGAGACAATGCGAAGTAGATAGCTCTGGAAACACTTTGTCGTGCAAATCCTATCCAAAGGGTGTGCGTAAACTGCTCTCAAGTTGCAGCCGATTTATGGCGATCCTGTAAGGTTTTCAAAGCAAGAGGCTAACAGAGATGACACGCCACTGCTTGCCTCTGTGGTACAGCCCTGGAATTCCTTAGCCGTCTCCCTTCCAAATACTAACCAGAGCCGACCCTGCTTAGCTTCTGAGATTTGATGAGATCTGGCTACCCTGAGCCATCCGGGTCAGGGGAGAGGTACTCCGAGTCTAAATCCATTCACTTCTGCTGTTGCAGTAAGGTAGTTTCCTGTTCCTTTTAATATTGTCAAGGGGATGAAGTTGTGGGTTTCTGATACCTTTAGTGTGTCTCCCTGTTGGTGAAATGCTGGTGGTGGTGGGTGGTTTGGAATAGGGGTTCGTGTGTAGGCATAAGCAGCAATGGATGTCTGAAGTCTGTGGAGTAGAATCAGACTTATATGGTGCAATTAGGAACGGGAGATCTGATGTCTGTGTTTTAGTGCTTTGTCTGAACTAATTCTGAACAAAGATATTATTTTGTTCCAACAGTGTTGGAGCTAGAGGGTTGCTCTTCCAATCACATAGAAGTAGACACCTTTCTATTTGTTACTGTAAAGGATATTTTTTTTAAAATATCTCATGAAGATCATTGAAACACAACACTAAACACAATACAATACTGAAGCGGTAAGTCAGCAGACAGTTACAATTTATTATTCTGGTACCTTCTTCACGGTTTGCATTCCACCTTTCTCAGTGGCGACTCTTTCCTGTTGGATTCCCCTGCCTGTGTTTTCCTTGGAAGACTCCCCCCCCCCCCGTGTTCAATAGGACAATTCCCAAGTAGGTGTGCATGAGATCATGTGTTTAATCTATAATCGGCTGTCCAGAGGAATTCATTCTAAAGTCTACCAAAGTGTAACCTACGTGGGTTTTGTTGACCAGGTTTTCCCATCAGACCAGGTGTGGGTTATGCAGCTGCGATTATTGTTGTTGGGTGTGTTGAAAGTGGTGTTGCATAGATTCACACTACTGGCGTGTGTAGCGTTCCGCCTGTAAATGAGTATGTGTTTGTACTGCACGTCTGGACAACACTAATCGAATATTAAAATGCCGCTCATTGATGCATTTATATTGCTGATTGTCTAATATAAATTCTCGGCAAAGGTGTCGCGAGCCCCCCGTGAAATCCGCTTCCAAAGTAAGAGTTCTGTTTGTTTTCAAATGGCTCAAATGTATAAGCTTATGAATTACTGATTCCCCCGCCCCCCCCCCCCGCCTGCATTCTGTACTACATATCAAAGAATCCAGGCCCTTTGGAAATCCTGCCTAAACAGAATCCATCAGCTGGAATCTCCCAGGCACTTTTACTAAGCAGGCCTGCAATAATTATTATTTTGCCTGTGTGCAAGTGATTATTAAATATCTGTCCCAACTGGATTATTTTGTTTTAAGAAGCAAGAATCAAATTCGCTGTTCTTAAAAAGGATCACACGGGCTTGTTGCCTCTGGTAAACACACCGACTCCCCATAAGCCAGGTCCCTGCATATTTTTACATTCTCATTCCACACAGGTGTGCACTTTCATCAGTTTTCAGTTCCTCTGTGGCATGGATATTTTATCACCAGGTTAATTTTTATTGCTCAGAAGCTCTCTCTCTCTCTCTCTCCCCCTACCCCTTTCAAAGAGCTTCTCTCATAATCCTCCAACAATACTCCGTCTTCAGCAAGTTGGAGGGCTTTTAATGTATTTAACGCTAAGTGTGTGTGCATGCCAAATGAGTACCAATTTGCATCTCGCCAGCGCTTCGCTTCCCGAATCCAAAAGCGGACCCATTTCAATAATCAGTCTATGGCTCAGAGAGCAATAAGGTAAGATGACTGCCGTGTTAACAGCCTTCTCTTGATAGTTGTCATTCTGTGTGGGTTCCCCCCCCTTTTTTAAAGGCTTTATTGTATTTGCAAGTTTGATTCTAGGTTTCATTGATACAGTGCGGCCTGGGTGGTGTTGAGCCGTCGCGAATCGAGCCGTCTATTGCTGAGTCGGGTCGTCCTCGCCACGCTATTCCTGTTGTCTTGGCACTGCAGTTTTGAAAGAGCACTGTAGATAATTTTTGGAGGTATTGAAACATTTAGCGGAGGTTTCCTTCGCTGTGGCTGTCATCTCGGCTTTGCGTCAAATTGGGGGTTCGTTTCTTAAGGATGTCTCTATCTGGTGCTTTGCCTGCACATTGGGAGACCCTGCGTGGCCAGGCGAAGGGGCCCTTCCTTGGAGAGAGAGCGTATTCTTTAAGTAATAAAGAATGAAAAACAAAACAGAGCAAAAGAATCTAAATCTAATCTCCTCTGATGGGCCTTTTGATTACAGGGAAATATGAACTTGGCGTCCTCTTGCATTCTGCCTTATATCGCTCGAGTAGAAAACTTTGTCGACGTTAGAGGAACCGTGACATCACGGCCGATAAGTTTGCTTCTGTTTTAAGGATCGGCTGAAATTGCCTGGTTTCACGTTCATGCATGCTGAACGGGTCTAATATGGAGCTTGCATTTTTTAAAAGTAGCGTTGGAAAAAGCTGGGGACTTGGTCAACCAGGTGCCAAATATACAGTACCTTGTGGGGAAAATACAATCCATAGTGAGTGAGATACCTGCATGGGTAAGGTTCTTACAGGACTCATTAAGGCATTTCTCCTACCTTGGTATCCATACTTCCTACCTTAATGGAGTTCTCCTAAGCTTTAAGATGAGTGTATAAGAACTGTGCTTGCATAGGGGCTGGATCACCCCCTAAGAATTTTACTTCCCCTCCGTCTCCCCACCTTCTCACTCTTCTTCTTCCTCTTAGGTAGGTTAGGATTTTAACTTGGAACCTGAACACCTGATTTACTTCTCTCTGTGTCGATCTTTGTTCTGTGTTTTGATCTCCACCCTCCATTTTTATTGTGGTCTGTAGGGTTGTATTGTAATTCTCTAATTACTAGACGTTAATATTTCTCTCCTACCCGTGGGGGGAAGCCGAGGCTGAGATGTCCAAGGCCACCCAGAGAGTTAATGGCTGCCAGTAATTAGACTCCACGTTTTCTGGATCAGGCCCAGTCCCTCTGGCCATCCTTTACATTTGGCTTTCTTTGCCAGCCATTTGGGTGTGCTTTAAAAAAAAAAAATACAGATGCGATTAACAGGTGTGTGGAGCTTATTTTTTGTTTTTGGAAGACTATTCCCCCCACCACTTTAACTTTTTCTAGAAGGCTACGTGTGGGAACAGAGATCTCCAGAGGCTGAGTTTGAATTATGTGTGCTGATGGGCAGATGCGAGGCCCAGTTTCCCCTGAGGTAACCTTGTGTGTGGGCCGCACTGGTGCAGACTTCAGGTAGGAGCTCACGTGATGGGATTTTTTGCGTTCCCTGAAAATATAAATGAAATCCCTGCCTATGGAAAGCTAGCGTGCCAGGAAGAATGCTAGGTTGAGGGTTGCCAGCCTCCAGGCCAAACCAAAAAGAAGGAGGGGAACCAGCGTACAAGAAATGGTGCAAAACACAAGAGACCACTGGCTGAAATCACTTAAAGTGAAATATATATATGTGTGTGCATGTATGTAAAAATAATATTTAATGCCGAGTTCACTATCAGTATAACTGGATGAAACCTAAGTATTCTTACAAGGAACAGCACTAATGCTGAAAAATAAAGTCACAATAATACAGAGAAGTAAAATTTCAAAAAATTTCAATGTGTCTCACTTCTGTTGTATTATAATTTCGTAGTCCAACTTGACATGCATTCATCATGGAGTAGACTTATATAGTTCCAGGAGGATCCAAATAATCTTGGAGTTCATAAGCCATAAAACGACGTGTAGTCCGGATGCAAGCTGCCACGTTTCGAATCTTTTTCAAAGCCGAAAGGCTATAGTGGGACCCTATCTCAGTACTAACACATACAGACAACAGTTTGATCAATCACAAAGGATCATGGATCATGGATGAATGCATGTCAAGTTGGACTACGAAATTATAATACAATAGGAGTGAGACACATTGGAATTTTTGGGACTTTACTTCTCTGTACTATTGTGACTTTATTTTTCTGCATTAGTGTTGTTCCTTGTCAAGTTGGACTACGAAATTATAATACAACAGAAGTGAGACACATTGAAATGGGATATCCAGTAAGTTGTGCGATAGAGCTGGGACCAGTGTTCCCTCTAAGCTGAGTTAGTGTGGGCTAGCTCACAATTATTTAGCCTCCAGCTCACACATTTTTTTGTCTTAGCTCGGGAAGGGATGGCTCCAGAGCCAACTAATTTATGCAGGAGCCAAATTGCATGCTCACAGTTTTGATGCTAGTGGCTCACGAAGTAGTATTTCTGCTCACAAGACTCCACAGCTTAGAGGGAGCATTGGTTGGGACTGCAGAAACCTGCCAGCGGGCAGAAATCTGATGACAGAGCTGCAACTTAGCTGAAACAAAGCATAAGCCTTGCAGAAATCCTTCATTCTTGATTTGATTGTTTGAAGCTGCAGCAACCGACGTGTGTTTGTGTACGCAAGAGATAAAAACACCCAGGGCTCTTTTTGTAGCAGGAACTCCTTTGCATATTAGGCCACACGCCCCCTAATGTAGCCAATCCTCCAAGAGCTTACAGAGTTCTTCTTACAGGGGCTACTGTAAGCTCTTGGAGGATTGGCTACATTAGGGGTGTATCGCCTAATATACAAAGGAGTCCCTGCTACAAAAAGAGCCCTGCAAACACTAATAAAGTAATTCTGGATTTGGAGTGGGTGGGGCATTGCACCTTTTTTTTTGGGGGGGGTGACTTGCCTTACACATGTCAGAAATATGGGCACGCTTAATTAGTTAGCTATACTGTGACATTTTAATGCAAGGTTGCTTGGAGACACTATTAAACAGGGAACCAATGACAAAAAAAGAGTGTCTCAAAGTATAAAGGATTATTTAAATTTACAACCATTTCAGGATTTCTCTTCTAACAGCAAATAATTGATGGAGTGAATGCAGAGGGGGAAAAAGAGAGCAAAACCCCCAGAGGGGTGCAGTCCATTCCGGGTATTGTAATCCATCCCAGGTCTTACATGCAGCTCTGCCCATGTGCGATGGACACACAGATTACCCTGCAGTGGCAGGTTGGGGCGGGGGGTGAGGATTAGAAAAGGGCTGAGATCAGCAGTGAGTCAATCCTTTGCATAAAATAGCATGGGAAGGGGAGGAAAAGAGCGGTTACAGGAGAGAGGGGGCATATACACTTTCTAAATGAGTGTGGAGTAGCCCAGAAGTGGATCATCGCCTATAAAACAGACTGAAGAAACTCTGCATAGGATGTCACTGCAATCCACCCATAATATGGGGGTTCCACATAATGCATCTTCTCAAATGTGCTTCCCCCCCTTTAACATGGTTGTTTTGTCCACTTGCAAGTGTTTGTGGGTTTGTTATTTATTTTATTTACTTTATTTATACTTTGCCATTCTCCTCCCTAGGGACCCAAAGTGGCTTATATTGCCAGTTTGGTGCAGTGGTTAGGAGCATGGACTCTAATCTGGGAGAACCGGGTTTGATTCCCCGCTCTTCCACATGCAGCTGCTGCTGTGACCTTGAGTCAGTCACAAATTCCCCCACATATACCCCAGGGAGCACTGAGGTCGGGGTCTCAGAACTGACTGTCCCTTCCAGGCCCCAAGGATGCCAGGCTTGCTGCCACTAGGGCCAGGGCCTTCTCAGTGGCGGCTCCATACTGGTAGAATGAGCTCCTGGAGGAGATCAGGGCCCTGCGGGATCTTATGCAGTTCCTCAGGGCCTGCAAGATGGAGCTCTTCTACCAGACTTTCAACTAGGAGCCGCCTCCACTATTACCAATGAGTCGGCCCTAGTTTTAGCATCTGGCCTCCACCACTGTGCTCAGGAAGACCATTGGGTGGCAAACTGTTTGGCTGTAGGGTGTTTCCAGCATGTGTCAGGTAGCCCTGTCATGTATTTGGAATGTAGGGGAGTACTTTCTCCTCTGAGTTTCTCATCAGTTCTTTTCACTGTCCGCTTGTTATCATATGTATGACCTTGTGGTGTCTCAGGCTGCTAGGCACTACACTGGGAATCAACGGCTTTTAAATTGTTTTTCTCTTATGCTTGCTTGCTTTGCCCACACACGTGAATTATAATCATTGGCTTCTTTTAGACTAGGGGGTGTTTGAATTTACTATAAGTCAGAGGCCTCCATTATCCATGGCCATTCCTGACACGAACTGTGTATGCACCTCTAGTTATGATTTACCAATAAACAGAATCTTCTTATGAAGCCCTCCGTTGCGTGATCTGACTAAGGAACCTGACAGCATGCCATCTAATGTACCCAGTGTATCAGCACTAGCACTTTATGATTTTACATTGTTATTGTATTT
The DNA here is from genome assembly GCA_029375565.1 of Gekko gecko. Classification (NCBI taxonomy): domain Eukaryota; kingdom Metazoa; phylum Chordata; class Lepidosauria; order Squamata; family Gekkonidae; genus Gekko; species Gekko gecko. The sequence goes on from JAPDNY010000014.1 coordinate 9,981,964, forward strand.
GAAATTCTAAACGGAATTCATGTGATTTTAATGGTCATTATAGACCAATTACGTAAGCTGCCCTGAGCCTGCTTGCGGGGAGGGTGGGGTATAAATTGAATAAATAAATAAAAGTTCTTTCAGAGCTGTTCTCTCAAGGGCAGTTCTCGAGAGAGCTCTCTCAGCCCCACCTGCCTCACAGGGCAGCTGTTGGGAGGGGAAGGGAAAAGAGATTGTAAGCCGCTCTGAGACTCCTTCAGGTAGTGAAGGATGGGGTATAAATCCAATCTCCTCCTCTTCCTTCCTCTTTCCTCCATTTTATCCTCATACCAACCTTGTGTGGTAGGTTAGGCTGAATGTATGCAAGTGGCCCAAAGTCACCCAGCAAACTTCCATGGCACAAGTGGAGATTCGAGCCCAAATCTCCCACTTCCTAGTCTGATGCTCTAACCACTACACCTTGCTGGCTCTTGAAACCCATCTGATTTGTTGACTGAAGAGTCCCTTAATTGGATATGAAAGGAAGATGGAATGGAGGCTCATTCTGCATCTCTGTGTGTTGAGTTACTGGGATAATATGGTCCAAGTCTTTGTGTGTTTGGGAGGGAGAAAGAACAACTTATTTCCATACAGGGGGGAGGCCATGGCTCAGTGGTAGAGCCTCTGCTTTTCATGCAGAAGGTCCCAGGTTCAGCCGCCAGGATCTCCAGGCGAAAGGGCCAGGCAGTAGATGATGGGAAAGACCTCCACCTGAGACTCCATAGAGCCGCTGCCAGTCCAAGTAAGCGATACTGATCTTGATGGACCAATGGTCTGGTTCCGTATAAGTCAGCCTTCTGTGTTCATGTGTGTTTCATGAACCTTTCATTATATGTTTTTTATTAGTCAGAATAATGCAGACATCTTGTATTCCATAGTATGAAGTAAGGTTGCCAGCTCTGGGTTGGGAATTTCCTGGAGATTTGGGGGTGGAACTCCGAGAGGGGAGTGACCTCGGTGGAGAATAGCGCCGTATAGCCTGCCTTCCAAAGCAGCCGTTTACTGCAGGGGATCTGGTCTTTGTAGCCTGGAGATCAACGCGCTCCCTCTAAGCTGTGGCGTCTCGTGAGCGAAACTTCTACTTTGTGAGTGACTGGCATTAAAATTGTGAGCGAGCAGTTTGTTTACCGCATGAATTAGTCTGCTCTGGAGCCATCCCTCCTGAGCGAAGACAAAAAGGTGTGAGCCGGAGGCTAAAAAACTGTGAGCTAGCTCACACTAACTCAGCTTAGAGGGAACATCGCAAGATCAGTGGTAATTCCAGGATATCCGCCAACTTGGTGACTGGCAATCCTAGTGCGGTGAATTAACAGGATCTCCCTCTCTTTTACAGTCCTACAGAAGTTAAATGCAAAGAGTTGGATTCAAGTGAGAGGGGTCTCTTCCGCAACTGCTGTATTGCTCGTGGGCAGAATGATTTCATGAATGTGAGGAGGACACGTGACTGCAACCCATACTCCCTTTCTGGAGCAGAAGGTGAGAGAAGGGCGAGTTTCTTTCATACCGTCTCCTTTAAAACGAAACAGTCTTCAGAAAGTGTTTACTTAAAAACAGGTTGGACCAAAGGCGAGAACTTTTCTCTCCTCCCAAAGAGCGCAACGAGAAAGCCTGTGCGGCTGGTGAAAAACAAGAAATGGGTGTTTCACTTTTCATTAAATCAGCATTTCAGCTGTTGAGTGATGTATCACACCTGTTGCCCTGTGAAGCAGGTGTAGCACGGCAATCCCTTACTCACAAGTAGGTTTTTATTTCTCACGGGAGCAGTTGTGTTCCCGTTGAGAACTTCTTCGTTTGTTGCAATCCGCGAAAAACATTATGCAGGAGCTGCAAAGGGTTACGGCCCTTCCTTACCTTCTTAAACCCCTTTACTTTGTTGCCGCTTCAGTCTTGGCAGTACAGGGAGCGATTTTGGAGGCAACACCAGATTAGCAATACAGAGAGTAGTTCCGTGCGCAATAAGTTACTGGTGTCCCATTTTGTGAAACTTCATAACATCTTTTAGTACTTTGTAACAGCCTGGAATGAATGCAGAAGCTGACTGAAGAACTCAGATATTCGGAACTTGATGTTTTACAATATAATGATATCCAGGAAGAAGATATCCGAAACGAAGATAATAATCCGGAGACTTCGTTTGAATGAAAACTAGACACAATCAATTTTCGGTATTATTTATTGTATCTATATTTGCTTAAGAACACAAGAGAAGCCAATGTTGGATCAGGCCAATGGCCCATCCAGTCCAGCACTCTGTCACACAGTGGCCAAAAATACCAGGTGCCATCAGGAGGTCCAGCAGTGGGGGCAGGACACTAGAAGCCCTCCCACTGTTGCCCTCCCCCCAAGCACCAAAGAATACAGAGCATCACTTGCCCTAGTATAGAGTTCCTATCTATACCTTGTGGCTAATAGCCACGGATGTACCTCTGCTCTATATGCTTATCCAATTCCCTCTTGAAACCATCCATGCTTGTACCCGCCACCACCTCCTGTGGCAGGGAATTCCATCTGTTAATCACTCTTTGCTTAATGAAAACCTTCTAGATTGTATTAGCATTGTTGTACGCAGTTGTTTTCTGTCTTGATTCCCTTTGCTGACTGTGTGATCCTTTGCTATATTATTCATGGAATGTTTGACTATATATATATATATATATATATATATATATATATGAATATTTAACGATTATTAAATGATACACTGTCCATTGACCAGCATGCAAATTCTGTCCAGAACTGACAACTGCCCTCTCAGGTCTCAAGCAGAGGTCTTCTCTAGCCTCGTTGCCTGGGAATCTTTTAACTGCCAGTGCCGAGGATTGAATCCAAGCCTTTCTGCACACACAACCAATGCTCTGCTCCTGAGCTCTGACGGGAGTTATCAGCTCCGGGTTGGGAAATACTTGGAGATTTGGGGGCGGAGCCTGAGGAGGAGGGCGAGGTTTGGGGAGGGACCTCAGTGGGGTCATAATGTCATCGATTCCACCTTCCAAAGTGGCCATTTTCCCCCAGATGAACTGATCTCTATTTGGTGTGAGAGTTTGGTGTGTGAGCCAGTTTGGTGTAGCGGTTCAGTGCGCGGACTCTAATCTGGGTTTGATTCCCCACTCCTCCACTTGCAGCTGCTGGATGACCTTGGGCAAGCCATAGTTCTGTCAGAGCTGTCCTTGAAAGGGCAGTTTCTCTCAGAGCTCTCTCAGCCCCACCTACCTCACAGGGTGCCTGTTGTGGTTAGAGGAAGGGAAGGAGTTCGTAAGCCGCTCTGAGACTCCGAGTGAAGGGTGGGGTATAAATCCAATCTCTCCTCTCCTCCTCCTCCTCGTCTGTCGCCTGGAGATCAGTTGCAATCTCAGGAGATTTCCAACCCCCACCTGGAAGTTGGCAACCCCAGCTCTGGCACTTTTTGTCTTTGGTTGGCCATGCCTTGGAAAATCCAGCTCTCTTTGCCTCTTTATAACAGTGTTCTAAGGAAGAGACCTCTGTGGGGAAAACGGTTCACCTGGGCCATTTCCTGTGTTTTCTCAAAGTGCGTGATGGATGTCTAAAGACCTGGAAACCGGGAGAAAATCCTCTCTGACTACAGCAGCTACAATAAGACGCCAAGAAGCCAGAACAGAACGCAAATCCTGCCTTCTTTAGGCAGCGCAATAAATACAACAAGGGGCTGTGACTCTGGGTATATTGGAGATGTACTAAATAACGCAACCGTTCTGTTTATTACCAGCTCCGTTGGATAATATGCAGCTATAAAGCCTTCATGAGGATTGTTTTTATTAAGACATCTCTGTCATCCTGAGGAGGGTGGTGGTGTGGGGGGGAGAGGCTATAATTTCTTTCTCGTTACAGGGGCCCCGTGGCAGCGATGTGCATGAAAAGAGAGACCGGAGAGAGAAACGCATTTCCAAAAAGGCATAAGGTGAGGGGACCACTCCCAGGCAGATGGGCTGAGGGCATCGAAATGAGTTCTAGGACTCTCCTCTTCGAATTTCACTCCTACCAGTTCAAAACCGCTGTAGACAGGGTTGCCAGCATGCAGGTGAGTAAACGTGGAACAACACCGTGTTAAAACGAAACCCACAATTCCGATAGGGTAACTATGCCTTCGTATATTCATTTAAATCATATGCTTAAATATACAATAAAGACCCTGTTAATGCACTGATAACAAAAACCTAAAGAACAATATATCTATATCTATCTATGTATATCTTGTAGAAAAGTCCACATCTGCAGAGATGAATATGCAGACAGGATTCAATGCTGTAGACCAGGGGTGTCGAACTCATTTGTTCTGAGGGCTGGATCTGACATAAATGAGACCTCGTCGGGCCGGGTCGCGTGTGTCATAAAATGTCATGCCAGGGAGCGGAGAGACAAACTTTATAAAGGACACAGAAACAAAGGGTTTTTTTTTTACTTAAAATAAAAAACATGCTTAAAACATGAGCCCTCTTGCAATATTTTGTTTATTTAACCGTGTCTGATAACTGGCACCTCTTGCTCTGAATGATTGCATCAAAATGTCTGTGCTGTTGCAATCTTGAGTATGCTTGTTCAGGTGTGCATCTGTAAGCTGCAAACCTACGATGACGCAGCAGCACTGGAAGAAGAAGCGGAAGACAGCCAGCTCCACTGTGGGCCTGATGGAAGCCCTCCGGGAGTCTCATTTGGCCCCTGGGCCGCATTTTTGACACCCCTGCTGTAGACTATCTTGCTAAGCAGGGCTTTTTTTGTAGAAAAAGGCCAGCAGGAACTCATTAGCATAATAGGCCACACCCAACAGCAGAAACTCATTAGCATATTAGGCCACACCCCTGACAGCACAGCTCATTGGCATATTAGGCCACACCCCATGCTACCAGAAGTGTGGTCATCCAGCCATACCCACCTTTTGCTTCTTATTCTGCTTACCTTGTTTGTTGTCAAAACCCAGGGCTTTTTTCATAGCAGGAACTCCTTTGCATGTTAGGCCACACACCCCTAATGTAGCCAGTCCTAATGAGTTTCTGCTGTTGGGTGTGGCCTATTATGCAAATGAGTTCCTGCTGGACATGGCCAACTTGGGAGCCAGCCGGAACTCTGTTCCTGTGCGTTCCTGCCCAAAAATAGCCCTGTTGCTAAGATACACTAGGGTCTCTATTGTATATTTAAGCATATGATTTAAATGAATATATGAAGGCACAGTACTTATCAGAATTGTGTGTTTTGTTTTAACATGGTGTTGTTTCACATGGTGTTTAGTCAACCTTGTCGTGTTTCTCAGGTGTTCGTGAGCATCCAGGTGAGACCTGGATATCTCCTGGAATTAACAGCTGATCTCCGGACTATGGAGACCAATTCCCCTGGAGAAAATGGCTGCTTTAGAGGGTGGGCTGTATACCCCGCTGAGGTCTCTCCCCTCCTCGGATTCCATCCTCCCCGGGCTCTGCCCCTCAAATCTCTAGGAATTTCTCAAACTGGAGTTGGCAACAGTGTTCCCTCTAAGCTGAGTTAGTGTGAGCTAGCTCAATTTTTTAGCCTCCGGCTCACACGTTTTTGTCTTAGCTCGGGAAGGAGGGCTCCAGAGCAAACTAATGTATGCAGTAGCCAAATCGCTCGCTCACAGCTTTAATGCCAGTAGCTCACAAAGTAGTAGTAGAAGAAGAGGAGATTGGATTTCCCCCCTGCCCTTCACTACTCAAGGGAGTCTCAGAGCGGCTTACAAACTCCTTTCCCTTCCCCTCCCCACACCAGACACCCTGTGAGCAATGTTCCCTCTAAGCTGTGGAATCTTGTGAGCAACAATCCTACTTTGTGAGCTACTGGCATTAAAAGTTTTGAGCGAGTGATTTGGCTCCTGCATAAATTAGTTTGCTCTGGAGCCCTCCTTCCTGAGCCAAGACAAAAATGTGTGAGCCGGAGGCTAATAAACTGTGAGGTAGCGCACACTAACTCAGCTTAGCAGGAACACTGCCTGTGAGGTAGGTGGGGCTGAAAGAGCTCTGACGGAAATGGCTCTTTTTCAAGGACAGCTGTGCCAGAACTATGGCTTGCCCAAGGTCATCCAGCAGGTGCAAGTGGAAGAGTGGGGAATCAAACCCGGTTCTCCCAGATTAGAGTCCGCGCACTTAACCACTACGCCAAACTGGCTCACCCACTACACCAGAATTTTTGCTCACAAGACTCCCCAGCTTAGAGGGAGCACTGGCTGGCAATCCTGGCTGTAAAACTGGACCTGGAGTTAAGCCAGCAATAGTGATGCCGGCCACCAGGTGGGACTCGGGGATCCCCTGGGATGACACCTCGGGTGATTTCCCACTACAGCTGCCTCGGGGTTGCGGTATTATTTATTTCGTAATCCTCAAAAAACAGGATTAGGAAACTGCGGGGGAAATTGGGCGAAGCCGCGGGTCAAAATGCAGCCCCGCGGCTTCGGGTGTGAAATTGACGAATTTTATCGGGGCAAACGGCGGCGCAACCCCGAGGCAGCTGTAGTGGGAAATCACCCCTCCTCTCCAGATGACAAAGATCTGTTTCCCTGGAGAAAATGGCTGCTTTGGAGGGTGGGCTCTCTGGCATTGTGTCCCACTGAGGTCCCTGTCCTCCCCAGGCTGCACCCCCAAATCTCCAGGAATATCCCGACCCAGAGTTGGCAATGGTATTTGTAGCATTGGTCTTGCAAGATATTCACCACCTTCCTGTGAGTCGTCATATCCCTTTGCAAGGGAGCTCGTAAGAAACATTTCTCATTCTGACTCTAGTACTTTATGGGCCCATGAACAAACAATGAACTAGTTCATGTTATTTTTAGATGACGTGCTTATAAGGCTATCCTGCATAACAATATTTCTTAGCTCCTGAAAGAATGATTCCTCCCACCCCCCAATGATAACTGGAGACCCACTTTGTCCATGGTCTGTAGTGTGCAGAAGTGTCAAGCTTGCTTAAGAGTCAGTGAACCCTGTCTCATGTTTTCCCCCTGCGTGAGTCCCTATACTGAGTATGTCTCCTGGTTGGAGGGAAGCAAGGCCAGAGGAACTGTGACTCGGCCAGAGATGGAGCAGGCAGCCTCTGCTGATATCTGCTTAGGGTTATCACAGGGCTTTTTTTGTAGAAAAAGCCCAGCAGGAACTCATCAGCGTAATAGGCCACCCCCAACAGCATAAACATATTAGCATATTAGGCCACACCCCTGATAACACAGCTCATTAGCATATTAAGCCACACACCCCATGTTACCAGAAGTGTGGTCATCCAGCCACGCCTACCTTTTGCTTCTTATGCTGTTTACCTTGTTTGTTGTCAGAACCCAGGGCTTTTTTTGCAGCAGGAACTCCTTTGCATGTTAGGCCACACACCCCTAATGTAGCCAGTCCTGATGAGCTTCTGCTGTTGGGTGTGGCCTATTATGCTAATGAGTTCCTGCTGGGCGTGGCCAACTCAGGAACCAGCTGGAACTCCGTTGCTGTGCATTCCTGCCCAAAAATAGCCCTAGGTTATCACCTGTGTCTTGGGGATCTGAGATGTTCCCTGTGGAGGGCGGCATTTGAGGAGGGGAGGGCAGTCACGGGATGTTGTGTCACTCTAGGTCAGGGGCGGCCAAACTTGCTTAATGCAAGAGCCATATAGAATAAACGTCAGATGTTTGAGAGCCACAAGACATGAATTAATATAACCCACATGTTTCTATTGAAAAATATGTGAGTTTGCTTTTTATTAACTTTGAGACTGCCAAAAATGAGAACAAAAGGGGTAAAAATAGATACCAATAATGATATTTAACTTTAGATGGGGAGGGAGGTGAGAGAGAGAAGGAAAGTGGAAAGAAAGCAAATGGGGGGGAGAGGTGGAAAGAAAGCAACTTTAACTTTAAATGCATCCTCCAAGACCCCCCCAACAGGCTGGCTTGGAGAAGGCATTTAAAGAGACAGATGCCTTTTCCAAGCTGGCCGATGGGGAGGGTCTTTAAGAAAGCATTTAAGGTTGCTTTCTTTCTCTGCTTCCCCCCATCTCAAGCCTACCCAAGGAGGGGGACACTGGCTCGGGAAGAATGATCGGGGAAGCATGCTTCCCTTTCACTTCCCTAGCCACCCTGTCGGGAGCCACACGATATGTGTGAAAGAGCCACATGTGGCTCCCAAGCCACAGTTTGGCCACCCCTGCTCTAGGTCTTCTCTGAAGATAGTTTCAGAGGGTAATTGTGTTGGTCTCCAGTAGAAGAGTTGGATTCAAGTCCAAGTCCAATCACACCTTAGAGACCAACGAGATTTTTGGCATATCAGCTCTCAAGCACCAAAGCTGCCTTTGGCAGATACCCTGAGGATCTCATTGGCCTCGAAGTTGCTGCTGGACTTGTATCTAGCTGCTCTAGTTCTTCTGTTCCTCCTAGACTCTATGGTATACCATGGAGTCTATCCTCTGAAGCTGCCATTTTCTCCAAGGGGAACTGATCTCTTCGTGTGGAAGTCAGATGTGGTTCTGGGAGAACTCCAGAGTTCCACCAGGTCGAAGCCAGGGCCGAAAAAGCCCTGGCTCTGGTTGAGGGCAGCTGGATATCTTTGCTTTACTGTAATTTGTGCTTGAGTTTTCAGTGAGATGTGCTTTCTTTCTTTCTTCCCCCCCCCCCCCAGATGAAGCAAGCGAAGCTGGAGTAAATAGCGAAATGATTTTGTTGTCAGGCAGAAAGACGGAGACGCTGGAGAGTGCGGTTGACACGTGGAGGCAAGAAAGTAGCAGACGGGTGCTTGTGAAAGCTGGACTGTCTTGTCAAAGAACTCTGCACTAGAGATACTGGCTGGACTAGTAGAGGCCTCGTATCTCCCACTCTGCGCTGGTTTTTAAGAAGGGAAGACAAGAAAGGCATAACCTGACTTCCTGGGAGCTCAGCCTAATCACAAGGAGCTTCTAGGTCAGGGTTCCCCAACATGGTGCCCGTTGGCAGCATAACGCCCACTGATAGTTTTCCTGGAGCCTGTGGACTGCTTTTAGAAATTGGGCGGGGCCTGGTGAGGCTTAGGCCCAGTAAGGCTTCTGATTGGCTACTGGAGATTTGATTGGCTTGGCAGATCTTTAATTATGTTGCTTTGGCAGCAGCTGCCATCACAGCACAAGGATCTTCACTGTGTGACTGAAGGTAAGCCATGGCAGCCATTTTGCATCTGGCTCCGCCTCCTGCAGTAGCCATTTTGCGGCTGGCTCCGCCTCCTGTGGCAGCCATTTTGCGGCTGGCTCCGCCTCCTGTGAAAGTCGTTTTGTGGCTGTGCTCACTATACTGTACTAGAATTCGAAAGGTGCCCACGAGCTCCAAAAGGTTGGGGACCTCTGTTCTAGTTGATACCAAACCACTGGATTCCATTGCAAGAATTAGTATCTGGACAGTGCTTTGGATTGTCCAACGTACCTTTGGCATCTCCTTATCTTTATAACAAAACATATTAGGCTGGCTTCTGTTACCATCCCCATATTGCAGATGAGAGGGATATCTGTTGCAACTAGAGTTGGCTGTTCCAGGTTAGAAAAGGTTTGGAGATTTGTGGGGGGGGTGGAGCCTTGGGAGAGAGGGTTTGGGGAAGGAGCTCAGGAGCCTATATTGTCAGAGTCCATCCTCCAAAGAAAGGAGAGCCAGTTTGGTGTAGTGGTTAAGTGTGCAGACTCTAATCTGAGAGAACCAGGTTTGATGCCCCATTCCTCCACTTGCAGCTGCTGGATGACCTTGGGCAAGCCATAGTTCTGTCAGAGCTGTCCTTGAAAAAGAGCAGTTTCTGTCGAAGCTCTCTCAGCCCCACCTACCTCACTGGGTGTCTGTTGTGGGGAGGGGGAGGAAAAGGAGTTTGTAAGCTGCTCTGAGACTTCGAGTGAAGGGCAGGGTATAAATCCAATCTCTCTCCTCCTCCTCCTCCTCCTCCTCCTCCTCCTCTGAGACAGCTCTTTGTCATCTGGAGATCAGCTCTAATTCCAGAAGAACCTCACCCGGAAGTTGGCAACTCTAGTTGTAAGTGAGTGACTTGCAGTCTGGCAAGCCCTCGACAGAGTTTTCTGTCCTGCTGCATCTTAGCTGCCGCTTTTTGTTCAGAGGGGTCTTCATGGCCCTGTGTCCGGCCGAGGCCCCTCCTTTCCCCAAAGCCAGTCTAGTATTTGGGTCCATTGCAGGGGGGTGTCTGATATTTTCCAGTTTCATTATTCGCAATGAGGAATCCTTTCAAGTGGTAGTAGCGGAGGAGTTTAAAGATACTGGCACGAAACACTGTCCCGAATGCTGGTTCGCAATATTCTCACTTAGTCCTGAATATTTCTGGGATTTTTTGGCATCCTGAAAATTCCTGAATATATTTGGGAGACCCCACTTATATCCGAAAAATACCAGTAAGTTACCTTCAGATAAATATTTGGCTGAGTTATATCTGAGCGTGCAACCCTGGTTTTAATGCTTTGCACCCATTGTTTGGTTTTGTTTGGGAACTGTAAACTCATCCCGAAATGGGCTTAGAGAGGCTAAGTCTGAACGTCAGAGCCTTAGCATGCATATCTATATCTAAACGGCCAGCTTGATTACACTTTAGAGCGTAATCCATCTTCAGAGGCGAATTTATAGAGAATCTTTACGGGGAAGAACGGCATTGATTTGCTCTGGATGCAGCCGGGAGCCGGCTTTTCGATTGGCCGCAATTTGCTTAACGGGGCGAGCATTTTAGAGCGGCGGTTTGTTTCCCTTGCCGGGATTGCCGTCTTCCCTCCCAACCCTTCCCTCTTTCCTCCAGCTTCTTGCCGCTCCCGCTAAGTGCTTAAATGATGACACCATTACGAGAAGCGATTTGGCGACGAGGGGGGGGGTTCCAGCCCCGAGTCCCACCTGCGCTCTCATCTCCTTCCAATCCTGACTTTGCCCGGCTGGTGCAGATGATGATTGATCTGTTTGTGACAGATTGTAGGAAACAGCCATTGATTTTTCAATATTTTTACCTTAAAATTATTTACAATTGTAACCATGGGGATGTGTTTCCATGGGCTGTCGGCTCCTGAAAGGCCGGGGATAATATTCCCTGGTCCCTGACAAGACAAATTATCTATAATGAGCGCAGTAGCTGAAGGGTATACTTTTATTTTAAAATATGTCAATAACCTCAGTGACTAAACGAATATTGATTCAGCATAATGAAAGCTGAGGAACGTGAAAATGAGCTCTTCAAGGGGGGGACGGCTGGCTTTCTGCCTTTCTCTCCCCCCTCCCTCTCGCCTAGCTTGTAGCAAAGGAGGCGTCTTTTCTTTACGGCTGCCTGTCAAAAACGTGCCACGTTATAAACAAGTCATGGTGAAACAACAGAGGGCACAGAAGGCTCCGGGAACGACAGCCACGTTGCACTGAGCATTTCAGCTACTGGAGAGGGCTTCCCCCAACGTCAGTCCTGTGCTTTGAAATCATCACATGGGAAGGGTCTGACAGTCCTTGCAGCCTGCAAAGGAAAGCATAAGAAAGACTGTGGCTTCCACTGGGGGCATGCATTTAACGTTCTCAAACTGATAGCGGCCGTGATCTAGCTGTCCTTTGCACCCGTTCGGTGTAGTGGTAAGGAATGTGGACTCTAACCTGGGAGAACCGGGTTTGAATCCCCACTCCTCCACATGTAGCTGCTGGTGTGACCTGGGGTCGGTCATGTTCTTTCAGAGCTGTTCTCTCAAGGGCAGTTCTCGGGAGAGCTCTCTCAGTCCCACCTACTTCACAGGGTGTCTGTTGCAGGGAAGGGAAGGGAGATTGTATTGTAAGCTGCTCTGAGACTCCTTCAGGTAGTGAAGGGTTGGGGTATAAATCCAATCTCTTCTCTTTTCCCTACCCTGAAGCAGTTCAGCACATGTAGTTCTTCTTCCTTCCATTTTGCCCTCACAATAACCCTGTGAGGTAGATCGGGGTGACGGAGACTGACCGGGGAGGGGCTATGGCTCAGTGGAAGAGCCTTTGCTTTGCATGCAGAAGGTCCCAGGTTCAGTACCCAGCATCTCCAGCTAAGAAAGGGCCAGGCAGTAAGGAATGTGAACATAAGAACCTAAGAGAAGCCAATGTTGAATCAGGCCAATGGCCCATCTAGTCCAACACTCTGTCACACAGCGGCCAAAAATACCATGTGCTATCAGGAGGTCCAGCAGTCGGGCCAGGACACTAGAAGCCCTCCCACTGCTGCCCCCTCCAGCACCAAGAACAGAGTGCATCACCTGCCCCAGACTGAGAGTTCCCATCTATACCTGTGGCTAATAGCCACTGATGGACTTCTGCTCCAGATGTTTATCTAATTCCCTCTTGAAACTGTCCATGCTTGTAGCTGCCACCACCTCCTGTGGCAGTGAATTCCATATGTTAATCACTCTTTGGGTGAAGAAGTATTTCCTTTTATCTGTTCTAACCTGACTGCTCAGCAATTTCATGGAGTGCCCACGAGTTTTTGTATTGTGAGAAAGGGAGAAAAGTACTTCTTTCTCAACCTGCTCAATCCCATTCATAATCTTATAAACCTCGATCATGTCACCCCTCAGCCGTCGTTTCTCCAAGCTGAAGAGCCCCAAGCGTTTTAACCTTTCTTCATAGGGAAGGTGTTCCAACCCTTTTATCATTCTAGTTGCCCTTCTCTGCACTTTTTCCAATGTGAAAGTCCTCTGGCTGAGCCCCTAGAGGGCTGCTACCCGTCTGAGTAGACAAAACAGACCTTTGATGGTACAGTGGTCTGATTTGGTGTTAGGCAGCTTCATGTGTGTGACTGGCACACTGCTGGCCAGTGAGTGGGGGATTTGACTCTGGGTATCTTCTGCAGTCCTAATGTGACGCGCTAAACACTACTCCATGCTCGTTTGGGCAAGAGGAAGGGAGGGCTTGTAGAAGGTCCCAGGTGCCATCTGCGGTACCTCCAGTTGGATGTATCAGGTTGGAGGTGATGTGGAAGATCTCCACCAGGGATCCTGGAGAGCTGTTGCCAGTGAGAGTAGACAAGGCTGACCTTGATGGAGCAATGGTGTGATTCAGTATAAGCAGGGCTCTTTTTGTAGCTAGGAATTCCTTTGCATATTAGGCGACACACCCTTAATGTAGCCAGTCCTCCAAGAGCTTACAGTAGCCCCTGTAAGAAGAGTTCTGTAAGCTCTTGGAGGATTGGCTACATTAGGGGTGCGTCGCCTAATAGGCAAAGGAGTTCCTGCTACAAAAAGAGCCCTGAACAAGGCAGCCTCAAATGACTTCACGTTTATGAAATGCTAGTGAGTGAGCAAGCCACTTCACAAAACACGCTTGCAGTAACGCCTGCGAGAGCCCCAGAAGGGCTGAATTATAATTACAATCCTCATTTGCCCTTGTTATTTTACTAGGTTAGTTACTAATTACTAAGGATACCCAATGAGTTCATGGTGGGATTTGAACTGGGAGCTTCCTGATTCACATCCTTCGGGCTACTGCACTGACTTAACTCGTTTAGACGCGGGTTCCAAAACTTGCACAGGCGATTTCTGTCTCTTCCTTTGCTTCTGGATCTTTGTCGCCTCTGGTTCTTAGTTGCTTGATGCTACTGTGCTTACCTTGACCTGGGTGGCCCAGACTGGCCCGATCTCACCAGAGCCTGGAGGCTAAGCGGGTCGACCCTGGTTTGTACTTGGTTGGGAGACCACCAAGGAAGTCCAGGACTGTTGCACACAAGCAGGCCATGGAAACCCACCTCTGAACGCCCCATGCTTTGAATACCCTGTGGAACTGCCCTAAATTTGCTGCAGTTTGATGGCACTTCTCATCACCGACCTGCCGCTTTGTTCAGGTAAGTCAAAAATTATGTCATGCACACCATGAGTGGACTGCCATTTTAAACTGTATTGGTATCGCTAATGAGCCTATGTATAAATAAATTCGACAAAAAAACAAAGATAATGTTGTCAGTGTTATGATTCAGTTGCAACCTTAAAAACTTTCCCATTCACTCACAAAGAGCTAACAAAGGCTGGCATCAGTTTAGCGACTGTAATCTGTAGTCTATAGAGAGCGGCGAAAGCTGCAACGAAGAAGGACCCCTCCGCAGGGAATATATCCAGAACGTCTTCGCTGTTAAATAAAGGTGGTGTTCTTCCAAGTTTGGTTTCCATGTTTAGTAGCTGATTTGCAACTTCTAGTCTTTACGGGTCCCTAGGTCAGTTCCCGTTTGGGACATCAGTATCTTCTTTAGAAGAATTCTTTGTCAGGTCCCCTGCATGTCAATTTCACTTGAACGGAGCGCCGTCCAGTAGAAGAAAGGGTTTAAAAATGGAAGGTGTTGCCCCCCACTTTCTAGAGATCAACAATCTTCACAACATCGAAATGGGCAACCTGCCTTATTACCTGCCTTAATTCATTTTATCTTCAGTGCTTTGGGCCTTTTTAAAAACAGAAATGGGTGAGGTGAAGTATATTCCTGCCCCATTAGTCTTCAACGCATGGAAGACAAGAATGATACTTTGGTCTCTTTAATGTGCGTATTTGTGTTAAGGAACCTCAAGTTGCTTCCGATTTTATGGGGACTCCATGAATTCATGACCTCCAAAGCATCCTGTCCTTAACGGCCTAGCTCAGATTTTGCAAATGGAAGGCCATGGCTTCCTTGATTGAGTCAATCCATCTCATGTTGTGGCTTCATCTTTTCCTTCCATCTTCATCCTTTCCTAGCATTACTGTCTTTTCCAGTGACTCCTGCCTTCTCATGATGCATACGATAGCATCAGTTTGGTCGTTTCAGCTTCTAGGGAGAGTTTGGCCTTGATTTGATCTGGAACCCACTGATTTGTCTTTTTGGAGCTCCATGGTATCCATAAAATTTTCCTCCATTAGATTTTCTTCCCGTCAAAGCTTTCATTGTTGTCCAGCTTTCACACTCGAGGGGAATACTATGACATGAATTATCTTGGGCTTGGTTGCCAGTAACACATCCTTATACTTAAGGATCTTTTCTAGCTCTTCAAGACAGCATGTCTGTATTCTCTCCTCTCTTTAGGTGATCCCACACTAGACCTTAAATCTTGGTTCAACCCTGGCCCCCAACTTACATTCTACACTACACTCGAGTTCACCCCTGTAATTATCTTGGGGTATTTTTTGTTTCCACGTTACATTCCCCGGTTTCGCCGCACACGTGTCTTGGGATAAACAGATGCTGTTATGACCAGGGATAAATGCAAGGTATTGTGCCCCAAGTTGAACTCTGATAAAACCAGGGATGAGACCCAATTGTGGACAGGTCAATGAATTGTCTTTCTGCCTTTCATATAGGGATAGTTCTGTTTCCCAGCTAAACTGATGTTTTTGGGCTGCTGGCCACATCTGGAGCTGTGGAATTTGCACATGATTTCACAAAGGCCAAAGCATCCCTCCCCTTTCTATTTACTGTGTGCACACATTTCATTTCCAGGATGGTACGGTTTGGCCTCGTTGGATCTGAATGTTGCTTTGACCTGTCGTATTTTATCTCTGGGTCCTTTCAAAGGTCCATATGCCACTTCCCTTTGCTACTTTGCCTGGTGGAAAACAGGAAGTGAATTATTCCTGGGAAGACAGCTAGCCTCCTGGATTTTGCAGTCCTGGATCTGAAAGGCCCTTCACCGGAATCCAAGTCGCTGTGGCAAAAAATAAAAATAAAATGGGACTCTGGGCACGATGGAACTGGAAGAGAAATTTCATGAATGAGCCCAATGGATTTGTGTTCTTCCCTCCGAACCTTATTTGCTAGTCGATTTGTTAGAAATCTTCCAGGGGGTGCTGCAAGGTCTTTCTATTCACCAGGCTAGGGTTGCCAACTCCAGGCTGAGAAATTTCTGGAGGTTTGGGGGTGGAGCCTGGGGAGGACAGGGTTTGGAGAGGGGAGGGACCTCAGCGGGTGATAATACCATACACTCCACCCTCCAAATCAGCCATTTTCTCCAGGGAAGCTGACCTCTGTGATCCGGAGATGATTTTAATTCTGAAACTTTCTCAGGCCCAACCTGGAGAAATGGCAACCCCGTACTAGGTCTCTGAATTGGGCCTAAAGCACAGGAGTCTTGTGGTAGGGAGAAAGAGAGAGAGAGAGAGATCTAGGAACTGACTTGATTAATTTTAAATTGTAAAGTGTTTAAATTGTAAAGATGCTCAAGCCATCTTGAGCTACAAAGAAAGGTGGGGTGTGAATCTTTAAATGAGGAACATATTGCAAGTATGGAAAGGATAGCCCATAGTCAAGTTATGGCTACTGACCTCAAGATGGAGCCTGGCGTTTTCCTGGCATTAGAATAGCTGTCCAGACTACAAGAGATGGGTTATCCTGCTGGAAATGACAGATTTTGGGGGGGTAGACTTTAAGTAAGGTTTCCAGCTTTGGGTTGGGGAATTCTTGGAGATTTGGGGGAAGGTCCCTTGGGAGGGGAAGGTTTTGGGGAGGGTCCTCAGAAGAATCTGCTTCCCAAAGCAGCCATTTCCTCCAGGTGGATCTGGTCTTGGTCATATGCAAAGCAGTTATAATTCCTAGAGATCTCTAGGAACCACTTGGAGGTTGGCAAGCTAACTTTACGGCCTTGCGTCCCTGAGTGGGCATCCTTTTCTCCCCAAGCTCTGCCCTTCCAAGCACCCGCCTCAAAATGTTCAGGAATCTCCCAAGCAATAGCTGGCAACCCTGACTAAATTGGGAAATGTGCATGACGTTTGTGGCTTGGACTGGAATCCTTGTTTGGAAGGAGGGCAACTGACTGGAGTCACGGTGTGCTGGGTCACTGGTACTATGGTGTTTGCCTTGGTGAGAAGGAGCCAAGCTCATCCAAAAACGTTTAGATACATTGTGGACATGCATCATTATAGTATAGACAGGAACTCTCAGTCTGGGGCAGGTGATGCACTCTATTCTTAGTGCTAGAGGGGGCAGCAGTGGGAGGGCTTCTAGTGTCCTGGCCCCACTGGTGGACCTCCTGGTGGCACCTGGTATTTTTGGCCACTGTGTGATAAAGAGTGTTGGACTGGATGGGCCATTGGCCTGATTCAACATTGGCTTCTCTTATGTTCTTATGTTCTTATCATTGGTGGCAGCTTCCTGGCCATATGTCCACTGCTCGTTTGGAAACTGCCACTTCCCCACTTTGCAAGTTATGGGTTGGAGCTAAACCATGGGATTTGATCTGAATGAGACACCTCATAGTCTGGATCTACCCCGTGGTCTTTACTATAGCTAAAACCAGCCAAAAAACTGAATGCCGGTATCAAATGCAACAGCGTTCAAACCTCACATGGTATTAAGGGAGTTCGCGAGAATATTGTCTTCTCCTTCTTGTTTGTTTAGCCAGCATAATTGCTGTTTCCAGATTTACAGTAGATAATGTGGACTAGGAAACTGAACTGGTCGTTGACTTGAGCTCATTTAAGAACGGAAGAATATAAGAAGAACCCTGCTGGATCGGACCAGTGGCCCATCTAGTCCAGCATCTTGTCTCACACAGTGGCCAACCAGTTTCTCTAGAGGGCCAACAACAGAGCATAGAGGCTAACGTCTTCCCCTGATGTTGCCTCTTGGCCCTGGGATTCAGAGGATTAGTGCCTCTGACTGTGGAGGTTCCCCTCAGTCCCCATGGCTAGTAGCCACTGATAGACTTCTCCTCCATGAATCTGTCTAATCCCCCTTAAAAGCTGTTTATTCCCATTTGAATCGGAAGTTCATACTTTGAGCTTTTCAAGGAAGAGCAAGGCAAAAGTATAATAAGCACAGCATGAATCATAGACTTATAAGGGACCTCCAGGGTCATCTAGTCCAACCCCCTGCACAATGCAGGAAATTCACAGATACCTCCCCCCCCCCACACACAGATATCTCCCCCCTGCTCCATTCCCAGAAGATGACCAAAAACAAACAAACCCCAAACCCCTTCATCCAGCATCTCTGGCCAAACTGACCTGGAGAAAAAAATGCCGTCTTGACAAGCGTGGTTGTTTATTTAAATTGGGAAACATCCGATTAACTTCTAGCTTTATTATTCTAAAAGCACATTTATTTGTTTATCTTTGCTTGGCTATTCCTTCATGGCCTCTTTAGATGTATTTTGTACCCACGGTCAGGGCCTCCTGCCGCAATTCAGCCTGTCGCACATCTTGGATTCCATTTTGAGTATTATTTATTATTATTTATTTCGATTTATATCCTGCCCTCCCCGAAGGCTCAGGGCGGCTAACAATAGGGCATAAATGCCAGTTTGAACAGCATAAAACAGTATAAAACAAAATCATACAGTATGACATCAACATATAAAACCAAGATGGGGCAGATCTTAATCCTGGCCGCACACTAATAGCCTGTCCCCCTCTCCACCAGGGTCACCCAGCACCTAACGATGACAATGATGCAGTGGCACAGGGTTGTTGATGGTGGAATAGTGGCGGCAGCAGCTCCGACTCAAAGGCCTGGCGGAAGAGCTCCATCTTGCAAGCCCTGCGGAACTGAGCGAGGTCCCGCAGGGCCCGGATCTCCTCCGGGAGCTCCTTCCACCAGGTAGGAGCCACCACCGAAAAAGCCCTGGCTCTTGTGGCAGCCAATCTCACATCTCTGGGGCCTGGAATTTCCAGGAGATGTCGGCCCCCAGACCGAAGTGCCTTTGGAGTCACGCCAAACTGCAGACTAGGGGAACTCCATCTTGCCCTGAGACATTCCCCACCCCCTTCTTCCCTGTTTTTCCTCCTATGTTTGATACTAAACAGCCTGATGGAGAGTTCTGGCATACTCAGAAACTTGCTCACTCTTTTGTGATATTTTGGTTGGTTTCCATAAAAGATATCACACTATTGTCTGTCTTGGGGATAATCTGCGTATGTGTTGGGGTGCATAAGGCTCTGGCTTGTGCTGACCCTGGAGAGCTGCAGGGATGACCTGGGTTCAGATCTGCTGCTTGAGCATTAATATGATGAACCTTGAGCAAGTCGGGTTTTTTTGGGTCATTATGCTAACTGGCACACGCTGGCTATTTATTCGTTATTCGTTACCCTCAACCGAAAAACCAGTTCATGGTGCAGATAACGACGTAATTAAAAACAATTAAATGCACAATACTGGGGGGGGGGAACACCTTCGGTGAAAACACACACTAAACAGACAAGAATAAAATGCAGACAGCGAGACAGCCCTGAAACCCAGCAATTATGAAACAGGCTGAGGTCAAAATTGTAAAACTGAGAAAGAGGAAGGCCAGTTCACCCAAATTCGGGGATGACAAATCAGTGTTTTGACCTGGCACTGGAAGGACAACAAATCAGGTCCCAGGTGAACAGTTATGGAGGCAGCATTCCAAAACCAGGGTGCCACACCCCAAAAGGCTCTGCTTCCCCCTGTTTCTTGCCTCACCGATGAAAAAGGAGAGGATACAGGGCTCTTTGTGTAGCAGGAACTCCTTTGCATATTAGGCAAAGCACCCCTAATGTCGCCAATCCTCCAAGAGCTTATAGTAGCCCCTGTAAGAAGAGCTCTGTAAACTCTTGGGGGATTGGCTGCATTAGGGGTGTGTGGCCTAATAGGCCAAAGGAGTTCCTGCTACAAAAAAAGCCCTAGATAGATAGATAGATACAGGGCTCTTTGTGTAGCAGGAACTCCTTTGCATATTAGGCGGCACACCCATAATGTAGCCAATCCTCCAAGAGCTGACAGTAGCCCCTGTAAGAAGAGCTCTGTAAGCTCTTGGAGGATTGGCTACTTTAGGATTGTGCCACCTAATAGGCAAAGGTGTTCCTGCTACAAAAAGAGCCCCAGATAGATAGACAGGGCTCTTTTTGTAGCAGGAACTCCTCTGCATATTAGGTGACACACCCCTAATGTAGCCAATCCTCCAAGAGCTTACAGTAGCCCCTGTAGGAAGAGCTCTGTAAGCTCTTGGAGGATTGGCTACAGTAGGGGTGTGTTCCCTAATATGCAAAGGAGTTCCTGTTGTAAAATAAAAGCCCTGGGAATCGATATGATGATCTCAGAGAACAGGCTTTTAATTAGTTTGGACACAAGCCATTTCAGGCTTTATAAACCTGCGCTTTGAACTGGGTTTGGGTGTGGGGAAGGAAGCCAGTGAATTTATCCTAGCACTGGTGAAAATATTATCTCTGTGTGGAAGCTGCCATATTTATACACTAGTGTTTTTGGAAGGGTTGGTTTTTTTTTTGGGGGGGGGGGTTTGCATTTGTGGTTTGTTTGTTTTATTAAAAAAACGAATGTACAGCCAGAAACAAAACACAATTTCCTTCAGCAAGGAACCTCTCTTTATTTTGCAGCCCTGTAGCGGGTAAACAGAGCAGTTCCTCTATTTTGGCATACTTGGACCACCTTATATGGGGAAACGCTGACTTGGATTTAACCACCTTTCTCACTCAACCTCACCCAGTTCCCCTCTTTACTACAGCCACTGTGTCATATGACTTTTGTCTGTGCAGGTCCCATGATTCCCAGCACAGCCTTTTCAGGTCATCAGTTGGTGACCCTTCCTTTCCCTTTCCATCAGCAAATCCAACCCACTGTCTATTGGTAGCAAAAAACAAAGCGAACCGTTCATACCTGGTCATCTTCTCCCATCAGCATGAACTCTAGATGTTGCTGAAGTCCAAGCCAAGGACGCTGTTTATTTTTCATCCAGACCCATTCAGAAAATAACTTTTGAACAACATGGTTGCTGCTACTTCTTAATCTCTGTGCGGTTCGGTGGCAATACCACATAGTTATCCCTAATTAAACCAACAAAATGTAGTAGACGTGATTCATACGTCGCCTAGGAAAGGGCTGCTTGAAGTCACTCCCTCGAATCGTACTTCCAAAGGCACATAATGACCAGACATTAGAGCTAGTATTGCCTCTCTGTTTATACAACGCTCAAGATAGAAGACAAAAACGTAATCTTGGAGCAGACAGAATTAAAAAGAAAAGTTATAAATACTCCAAATAATAGGTTGGTTTCAAGTAGACTTCCTGACTCTGCGAAGATTGCTGTCGTCTGTGTGAATATTTCTAGATCTCAAACATTTTGTCGTCGGTGGTTTGTCCGAGTGTCTATTTTTGGCCGCAAATATGTTTGGACAGAACCCACAGTTTACCTTTATAACCAGGACTATAAATTTCATTTCAGGTCTGTTCTAAATCAGGCCGGGGAAGGACAACTGCGAGGGCTCCTGGAAAAAGCTGGTTTTCAGTTGTTGGTTTCTTTTCATCTGGTTTGATCATAAGCATTGCTTTGCTGGTACCTCTTAGTAAGTGACATCTTACCCACCATTCTTTTCTGAATGTAAACCTGACTCTGGAAAATCAGAAGCAAATAAAATAAGTTAAGTTAGTAGCAGTCCCATATCATTTTTCCATCGGGAGAGGACATGGATCAGTAGAGGAACATCTGCTTTGCATGCAGAAGGTCCTGGGTGACCCTGGCATCTCCAGTAAGAGGATCAGAAAGTAGGTGATATGAAAGACCCCGGGGAGCCAACTGGTACCAGTCAGAGGAGACCTTGATAGACCATTGTTCCATCAACACAACTTCATCGAAGGCTCAGTGGTAGAGAGAGTATCTGCTTTGGATGTAGAAGACCCCGGGTTCAATCCCTGGCATTGTTTGTTAAAAGGATCAGGTAATAGATGATGGTCCCGGCCAGCGTTCCCTCTAAGCCGAGTTAGTGCGAGCTAGCTCACGGTATCATAGCCTCCGGCTCACGCCTTTTTGCCTTAGCCCAGGAAGGATGGCTCCAGGACAAACTCATTTTTGCAGTAGCCGAATCGCTCGCCCACAACTTCAATGCCGGTCGCTCACACAGTGGAATCTTCGCTCACAGGACTCCACGGCTTAGAGGGCGCGTTGGCCCTGGCCTACCGCCCTGAGTCCAAGCACGTACTAATGCAGCAGGCCTGTAGCTAGGAATCGTGGGTGCGTGGGGGTTGCCGGGTTAATTAACTTAAGGCAGCTGGGGAGGGAGAGAGGGGTGGCTTGGCCAGCTTCTGCAGCCGGCATTCGAGTTCGCCAAGACATGTCCAGACGAAGAGGGTGGGCAGAGTTGTGTAAGTTTTAGGGCCGGAGGGAGAGCGAGCGCAAGAGCGAGCGAAGGCTGCAGTGGTTCACTGCCTCTTACCCACTCGCCTTGCCTTGCCCCCCTCCC
Source organism: Gekko gecko (assembly GCA_029375565.1). Classification (NCBI taxonomy): domain Eukaryota; kingdom Metazoa; phylum Chordata; class Lepidosauria; order Squamata; family Gekkonidae; genus Gekko; species Gekko gecko. Next base: position 10,004,072 of record JAPDNY010000014.1, read on the forward strand.
GCTTGTAACTTGCTCCCTGGAGTGCTTCTCACCTGGCCTCAGCTGCTCACCTGGCTGCAGAGAACTCTTCCCCCACCGCCCTGGAGGAGAGGGATGCCAATGCTTCCACCCAGGGGAACCCCGATCTTTCCCCTGCCGCCAAAGGTTGGCTTCCTGGCCCAGTGTGGTAGTGTGCCACTCTTCTTCATCATGAGGGAGGTGTTGCAACAGGAGGCACCCCTGATGCTATAGGGGGTGCTGCCTGCTGTGCCCCCCTCTGGCTACGACCCTGAGTACAGGAGACCTGACTTGGATGGCCCAGGCTGGGCCAATCTCATTAGACCTCAGAAGCGAAGAGGGTTGACCCCGGTTAGTGCTTGGATGGGAGACCACCAAAGAAGTCCAGGGTTGCTACGCAGAGGCAGGCAATGGCAAACCCACCTCTGTTAGTCTCTTGCCTTGAAAACCCAAGCTGGGAGGCAGCTGCAACTGGGGTAGCTGGGAGGCAGCTGCAACTTGACGGCAAGTTCCACCACCACCACCACCACCAATAGATGACGTGAAACACCTCGACCTGAGATCCTGGAGAGGCACCACCGGTCAGAATCAACAGCATGGACCTTGAAAGACCAGCAGTCTGACTCAGTAGCCCTCCATGTATATGTGGCCCCACCTGCTGATGACCGTGGAGCTTGTCATAGGCTTCCTCCTTGCCACAGGTATCGTGTGAAAAAGCAGAGTGCTCAGTCACGGGTGCAACCTACGTGCGTACACTTCCTACGTGCGTAGCCTTCACGCTGTCAATTGTGGCATGCTTATACCTGCTCCTCCTCTACTTGAGCTCATTTAAGAACAGAAGAACATCAGAAGAGCCCTGCTGGATCAGACCAGTGGTCCATCTAGTCCAGCATCTTGTCTCACACAGTGGCCAACCAGTTTCTCTGGATGGCCAACAACAGGGCTGAGGCCTTCCCTTGATGTTGCCTCTTGGCCCTGGGATTCAGAGGGTTAGTGCCTCTGAATGTGGCGGTTCCCTTCAGTCACCATGGCTGGTAGCCACTGATAGACTTCTCCTCCATGGATCTGTCTAATCCCCTTGTAAAGCTTTTTATTCCTGTGAGTTCCCATTTGAATAGGAAGTTCATACTCGGAGCTTTTCAAGGAAGAGCAAGGCAAAAGTATAATAAATACAAAATGAATCATAGAGTTGGAAGGGATCTCTAGGGTCATCTAGTCCAACCCCCCTGCACAATGCAGGAAATTCGCAGATACCTCCCCCCCTACATACCCAGTGACCTCTGCTTATTGTGGCATGCTTCTACGTGCTCCTCCTCTACCCATGTTTAAATTATTTTATGTTCTGATTAGTGTTCCCTCTAAGCTGAGTTAGTGTGAGCTAGCTCACAGTTTTTTAGCCTCCAGCTCACACATTTTTGTCCTAGCTCAGGAAGGATGGCTCCAGAGGAAACTAATTTATGCGGCAGCCAAATCGCTCACTCACAACTTTAATGCCAGTAGCTCACAAAGTAGAATTTTTGCTCACAAGACTCCATAGCTTAGAGGGAACATTGGTTCTGATGCTTAGCATAAGAAAACTTCACCTGTCTGTCATCTGGAATTCAGACGTATACTCCTCTATGAGGACGTTCCATCTGTTGTGTGCCACTCCTATTCAGGAAATGGACTTATTTTGGGCATTAGGAGAAGGTCAGCTTAGTCTCAGAATAGGTAAATGATGTTGGCTTAAAGCACAACCTTTGTTTCACTTGCAGGGGGCCCTTGGTTTTAGACACCCGGGATTTTTTTGTTTGTTTGTTTCATGGTGTTGGGTAGCAGGTAGAGACCATGAAGGACCTCTGCTAGTCAGAATAGATAACACTTGGCTGAAAAGAAGTCACATCACGTGTCCCCTCTTGACCTGATCTCTGTTAACATGGGCATGAAGAGGATGGTACCAAGAGGCAATGTTAGGGTACTGGCAGAGACTGACCGAGAGAAAGATCTTGGAGTCATAGTAGATAACTCAATGAAAATGTTGAGACAGTGTGCAATGGCAATAAAAAGGGCCAACACTATGCTGGGGATTATTAGGAAGGGAACTGAAAACAAATCAGCCAGTATCATAATGCCGCTGTATAAATCAATGGTGCAACCTCATTTGGAATACTGTGTATAGTTCTGGTCTCCACGCCTCAAAAAGGATATTATAGCATTGGGAAAAGTGCAGAAAAGGGTAACTGGAATGATAAAAAGGTTGGAACAGTTTACCTATGAAGAAAGGTTAAAGCGCTTGGGTCTTTTTAGCTTGGAGTAACGATGGCTGAGGGGTGACATGATCGAGGTTTATAAGATTATGCATGGGATAGAGCAGGTCAAGGAAGAAGTACTTTTCTCCCTTTCTCACAATACAAGAACTCGTGGGCACTCAATGAAATTGCTGAGCGGTCAGTTTAGAACTGAGGATAAAAGGAAGTCCTTCTTCAGCCAAAGAGTGATTAACACATGGAATTCACTGCCACAGGAGGTGGTGACAGCTACAAGCATGGATGGCTTCAAGAGGGAATTGGATAAACATATGGAGCAGAAGTCCATCAGTGGCTATTAGCCACAGGGTATAGATAGGAACTCTTAGTCTGGGGCAAGGGATGCTCTGTATTCTTGGTGCTTAGGTGTGGGGAGACAACAGTGGGAGGGCTTCTAGTGTCCTGGCCCCACAGTTGGCCCTCCTGATGGTACCTGGTATTTTTGGCCAGTGTGTAACCCAGAGTGTTGGACTGGATGGACCACTGGCTGATCCAACATTGGCTTCTCTTATGTTCTTATGTTCAGATATGATATCAGGAGCTCCAAGAACTGATATTCCAATGCTTGGTCTTCTACAAAGATCAGGTGCATGAATCCCAATTTGATCAGGACCACAGTACAAGGGGGGAGGGGTATTTCTTCCCATTTTTTTCCCAATCGGAAATGGACCTGGGGACTTCCATGCTTCTCTAGCAGGGCAAATATGAAAACAGCCCAGGAGGAAGACTTAACCTTGGTCCTGATCCAAACCAGGGCCCTGCATATGAGATTTTTAGGGTAAAAGAAGCAATGGGAGTCCAGTACTTGGAACTCTCTGAATCTCCCCTGTTCAAGCCCCTAGATTGGGGACAAATTCATGGGAGCAGAGGCAGACCCTTAAGTGTAAGGGTATTGGTTTTAAACCAGTTCAAGTACCCGAGGGTGCTGCAGCACTTTCCCTCGGGAAGGCTAAAGAGTTTGGCACTTCTCAGTTTCGAGAACAAGTATAAAGAAAACTGTCATGAGAGTCTGACCCACAAATCAAGCAGTCAACAAGACTTGCAAAAGAAAATGCTTTCTGTGTATTACAGTCTGAAGCACCACAACACAATAAGTAAATTCCTACAAATTGGAAGAAAATCCTAATGCAAAGGTATATCATCAACATCGTCTCTGGATTATATAACAACGTTTCAAAATTGGATCTTCCTCAGGAAATATTAGACTAGGGCAAAAGTTCTCTTGCTCATAAAGTGCTTTACAACAAGTCATGAAAGATAATAGATCCATTAGAAGCTTAGCAGTGTATTTGAGCCTGAACATTCAAAGAGATCAGCGTCCTATCTGAATGTATTATCTTTGCATTAGGATTTTCTTACAATTTGTAGGAATTGATTTACTGTGTTGTGGTGCTTCAGACTGTAATACACAGAAAGCATTTTCTTTTGCAAGTCTTGTTGACTGCTTGATTTGTAGGTCAGACTCTCACAACTGTTTTCTTTATACTTGTTCTCTGATTAGGTCATGTTCGTCCACATTTGACTTCTCAGATTCGGAAATATATTAACTCAGTTCTAAGCAGAGTTTCACACATTGACATCCAGGGGCTTAGACAGATATAACTCTGCTTAGGGTTTTAGAGGATAGCCGGGTCGGTCTGCAGTGGAACAACTAAATTCAAGTCCGGCAGCACCCTAAAGACTAACAAGGGCGTCAGGGTATAAGCTTTCAAGAGTCAAAACTCTGATATCTGAAGAAGGGAGCTTTGGCTCTCGGCAGCCTATACCCAGAAAATCTGGTTGATCTGTAAGTCCAAATTTCCTTGGTATTGTGACTCATCCAAGGCTGGCCTGAGGGTTTGGGGAGCCCTAGGTGAACTATGACTTTGGCACACATCTAGTTCAGCAGTCCATTTTCTATGGTGGTTAGCAAGATGCTTTTGATGATGAAGAAGAAGAGATTGGATTTATACCCCGCCCTTCACTTGGGAGTCTCAGAGCGGCTTACAATCTCCTTTCCCTTCCCCTCCCCACAACAGACACCCTGTGAGGTAAGTGGGGCTAAGAGAACTCACTTGAGAACTGTCCTTGAGAGGACAGCTCTGACAGAACTATGGCTTGCCCAAGGTCATCCAGCAGCTGCAAGTGGAGGAGCGGGGAATCAAACCTGGTTCTCCCAGACTAGAGTCTGTCTCCTTAACCACTACACCAAACCAGCAATGGACAAAGGGTGCAGCTACGCCCACTATGAGCCCCAAGCAAGCGGCATTCTGATGTATGCAGCCTTTGCATATGGAGGCGGGGCCTCTGGGGGTGGGGTCAGGAAAGGGCCATTTGGCCCGGGCCTCACGTTCTCGAGGGGCCTCAGATTTACACTTTTGATATTAGATCACATGTTAAATAAAAAACGGGAACATTTATTACAAAGTCTTACAATATGCTTTTTTTCTTATTGTATTAAATGTTTAAACGTTTAAAATATAATACTACTAATTTTGTCTCATTGTTTTTGCACTTCTTCATTTAAAAAAAAAATACTGGGGGGCCCCCCTCAGAACTGGAAGTGAGCCGGGCCTCTCTTGACCCCTGTGAGGGCCTGCATGGAGGTTACCTTCCAGCTGTTGACCATCCTCTTCTTCTCCATTACACCCTCTGATCTCCCCTAATAGTCTAGGAAACTCACTCTAGTAACCATCAGGACAAGTTTTACCTGCTCAAGAAGAAGAAGAGAAGAGATTGGATTTGTACCCTACCCTTCTCTACCCAAAGGCGTCTCAGAGTGGTTTACAATCTCCTTCCCCTTCCCCTCCCCACAACAGATGCCCTGCAAGGTAGGTGGGGCTGAGAGAGCTCTCTCTTGAGAGAACAGTTCTGAAAGGGCTTTTGACTGACCCAAGGTCACACCAGCAGCTGCATGTGGAGGAGTGGGAAACCAAACCTGGTTCTGCCAGATTAGAGTCTGCACTCTTAACCACTACACCAAACCGGCTCTCAAAATGTATATGCAGTAAAGAAAAAAATACCACCTAATGTATGAAATGGAAGTTAGTGTTCCCAGGGCCAGATCTTTGTTTCCAAAATATGAAAGAGAGGAATGGAAAGGACAGGGGTGGCCATTAGGGAGAGTTGGCCCGTGACCCGGTTTCAAAGGCTTTGTGTGACCCACCTTTGGGGCCTGATTCACAGGATGGGAAACACTACTCTAAAGTGCAACCGGACTCAAATTCTGCTTAGGTTGATGCTCTGAGGAAAGATGTTGAGTGTTCACTGCTAGACAGTGCACAAACTCACAGGCTAAATGGACCAATGGGATGGTATGAGACAGCTTCTTATGTGCATGTCGCACTAATCAGCTTTATTGTATCTACCCGAGCAAGATATTGGCTTAAAGGAGACTACTAAATGCTTGATGATTTTGATTGAGTGCGTTTTAACATTTCACCGCAGGGCGATGCTCGCTCAGGGCACCCTCTCCTCTGCCTCTCCTTTCTTCGCTAATTAGGTTCTTGTAAACATTTGCAATGTCCAACGCTGTTGTTTGCCGTACCTCCCCGCTTTCCCGAATATCGCTGAGCCTGTAACTATTAGGTTATCGTGTTGATTCGACAGGCCTTTTTAATTTAATAGAATAACAGGGTGCAGACTAGCATATCCGTTAATTTTTCAAAACATTTTTATTCCGCACAAATTAGCGCAGGTCCTGGAGGGCAAAATGACAAGAGGTTACTGGTAGACTATGTATTTAATTAATTGAAAAAAAATGCTCAAATTGCTTTTACAGTTGTTATTAAAAAGTAGAATCAGTGTTGCCACTGCACGACCATAATTAGCACCCGGGGGAATTAAATATTTAGCATTAGTAATGTAACAGCAGTAAGGACACAAATTTCTATTTTTGTAATGAAAGCCGCACAGTGTAAGTGCAAATGGTAGAAACGACAGCTGTGACAAGTGAAACGGCCTGGGATATTTCAATAAGACACCTCATTGGACAGCTAGTCTTGCCGCATTATTGTCGGCAAAGGATCCGCCGGTTGAAATCCCAATAGAAGCCCATTACTCCAAGTATTTAGGCTTCTAATTGCATGCTGTGAAAACAGTCAGGGAAATGTCGTATTGCAAGTGTTTGAAATGTGGAGAGGTTATTCCCCCCCCCCCCGTAAACGAATCCTCGGGAAAAAAAGAAAGAAAGGAAAGTTCAGGCCTTTTATAGTTTGTTGTCAGTTTCCGAGAGGGTGTGTGCCAAAGGAGAAGGGCACGGCAGGAAGGTCTTGCCTCTTTTAAGTTTAATTACACTTTAAGCACAAGCGCTTTCAGGGAAACAACATGAAAAGTCAGATAGGGAGGCTGTAGTGGGTAGATGGTTAGTGGGACCCGGAGGGATTCGTTCATTAAATTAATGGGATAAAACACTGGGTTTAGGCACTGTGTGTTGACTGAGCCAGGCTTAAACCCCAGATATAGGGCTGGACCACCTTCCAATTTCCCTTCCAAACAAGCTGCCTGTTACAGGGGTTCAGCTTATCAAAGGGGTGTTATATTACTATCTAATAAGGAATACCACACATCCAACTTTGTTTCTCTTTGGAGGCTGAGGAAGGAGGGAAAGCATGTGCCGATAGAAACCAGCCACATGGCCTTTCTTTTCTTAAAAATGTTGTCTTGTGATGCAGTTTGTCCAGTGCAATCCTAAGCAGTGTTATACCCTTCTATGGCCATTGAAGTCAATGGACTTTGAAAGGTGTCACTCTGCTCAGGTAAAGGTAAAGGTTTCCCTTGCTCGAAAGCCAGTCAAATCCGACTCTAGGGACGTGGTGCTCATCTCTGTTTCCAAGCTGAAGAGCCAGCGCTGTCCAAAGACGTTTCTGTAGTCATGTGGCCGGCATGACTAGGTGCCAAGGAGCACAGAACGCTGTTACCTTCCCACCGAAGCAGTACCTATTTATCTACTTGCGATTTCTTGCTTTTGAACTGCTAGGTTGGCAGGAACTGGGACCAGAGACGGGAAATCACTTTGTCATGCGGCACTCGGGTCTTGAACTGCTGATCGACTGACCTTCTGGTCTGCAGTTCAGCGTCTTAGCCACTTGAGCCACCGCAGCCCCATCACTCTGCTTAGGGCAGGACTATTAGATTTGGAACTCTCCAGCTTTTCTGACTTGCTAAGGAAGGGCAAAACCTGCTGAAAATGTTGTCCAGTGCAATCCTAAGCAATGCTCCCTCTAAGCTGTAGCGTCTCGTGAGCAAAAACTCTCCTTTGTGAGCTACTAGCATTAAAGTTGTGAGCGAATGATTTGGCTACGGCATACATTAGTTTGCTCTGGAGCCATCCTTCCTGAGCTAAGGCAAAAAATGTGTGAGCTGGAAGCTAAAAAACTAACTCACACTAACTCAGCTTAGAGGGGACTCTGCAGTGTTATACCCTTCGGTGTCCATTGAAGTCAATGGGCTTCGAAAGGTGTCACTCTGCTTAGGACAGGACTGTTAGATTTGGAACGCTCCAGCTTTTCTGACTTGCTAAGGAAGGGTAAAACCTGCTGAAAACATTGTAAGCAAAGAGGGGGAGACTCAAAAGCTACCCTTTGTAAATGTCAGCAGAGCAAGCATATACATGTTCACAGGCATACAATGACGTATTCCTCTCGGCGCATTTGTGTGTCAGATATTCAGTGGCCTGACACTTGATCCTGTGGTCTTGGCAAGACAGGCTGACGCACCTTGTAACTAGGGTTGTCAGGTCCCTCCTGGAAACTGGGGGAGGGAGGGGGAAATTACTGGGAGCAGCAGGGAGGCCCATCTGACATACAGCAACCTGTCTACATCACTGCCCACATGACCCAGAAGTGATGTCATCGCGTCTGGGATGTTGGGGCACACTCTAGTATTTGGGCAAAAACTCTATGGTAAGTTGTGATGACGTCACTCCTGGGTCACGTGGGCAGTGATGTAGGCACATTGCTGCACATCAGCTGAATCTTCCTCTTTTGGGGGGTTAAGTTACCCCCTGCTGGGCAGCTGATTGAGGTGGGGAGGTGGGGCCTATCAGCGGGGGATCCCCACCTCCACCGGGGGTCTGGCAACCCTACTTGTAACCCATCATGCTGAATGTAGCCTGCTAGCCATGCATGGTGGCTCTTGGGAATCTGAGAGTCCACCTTCTTTAGGCAGGCCATGATATACAGCTGGAGGGCTATTTTTTTGTAGGTAGGGTTGCCGACCTCCAGATGGGCCTTGGAGATCTGCTGCTATCACAGCTGATCTCCAGATGTTCAGGTGGTTGCTTCAGAGGGTGGACTCTATGGGATTGTGCCCCAATGAGGTCCTGATGAGGTCCCTCATCTCACCGCACCCAGGTTCCACCCCCAAACTCTCCAGGTATTTCCTCACCCAGAGCTGGCAACCCTATTTGTTGGCCTGGGTTGTGTGAGGTTTTCTCATTCATGGACCTTTCTTAAACCAAGTCAGTCTATCTTCCTCAGTACTGTCTACTCTTGGCCGGCAGAGGGTCTCCAGGGTTTCAGGGTGAGGTCTTTCACGTGACCTGCTGCCTGACCTGCTGGGGATTGAACCGGGGACCTTCTGCATGCAAAGCAGGCACTTTGCCACTGCTGAGACTGAGACTGTCAGAAGGAACTTCTACAGCTCTGAATCCCAGTTACAGGAGGCAACACCAGGGGAAGGCCTCAGCCTCCATGCCCTGTTGGTGGCCTTCCAGAGGAACTGGCTGGCCACTGTGCAAGACAGAATGCTGGACTAGATGGCCCACTGGTCTGATCCAGGAGGGCTCTTCTTATGTTCTAAAGGTGGACAGTACCCCTCCATTGTGCTTGGCTCCAGCTTCCACTGTGGACCTCCTCTCTCCTTCCATGTCTGAGACCTTGAGCGGGAAAACAGGCAGGCGCAGTGAACTTCTCCATTTATGAAGAGTGCTCTTAATGGTTTTGATATATCGTTAGCTTTTTGTGTCCTGAAGAGTGTCAGGTTCAAAAGCAAGTAGATCCAAGCATTCTTGAGATAAAGAAAGGCTTTATTGGAATACAGTGCTAAAACCCACAGCAAGATGGTTATTGTCAGAAATGGCGGAATGTGCGGCTCAGGCATGGTTATAGTATGATGCAAGCATGCGACTAGCAAATTATCTTTAAGTGCGCATGCGGGAAACTCCCGGCAGGAGAGTTACTTAATGATCGGGAGACTGCTCCCCCCTCCCCTCAGCTTCGCAGGACTGGAATATTCTCATCGACTCAAGAATAGCCCAAAGCCTGCATTCAAGGCCACAGTGATAACACCGAGCAGTAGAGGCGAAGCTCCCATGTTACAGCTAGCATACCTACACAAGCGCAGAAGCAGGGACAAGATACGGAACACAGAACAATGGTTGCAGTATGAAACATGAATGAATGAGCCATTACTGACAAAGAGTTGCAGTCATTTCACCCTTTTGGCTTTACATCAAACTGCCTCAAGAGCACCCAGGTTGGGGAAAAACCACACCACATATAAATATCTAAATTCAGTAAATAAATGTCATTATTTACACATTGACACGCTTGATGCTGCCTTATTTTTTTTAAATTCTTTATTGTAATTTTCTTATTCAACACAATTACACAGCCGACGTTACAACCTCACACGTGAAACATCCATCCAAAATCCTTAAACGTACAAACCAAAGACAATAAATCACTATCCAAACATAGCAGGACGTCCCTTATTCGAGATCGTCTGAGTCCCACGATAGTTTCCTACGGCGTCGTGTACAAAACAAGACAGCGTGTCATTATTTGTCGATAGCTCAAAAGGTTACAATCTGCTTACAAAGAAGATTCACCGGAATTACACTTTGCTCGGCCATGCATTGTAAGGCTGGCTACCAAACAGCTACAACATTTGAGTCAGATTTCTGGTCATCTGAAAAAAGCTAACGAGTATGAGATTTCTGTCATTATAAACCGAAGGGAGATCAATGGAGGAAATCGTTCCTTCCATTTTGAAGCCGTGGCCAATAAAGCTGCTGCCGGCAGGGTAGCAATGCCTGATGCTGCCTTACCATGAATCAGACCCTTGGTCCATCAAGGCCAGTATTACCCACTCAGATGGGCAGCAGCTCTCCGGGCTCTCCGTCTCCCGCATCACCCACAGCCTGATCCATATGTGTGCTCCAACCCTGCATTAAATGTCATTTTCTTCCCCGACGGTTTTAACCTTTGGCCCTGACCTCCTTTCATAGTCTCCAAACTGTTTTGGCTGGAATAATCCCGCTGCCTTTAAATCCTTTCTGTCTGTGTCTCTAAGAAAAGGCAGAGGTTTCTCGGCACCGCTGGCGATAGCTGCACAGGCCTGATACGGGAGCTGCTGAAGTCTATACTGTTGACAATTGACAATCGAAGGAGCCTTTCTAGTCTGGGCTGGGGTGGCTTATTTAGACTGGAGTCCATTTCGGGGAAAGCTGCAAGGTTATTGAAACTGGCTTCTTGTCTGTCACTGACAGGATCAATTCTTCTAAGCCCCCCTGTACTTATCTCTCTCTTTCTATAGATGTCAAGGCTGCAGTGGGAGTAAAGAGAATGGTTGGGTCCTATAAAAATCTCACGTTTCTGTTTTGCTGGTGCCCTGTACTGTTTTATTTTAAGAAAACTGGAAGAACTCTGCTGACTCAGAACAACATTCTATCTAATTTGGCACCCTGCTTCTCAGAAGAGATCCCAGAAGACCCACAAGCAGAAAGATCGAGGCCAGACCTGTTGTCACGTACCACTAGCAGACGGTGTCAGAGGTATAGAGCCTCTGAACATGGAGGTTCAGTTTACTCATCATGGCAGCAACTCATTGACAGTTTGGTGTAGTGGTTGAGTGCGCGGACTCTAATCTGGGAGAACCTCCACATTCAACTGCTGGCATGACCTTGGGTCAATCACAGTTCTCTCAGAGCTGTTCTCTCAAGGAGAGTTCTCAGGAGAGCTCTCTCAGCCCCTACCTCACAGGGTGTCTGTTGTGGGGGAGGAAGGGAAAGGAGTTTGTAAGCCTCTCTGAGACACCTTTGGGTAGTGAAGTGTGGGGTATAAATCCAATTTCTTCTTCTTCTTCTTCCATAACTTTTGTCTGATCCCCTGGTAAAAGCCATCAGAGATAGCAGCCATCACTACATCTTGGAGCGATGAGGTTCACTAGTTAATTGTGCAGGACATGGTGTAGAAAAAGAGGTGCAGGAGCTTATTAGCATAACTCATTAGAATAACTTATTTGCATATGCCACACCACATGACATTACTGGAAGTGTGTTAGAAGGCAACATCCACCATTCAGGCTCCACCCCTAGGGACTGTCTTTCCACTCTGGGGGCTGTCATTCCAGTCCCAGAGTAGCCTATCTGGGCCCAGGAGGAATGCTACACGTGCTGCTTCGCGCTCCTGCTGGGAGCTGGGGGCGGGGCTTGCTGCTGCCTGTGCTTCCATCTGCCGGAGCTCCGCTCCTGCGTGCTCCTGCTCCAAATGACACCTGCATGGTGTGTTTTGTTGCCTCCGGTATCAGTGTTCTACCACAAATGGCCCGTTTCTTTCCATTTGGGAATGAAATGATCTGTAGAAATGGGGATGAAAAATGGTGGATGACAACTGAGTGCACTCCAAGAAAACCATCCCTTGATCAGGGCTTAACTTGAGCTGAGGCCAAACTCTGGAATCTTTTTTTTTTTTTAAATTTTACTGTATGATATCTACCTTGGGACATACAATGGAATAAACACGCGCCTTTGAGCATGTGCAGAGTAAAAAATGATGAGGCCAGGCATTGAAGGAATGCACACTGCAAAGTATTTTCTTCTGTCTGACAAGTGGCCATTTGTCCATTCACAAGTCCTGAAGTTACAACAGACGCTCCAGACTTTTCAAAATATTCAAGAGGCTGCAGAACTTGTGGATGGATGGATGGATGGATGGATGGATGTCTAAGAGAATAAGTGTGGGGATAGGCATTTGAGTGACTGACCAGGTCTGGCATGACCTGGGATCAGTTGACTGTCCTTCCCTGCCACTCACATGATCACCTTGGGCAATTCACACTTAACCTTGCTAACATTACTGGGTTGTTGTGACTGGGGACACCCCAGAATGCTTGAAGGAAGAGTGGAATCAGAACATCAGAAGAGCCCTGCTAGATCAGACCAATGGTTCATCTAGTCCAGCATCCTGTCTCACACAGTGGACACCCAGTTCCTCTGGAGGTCCAACAGCAGGGCACAGAGGCTGAGGCTTTTGTCTGGAGTTGTCTCCTGGTGCTGGGATTCAGAGGCTTACTGCTGCTGAATATGGAGGCTCACTTTATTAACTATGTTTAATAGCTATTGATGGACTGTTCCTCCATGAACCTAGCTCCCTTTTAAAGCCATTGATGCCCATGGTTATTACTATCTCCACTGGCAGTGAATTCCAAAATTTAATTACTTATTCTATAAAGAAATATTTCCTTTTGTGCGTCCTGAACCTACTGCCCATCGACTTCAATGGATGCCTGCGGGTTCTAGTATTTTAGGAGAGAGAGAAAAACTCCTCTATGTCAGCTCTTTCCACCCTGTGCATAATTTTTAAATCCACGATCAAAACAATGGGAAACAACGTCTGAGTCTGCAAAATCCTTTTGCCAGCCTCTCAGTTTATGGTGGACATCAGTGAGATTTGGTGCATTTTCCAAAGAACGCCGATTCTCTCTCTCTTTTTCTCTTGATCCGTAGTCATAAAGCAGTTGTGTTCTTGTCAGGGGGACTGGCCAGCATAGCGCCTGTTTCATGGGACGATATTGGCAAGATAATTCAATGTTGCTACAGCAGGAGGAGGAGGAAACGAAAGTATTTCTTACATTCCCCATGTTTTGACATTCACCCTCTTTTTTTAAAAAAAATCTGCCCCTGATAGAGTTACTCCAGAAAGAGAGAAAAAGCCAAAACTTCAGCAATGTCAAATCCCGTTGAACATCATCAAGGTTCTTTTCATTGGCCGCCAATGTGAAATTGCGGATAATTGTTGATAGTTTGCAGGAGTTCCCAAAGAGTTGAGAAACATCAATATACTTTGCAGCATCGTCTACAAAGGCTTGAAAGTGAGGTTGAAGTGCCCTTCTTAGTCTTTTTTGTTTTAAATGTTAGGGCCGCTTGGCTTTTAGAGTTCCTCCGGCGAAGTTTGTTTTACTATGAAATGGACTGGTTAATGAGTTCTTAAACATCTGTTCGAATCCTGTCGGGCAGCTTTGCCAGGGTTAACATTCCAAACGTAGGATTAGCCACCTGGCGCGGCCTGTGCTCTGAGTTCCCACAGGGGCACCCACCTTCATCTGCAGTGACGGAACGAGGTTTCGTTTGGCTGTGTTAAAGGAGTTCTCCCGGAAGCAAGGCGAGAGATTCGAGAACAGCATTCTCTGCCCCTTTGCAGAAAACTTCGTAAATTGGAATATTTATAAGGAAGGGCGAACCGTTGTTCATTCAGACTGTAGCGCGATGGTTATGCAAATAGCATGAACGGTATTAATGGTAATATAGGACCACTTGGGAAATACTGTGCAGTGCTTCCTCGGGGAGGGAAGTGTGTCCCTCGGCAACTGTGTGAGCCTCCCTGATCTGTTATTTGCTTCTGAGCATAGCCATGCCAACCTTCTGCATGCCCTGCTCCAAGGAGTGCATGTTTCCTCCCCCACACACACACACAAAAATCCAAATTCAGACCAAATGCATTGCTCATGTCAAGAGCTGAGATAACGGTTTTGTAAATTGTATCACCTTTTCGAAAGTTCTAGTCAACGTCAGCAATCGAGGATAGTTTGGTCCAGACTGACCTAGGGGTTAAAATAATTAGCTTCTGAACAGTAGTCGCTTGCGTTGGGGACCTGGACTGATGACTGTGCAGGGGGGAAATAGGGATGTGTGTTTACATTTATATCTGTTTTTTATCACAAGCTGAGCATGAATTTCATGGCAAAGGGACCTCTGCTCATTAGAGGAGTACTATGAGTTTGGGGGAATTCTGATACTGAATCCATTTCTTTTTCTTTGCGCCAGCTGTTGTCTTCCTTTGGACAAGCCACTTTCACGCTCAGCCAGTGTTCCCTCTAAGCCGAGTTAGTGTGAGCTAGCTCACAGTTTTTTAGCCTCCGGCTCACACCTTTTTGTCCTAACTCTAGAAGGCTGGCTCCAAAGCAAACTAATTTATGCCGTAGCCAAATTGCTCGCTCACAACTTTAATGCCAATTGCTCACAAGGTTGAATTTTTGCTCACAAGACTCCACGACTTAGAGCAGGGGTGTCAAACACGTGGCCTGGGGGACGGATCAGGCCCCCGGAGGGCTTCTATCAGGCCCACAGTGGAACTGGCTGTCTTCTGCTTCTTCTCCCAGTTCTGCTGCTGCTGCGTCATCGCAGGTTTGCAGCTTACAGAGACACACCTGAACGGCATACTCAAGATCGCAACAGCACAGACGTGTTGATGCAATAATTCAGAGCAAGAGGTGTCAGTTATCAGACACTGTTAAACAGACAAAATATTGCAAAGAGTGCTAGTGTTTTAAGCATGTTTTATTTAAAGTTTTAAAATCTTTAATTGTGTTTGTCTGTGTCCTTTATAAAGTTTACATCTCCGCTCCCTGGCATTACATTTTATGACACACGTGGCCCGGCCCAAACAAGGTCTCATTTATGTCAGATCCAGCCCTCATGACAAATGAGTTCGACACCCCTGTCTTAGAGGGAGCATTGCTCTCAGCCTTAGTTTGCTGCTGACAACTGTAGGAATCATTATGATGCACCAGCACCAAGATACAAGAAGCTGACGGCCCATCGGAAAGGACGCAGCATCTCAAAAACCAAGGATGCCACCAATACAATCCTAAACAGAGTTCTACCCTCCTGAGCCCATTGACTTCATTGGACTTAGAAAAGCAAGATGCGAGCCCGGCAGCACCTTCAAGCCCAACAAGATTGCCGGGGTGTAAGCTTCCTAGAGTAAAAGCTCTCTCAGAAGCCTGAAATTCTGTTGGTCTTGAAGGCGCCATTGGACTCGGCTCTAGGTCCTCTGCTGCAGACCGACATGGCTACGTGCTTGAGCCTGTCTTCATTGGACTTAGAAGGGGATAACTCTGCTTTGGATTGCACCAAACAGAATATCTTGGGGAGGAGATGCCATGCAGATCCCTAATACATCCAACTTCTTCTTCTTCTTCTTCTTCTTCTTCTTCTTCTTCTTCTTCCTCTTCCTCTTCCTCTTCCTCTTCCTCTTCCTCTTCCTCTTCCTCTTCCTCTTCCTCTTCCTCTCCTTCTCCTTCTCCTTCTCCTTCTCCTTCTCCTTCTCCTTCTCCTTCTCCTTCTCCTTCTCCTTCCCCTTCCCCTTCCCCTTCCCCTTCCCCCTCCTCCTCCTCCTTCTTGCCCTCCTCCTCCTCTCCACATTAGCACTCCAGGCATAGAGAGAGCACCTACACACAAGTTGCTTTAGCCAGTTCCCAGCAATGGCTCCCTCTCCCTCTCTCCCTCCCTCCCTCTCTTTTCAGCTGTGGTTTCTTCTGGTCCAGACGCCCATCTGTTCCTTCCCTCCGGCTAGGCAGGAAGCTCACCTTTTCTAGTCCTGATGGATACTGAACAGATGTCTCATCATTTAAGGTCCACTGATAGCTACAGGTGCTGAGAAACCTTCCTTTCCCCTTTTGCCATGGTGGGTAGAATGAGTCACAGTGAACCATCAGAGGCTACTAGCCATGGGAACTAAAGGGAACCTTCACCTCCAGTGGCAGTAGACCTCTAAATAAGAACATAAGAACATAAGAGAAGCCAATGTTGAATCAGGCCAATGGCCCATCTAGTCCAACACTCTGTCACACAGCGGCCAAAAATACCACTATCAGGAGGTCCAGCAGTGGGGCCAGGACACTAGCAGCCCTCCCACTGCTGCCCCCTCCAGCACCAAGAATAGAGTGCATCACCTGCCCCAGACTGAGAATTCCCATCTATACCCTATGGCTAATAGCCACTGATGGACTTCTGCTCCTTATGTTTATCTGATTCCCTCTTGAAACTGTCCATGCTTGTAGCTGCCACCACCTCCTGTGGCGATGAATTCCATATGTTAATCACTCTTTGGGTGAAGAAGTATTTCCTTTTATCTGTTCTAACCCGACTGCTCAGCAATTTCATGGAGTGCCCACGAGTTCTTGTATTGTGAGAAAGGGAGAAAGGTGCTAGGAGGTGCTACCAGTGCTAGGAGGCAACATCATGTGAAGGAAGGCCATGTCCTCTGTGCCCTACCAGTCTGGCCCTCCAAGGAAACCAGCTGGCCCTCATATGGCACAGTGGACTAGATGGACTACCAGTCTGATACAGCAGGGCTGTTCTTATGATCAGGATCCAAGCGCTCTACAGTGTCAGAGGTCTTAGCAATGCAAAGTTTGTTTGCCATCTCCAAAGGTGGAAGAATACAGGAGGATATCAGTGTGTGAGAGTGTGGTTACAGTGCCAGATATTTCTCAACTGCTTAAGCAATTTGAGCGAGTCAGTTCTGCCGCTTTTATGTGGTATCACAGCCGTTGCATTGAGGCATGTCTTTTCCTATTGCCATTATGTTGTAGGCCGGTGTAATATGTCAAAAGCGTTCTCTCGCAATGAGTGCATCACCGAAATGAGACATGACAGGTTGCAAATCAAATACGCCGTATCTGCTTTTTAAATATAGCAAAGGCACCGAGAGGAATCAGGCGGGCACGAGGGGTTATGGCGGTGGCCGGAGATACAATCACGTGTCTTGCGGGAAGGTAAATTGTCTATCAATTTGTTCTGAGGAAGAAGAAAAAAGAGGTTCGAGTTTGGCATTCGCATCGACACATTCCGACAAGCAAAGCCACCAAATTGTTTTGGAACAAGTGTCAGTTCTGGTTCAAGGAGGACTGAGATTGTTTGACAGTCCCCTTACAGGTTTGAACATGGCTGAGCAAGTCTGGCCAAACAAGCGAGCCGGTCTCTCCTCGTCTCGTGACTCTGCGAGTAATTTTTCATCTTCGGGAGCATAAAGGAGCAAGGGAGCTACAATGCCATCTTAATCCCAGCTATCATCTCCTAACAAAGTCCACCTTCCAGTCAACCATCCTTGAAAAGTCATACCGAAGCCTTAAACCTCCTGAATCAAAGTCAGAATACGAGGCAGTGAAAAGAAAGCCACGGCCCTTGAAGGTACATTGTGTGCCCAGGCCACCTCGAATTCAGTGCTCTCGACTGCTCATGCCTCAGTCGAAGCGACATTGAAACCTGCCTCACATGAAGTTCCACCAAACTCAGTAATCTAGTGACTGCTGGTGGTTCTCCAAGCTCATAGGCCGAGGTCATCTGGTAGTAGGGTGTCCAGGTTGACCCTGGCCACTGGCAGAGCTCAGGGGGGTAGGTTTGCCAACTCCTGGGTTGGGGAAACGCCTAGATTTTGGGGGGTGGAGCCCGAGGAGGGGCGGGACCTCAGTGGAGTACAATGCCATCAAATCCACCTTCCAAAAATATCCATTTTCTTCAGGGGAATTGTTCTCTGTGGTCTGGAGATGCCATTTTGAGAGATCCTTGTGCCCTACCTGGAGGCTGGCATCACTATTTGGTAGTTCTGGGAGGACTTTCACCTCCTTTGGACCTTCTGGAGACTATTAGGCAACTAAGTGACCAATGATCCCTTTAAGCTATGAAGTCTTGTGAGCAAAAATTCTACTTTGTGAGCTACTGGCGTATGAAGCTGAGGTCCATCAGTGGCTATTGGCCACAAAGTATAGGTAGGGACTCTGGGGCAAGTGATGCTCTGTATTCTTGGTGTTTTTTTGGGGGGTCAACAGTGGGAGGCCTTCTAGTGTCCTGGCCCCACTGCTGGACCTCCTGATGGCACCTGGTATTTTTGGCCACTATGTGACAGAGTGTTGGACTAGATGGGCCATTGGCTGTGAGAGCTGTGGGAGCCAGTTTGGTGTAGTGGTTAAGTGCCCAGACTCTAATCTGGGAGAACCGGGTCTGATTCCTCACTCCTCCACTTGCACCTGCTGATGTGACCTTGGGTCAGTCACAAGGTCTGGCACAGCTGTTCTTGAAAAAGAGCAGTTTCTGTCGGAGTTCTCTCAGCCCCACCTATTTCACAGGGGGTGATTTCCCACTAAAGCTTGCCGCGGGTTGTGCCGCCGTTTGCCCGGAGATTTTTAGTCAATTTCACACCGAAGCCGTGGGCTGCATTTTGACCCGCGGCTTCGCCGATTCCCCGCAGTTTCGTAATCCTGTTTTTTGAGGATTACGAAACTGCGGGGAAATCGGGCGAAGTCGCGGGTCAAAATGCAGCCCCGCGGCTTCGGGTGTGAAATTGACTAAAAATCTCCGGGCAAACAGCGGCACAACCCCGCGGCAAGCTTTAGTGGGAAATCACCCAGAGTGTCTGTTGTGGGGAGGGGAAGGGAAAGGAGTTTGTAAGCCGCTCTGAGACTCTTTTGGGTAGTGAAGGGCGGGATATAAATCCAATCTCTTCCTCTTCCTCTTCCTCTTCCTCTTCTTCTGATCCAGCATTGGCTTCTCTTATGTTCTTATGTTCTTAAGTTGTGAATGAGCAATTTGGTTCCTGCATAAATTAGTTTGCTCTGGAGCCCTCCTTCCTGAGCTAAGACAAAATGTGTGAGCCGGAGGCTAAAAAACTGTGAGCTAGCTCACACCAGCTCAGCTTACGGGGAACACTGGAAGTGACATACAGCTATATAATAACTGACCTCGGAGCTCCTGTGCGGGAAAGGCAGAGTTTTCTGTTATTCTGCAGAGAGAAGTGAGGTCTCCCATTAAAGTACAGTGTCCACAGCCACCCTGGAAAAAAAACAATTTTTGCCAGATCTGGGGCATAAACTTGGAAGATACACTCAAATGAGAGATGCCATGGTTACACATGTGATGCTTGGAGGTGGTCGAGCTCATGGTCTGTTTTCTAGTTTTGGAAAGGCAACTTTGAGTCTAAAGCTTATACCCTGAGAACCTTGTTGATCTCCAAGGAGCTCCTGGGTTCGAATCTAACAGTCAACATGACTTTTTCAAAGCTTTCTGGCAGCCTTCACATAACTGGGCCACCTGCCCTCTGCAGACGTGAACATCTCTTGGCTACGCCGGCCATTGTTACTGAGCAGGTTGAGAAAGAAGTACTTTTCTCCCTTTCTCACAATACAAGAACTCGTGGGCACTCCATGAAATTGCTGAGCAGTCAGGTTAGAACAGATAAAAGGAAGTACTTCTTCACCCAAAGAGTGATTAACACATGGAATTCACTGCCACAGGAGGTAGTGGTGGCTATAAGCATGGACAGTTTCAAGAGGGAATTAGATAAACATATGGAGCAGAAGTCCATCAGTGGCTATTAGCCACAACGTATAGATGGGAACTCTCAGTCTGGGGCAGGTGATGCACTCTATTCTTGGTGCTGGAGGGAGCAGCAGTGGGAGGGCTTCTAGTGTCCTGGCCCCACTGCTGGACCCCCTGATAGCATGTGGTATTTTTGGCCGCTGTGTGACAGAGTGTTGGACTAGATGGGCCACTGGCCTGATTCAACATTGGCTTCTCTTATGTTCTTATGTTCTTATTTAGAGGTCTACTGCCACTGGAGGAGGAGGAGGAGGAGGAGGAGGAGGAGGAGAGATTGGATTTATACCCCACCCTTCACTTGGAGTCTCAGAGCGGCTTACAAACTCCTTTCCCTTCCCCACTCCACAACAGACACCCTGGGAGGTAGGCGGGACTGAGAGAGCTCTTGAGAGAATTGTCCTTGAGAGAACAGCTCTGACAGAACTATGGCTTGCCCAAGGTCATCCAGCAGCTGCGAGTGGAGGAGTGGGGAATCAAACCCGGTTCTCCCAGATTAGAGCCCGCACACTTAACCACTACACCAAACTGGGTCTGCAAACTGGTGGGAGGGCAAGTGAAAGTATTTCCTTTTGAGCCTCTAGCTTTCCAAGGTTTGGGGTTCCTTTTTTCTGGCCTACTGAATAATTTCCAGACCCCAGATACAGTCCCCCACCCCTTTGATTGGGAAGCTATCGAATCCTGTATGTAGGACTTTCATTAGAATCCCCTATCCTTGAACCCTCCTGTTTACCCATCTTTGCGTCTGTCTTGGCCTTTCCAGTCCAAAATCCTTTATTTTAGATTTGGACCTGAACGGTTCTTGCCTGTTCAGATCCTGAAAGTAATCTGAGCCTGATCCCGTGAATTCCTGTCGGGAAGTTTAGTTTGGCTTCTGTCTCTAAACCTTTGGAACTGGGGAGTCTCGACAATGTGGGCATTGTTTTTTTTTTTTAGCATTCAGCACGCTGACGCTCTGATGAGGCAAACAGCACTGTTTTATTCAGCTGAAAACCTGCCTGTATATGCTGATGTAAGAAAATAGTCTCCTCTGTCTCTTAAAAATGAAGTAACTCTGGCGGTTTAAGTGAATGTAGTAATTTTGTTAATGAAAGACTCTGGAGCAGGGCAGAGTTTTTTAAGTGCATTTATTAAAGGGCTTCTGCGATGTTTCCATGTCTGCAATTACTTAAAGTAATAGCACTGGCTGTAAATGACTAATTTTTACAAGTATCCCTTGGACTCTTTGGTCTTTCACCAGGTATTTCTGAGTCGAAAGCGTTCTCGAATGTTTTCAGAGCGAGACTTCCCCTCCCTGCTGTCTCACTCCTTGATTCTCTCCCTAGAGGCCATCAGCAACAGTTGTGGGAGGGACCGTGGCGTGGCTTCATGGTAGAGCCTCTGCTTGGCATGCAGAAGGTCCCAGGTTCAATCCCTGGCATCTCCAATTAAAAATACCGGGTAGGAAGTGATGTGAAAAGTCTCTGCTTAAGACCCTGGGGAGCTGCTGTCAGTCTCAGTACACGATACTGACTTTGCTAGAGAGCCAGTTTGGTGTAGTGGTTAAGTGTGCAGACTCAAATCTGGGAGAGCAGCACCTTCTTCCTAAGGAACTATGCTTACCACTTTGTCGATGTTTTTGATCCACAGTACAGCCAATAACTGGGCAGCAGCTGCGGTGGCTCAAGCGGTTAAGACGCTGAACTGCAGGCTGTGGAAGGTCAGTAGTTCAGCAGTTCGAGACCCGAGAGTGCCGCATGACGGGGTGAGCTCCCGTCTCTAGTTCCTGCTCCTGCCAACCTAGCAGTTCGAAAGCAAGAAATTGCAAGTAGATAAATAGGTACCACTTCGGTGGGAAGGTAACAGCGTTCCGTGCACCTTGGTGTTTAGTCGTGCCGGCCACATGACCATGGAAACGTCTTCGGACAGCGCTGGCTCTTCGGCTTTGAAACGGAGATGAGCACTGCAACCCTAGAGTCGGATTCGACTGGCTTTCGAGCAAGGGAAACTTTACCTTTACCTTTACAGCCATAACTGGACTGTGGTGTCTCAGGTGGTTAAGACGCTGAACTGCAGGCTGTGGAAGGTCAGTAGTTCAGCAGTTCAAGACCTGAGAGTGCTGCATGACGGCGTAAGCGCCCGTCTCTGGTTCCAGCTCCTGCCAACCTAGCAGTTCAAAAGCAAGAAATTGCAAGTAGATAAATAGGTACCACTTCTGTGGGAAGGTAACAGCGTTCCATACACCTTGGTGTTTAGTAATGCCGGCCACATGATCACGGAAATGTCTACAGACAGCGCTGGCTCTTCGGCTTCGAAACGGAGATGAGCACCGCAACCCTAGAGTCAGATCCGACTGGCTTTCGAGCAAGGGAACCTTGACCTTTACCTTACAGCCATAACTTACGCACCCACCAGACATTCCTGGCCTTGGCTTGAGGCCTGGTGAATTGCAGATTATCCCTCTTTCATGGTAGGATTCATGTGGTGTGAATTTTGACTGCTGTGCTTTGGGAAAAGTAGCCCTGTCAAGACATCCTTGGATGAAGCGAGTTGCAAACCCAGCTTGCTATAATCTGTAGAATGACCCTGGTAATTCTAAAGTCTCTATAAATGTGCAGTGCCATCTTACACAGATTTACATCCTCCTAAGTCATTGACTTCCTGAGCTGGATGACCCGGGCTAGCTCAATCTCACCACATCTCGGAAGCTAAGCTGGGTTGGACCTGGTTAGTATTTGGATGGGAGACCACCGAGGAAGTCCAGGCTCTCTACACAGAGGCGAACAATGGCAAATCACCTCTGAATGTCTCTTGCCTTGAAAACCCTACAGAGTCACCATAAGTCAGTTTCCACCGCCACCAAGCCATGGACTTCGATGGATTTAGAAGGATGTAAGGATCGCACTGTTAGTCTACAAACTTCTCCATCTTATGGAAAGAGGGATGGGTTGTTATTGCTGTTGGATCCCCCCCTCCCGGCACACATTCTGTTTTTCGCATTCATTAATCAAATCTTGGGGAGGAGGTGTGGTTCAGTGGAAGAGCTTCTGCTTGGCATGCAGAAGGTCCCAGGTTCAGCCCTCGGCATCTCCAGTTAAAAGGACCAGGTAGGAAATGATGTGTAGGTGGTAGCAGGGGATGAGAAAGACCTCCATCTGAGATGCTGGAGAGCTCCTGCCAGGAATAGACAATATCGACCTTGATGGATCGAGGGTCTCATTCAGTATAAGGCAGCTTCATCAGAGTATCAGCAAATTCTTTGACAAGAACTCTTTGGGTGCATCACTAGAGCTTTGAGCTTCTGAACTCAATTGTGGCTATTAGCCACAACAAGGTATAGATAGGAACTCTCAATCTGGGGCAAGTGATGCACTGTATTCTTTGTGCTTGGGGGGGGGCAACAGTGGGAGGGCTTCTAGTGTTCTGGCCCCACTGCTGGACCGCCTGATGGCACCTGGTATTTTTGGCCACTGTGTGACAGAGTGATGGACTGGATGGGCCATTGGCCTGATCCAACGTTGGCTTCTCTTATGTTCTTATGTCTAGGACAATGATGCTCTGTCTTCTTGGTGCTTGGGGCGGGGGCAACAGTGGGAGGCCTTCTAGTGTCCTGGCCCCACTGCTGGACCTCCTGATGGCACCTGGTATTTTTGGCCACTGTGTGACAGAGTGACGGACTGGATGGGCCATTGGCCTGATCCAACGTTGGCTTCTCTTATGTTCTTATGTTCCTATGAACCATTGGCCCTGTACTTCTCTCACCTCATTGCCACAACCATTTACAGGACTGCGTCCTCCCACCCCAGCAAATATTATTAGCAGCTCATTTGGAAGCTCACCATCCCAAAGCCAAACGGCTTACCCTCGTAGGGAGTCGAGACGGGATGCGTCTGTTGACGGATCATTTGCAAGCCTTTTGCCTTTCATCTGCTCGGCTAAATAACATGTAAGACATTTGCCCCGCCTCCTCCTCCTTTCCACCCCCTCTTGTGTTGAAGCCCTGTATATGATGGTTAATTAGACAACATTTAATTTGGCTTAACATTTTTTGGTGTCAGTTTTGTGAAAGGGAGACTCTATAATTAGGGAATACAGATCAGGTTTCTGTCAGACTTATAACCTCTCACTCTAATTTAATGCTCACTTCCACAGTGCAATGTCACACGGGGAGCCTGGAATTCCCCTCCCTCTCCGCACTGTCTTTTACGCATGGCTAGTAACAAAGTTGCCCGCATTGCATGCCGCTGACAGCAAAACGGGATCGCTCTCATGCGCTTTGCCAGTATTTAACAGATTCACCCATCAAGTGGATATACCTGAAGAGACCGTCTTTTAATTTTTTTTTTTGCTTTTTTTTTTTTTTAAAAAGTTATGTCTTTTAGTATGGAAACAGGCTACCTTGGACCAAGTGTGTATCCAACTGAGCTTTCTGTAAAGCACTGTCATGGCTTTTGAAGCCCCACTGCCGTTAGAGCTTTGTCTTAGGCCTGGGAACATGTCGATTCAAATCCCCGCTCTGCCCTAAAAGCACGTTGGGCCTTTTGGGGGGTGGAATGATTAAAATGGGGAATTCACTGCCAGAGGATGTAGCAATGGCTACAAGAATAAACAGCTTTCAAAGGGGATTAGATAGGTTTGTGGAGAAGAAGTCTATCAATGGCTACTAGCTATAGTGACTAAGGGGAACCTCTACATTTAGAGGCACTAAGCCTCTGGATCCCACAGCCAGTTTGGTGTAGTGGTTAAGTGCGCGGACTCTAATCTGGGAGAACCGGGTTTGATTCCCCACTCCTCCACTTGCACCTGCTGGATGACTTTGGGGCAAGCCATAGTTCTGGCACAGCTGTTCTTGAAAAAGAGCAATTTCTGTCAGAGCTCTCTCAGCCCCACCTACCTCAAAGGGTGTCTGTTGTGGGGAGTGGAAGGGAAAGGAGTTTGTAAGCCGCTCTGAGACTTCTTTGGGTGGTGAAGGGTGGGGTATAAATCCAATCTCTTCTTCTCTTCTTTTCTCAGGAGGCAACGTCAAGGGAAGGCCTCAGCCTTTATGCCCTCTTGTTGGCCATCCAGAGGAACTGACCGGCCACTGTGTGAGACAGGAGGCTGGACTAGATGGACCATTGGTCTGATCCAGCAGGCTCTTCTGATGTCCTTGTGTCTCCCCCTCTTTTATATGTATGTGCCATCAAGATGCAACTGACTTTTGGCGACCTGCCATAAGGGGCTTTCAAGGCAAGTGAGAAGCAGAGGTGGTTTGCCGTTGCCCTCCTCTGCAGAGCCTTCCATGGAGAATTCCCGTCCAAGCACCAACCCTGCTTAGCTTGCGAGATCTGACGAGCTCAAGTTATACCGTGCCGCCTTCCCTCCCTTAGCCTAACCTATATCACCAGACTGTTCTTAGGTAACATGGAAGAAGGGAGACATGTGGATGCAAGTCTTATTGTCCCAGAGGACAGATGGGACAAGAACTTGATAGACAACTGATTCAGCCTATGCATTTGCAGGGATGTCTGATTGCTTAGTGGTTCCTTCCTTCATGGTCAGGCTTCATATCATTTTAAGGACTATCACCTCCATATGAACCAACCCATACATTCAGATGTCCCGTAGAGACACAGGTGTGCATGCACAACCATCTGTGGTGCTATCCAGGGGCATAAACCCAGGGGGCAGTGGGGCTCAGGTCCCCTGGGATTTCCCGGAGAGGGCAATGTCCCCAAGCTGCCAGGTAGCATCATAAGAACATAAGAGAAGCCAATGTTGGATCAGGCCAATGGCCCATCCAGTCCAACACTCTGTCACACAGTGACCAAAAATACCAGGGGGCATCAGGAGGTCCACCAGTGGGGCCAGGACACTAGAAGCCCTCCCATTGTTGACCCCCCCCCAAGCACCAAGAATACAGTGCATCACTTGCCCCAGACTGAGAGTTCCTATCTATAGCTTGTGGCTAATAGCCACTGATGGACTTCTGCTCCAGATGTTTATCTAATTCCCTCTTGAAGCTGTCCATGCTTGTAGCTGCCACCACCTCCTGTGGCAGTGAAGTATGCTTTAGGCTTCAAGTGTGCAGTCTCATCCTCTCCATTTGCAGAGAGGATACCAACTCCACTTTCTTCCGCGGGGACTTTGGGACTCCTACTTACTACACAGGAGCACCCCTCCATTGCGTTACTTTATCCCCCCCCACTTTGGGATCTTCTAAAGCCCCTTCTCTCAACCTATGGACCATCAAAGCAGACAATGTACTGGAAGTCCGGGTGATTTCAGTATCTTGGGACCTGCAGCTTTATTGAAAAAGAAATGGAGGGGGGGGGTAGGAATATTTCAGTCTTTAACTATCCATGTGTGGGGGGGAGGAAGAGGCCTGTAGCTTAAATGCTGGAAGTTAAGGTGATTTTGGTATCCTGAGACCTGAAACTTTAGTGAAAAAGAAATGGTAGATATGGAAATCGCTGCTGCTGCTTCTCTTTGGTCTCTGTGCATCTATACATTACAGAGGAGAGAAAGCTGGTTCATCAAATATATGTGAGGCAGTTCTGCTGCCCTGGACGCTACGTCAGCCAAACAAATGCTCCCATAATATCAAGTCAGGGTATCTGAGAAATCAGGACTTACTATGGATTTACAATGGATTCTGAGATGCATGTGGAGATTCATATTGAGTATCCAGTCTGTGAGTGGTGTGGTTGTTAGAGTGTTGGTTGAAGACCAATTTGGTATCATTGTTTATACATGAGTTTTATGGCTGCTTTATCTTATTTCTATGTTATAGCCACCGATTTTTAATTTAAGAAGGCCACTGTTGGTTTTATCCCATGTTTCTTATGTTTTTATGTCAAATGACTGAGTGTGCCGGTCGTTGACTATAACAATAAACCTGAGTCAATACTGGTATAGTTGTTGGAATATTGATATAGTTGTTAGAATATTAGAATATTGTTAGAACATTGGCCGAAGGTTGCAGAGGCTAGAGTTCAAATCCCCACTTGGCCACAAAGCACACCATGTGACCTTGGGCCAGTTACATGCTAAGCCTAAATTGTATGGGGAAATGGGGAGAAAGTATTTCTTCTCATACTCAAATGAAAGTTATTCACATTGACAGATTCAGACTATTATGAGTGGCGGGAAATTATATTCTTAAGCTCCATGATTAATTGTTGGTGGCATATGGTTTTGGGAAATATCAATAGTCTAATATTTAAATAATGTAATATAGATTATTAAGTGTGGGCTCAAACCATGTTCAGCTCACCCTACCCCCCCCCCCAAAAAATTGAGAAGTCTATGCCCCTGGTGCTATGGGTTAAAAAGTTGGGCAGAACCTCCTCCACAGTGGGTCTGTAGCTCCCTTTCTGGGGAGATTTGTTTTGCTTTATCGCTTAATAAAGCAGGCAAAATTTATTTCAGAGGTCTTCTGGGTTTTGTTGAATTTCTTGATGTTATGATTGTTGATAGCCCTGTAATTTTGTCAAATTTGGGATATGCATGTATATGTTTCTGATCATCCAGGTTTTTTTTTTGCTTACTATGGGATACTGGTTTCTTGATATTATAATTTTAGCAGCTATTGCAATGTTAGCAGTTATTGTATATTGTAAGGACCGTTGTTAGCCATCTTGTGGCTCTCCAGAGAGCCATTGTGGTACAGCGGTTAGAATGATGAGCTAGGATTGAGGAAATCTGGATTCAGATCTCCCCCTCCCCCCAATGACTAAGGCTGCATTTACACAGCAACAATTCACACACAGGCAGCCGTGGCAGCGATGGGATCCCTGAACTGAATTCCTGCTCTGCTCCAGTTGTACCTTCTTATACCTTCTCTTGCCCATTCTTCTCCAGGCAATCTGGATTAAAACTGACTGCCCCTTTCTCCTTATATCTCCACAGCAGAAAGGACCAGAGACTTAATTTTGTTAACCAACGAAAGCTGGGAGTTCAGAGGAACTAGCAGATTGTGGCGAGATATTGATCTAATGATATGGCATTATAGCGTAATCAGCACTTATGGATCACCATTTTTTGTTTCAACAAGGCAGTTGTGGAACGGAGTGGGGGAAATGATGGCTAACAGGAGCCCCTTGCGTGGAAGGAAAATGGCGTCCATGTGGGAGGAACCTTTAGAATGCTCATCTCCTTGTGCGGGCAGCATGAAATCTGCGTGTACTCCGTACTTAAAAAGGGGGGAAACTTGGAAAGTGGAGGATTAGAGGGCGACGTTGTGTGGATTCTTATAAAAACAAAAAACAAAAAGAGGAGGTCCATTTTGGAAGCAAAGTGGAACAAAGCAGGTCCCATTGGTCCAGTCACTTTCCCTTAGTATTATGCCCTAACTTGGATAGCCCAGGGTAGCCCAATCTCGTTGGGTCTGGGAAGCTAAGCAGGATTGGTCTTGGCCAGTGTTTGAAAGGATGGCCTCCAAGGAATACTAGGGGTGTGACGCAGAGGCAGGCAATGACAAATTACCTCTGAAATGTCTCTTGCCTTAAAAACAAATCGAGCTCGCCACCTAGTTGTGCGTAACGCTAAAGGAGCTAGAACTTCTGGCTGCCAGACAATCTTAGGGTCTCCTGGCTATACTACCCACATGGCCATATAGGGTGATAGCAATCCTCAGTTTAACTTACATGACAAAGTTGTTGTAGTGACAAAAAAGGAAGACGGGAGAACCTTGTCTGGTGGAAAACTCTGCCAAGCCACAGCTGATTTATGGCAACCCCTGATTGGGGTTTTCAAGACAGGAGTCTTTCAGAGGTGGTTTGCCACAGCCTGCCTCTGCATAGCACACCTTGGTGGTCTCCCATCCAAGGACTAGCCAGGGCCACCTTTGCTTAACTTCAGAGATCTGATGAGATTGGGCCGGCCTGGGGCTTGAAATTCTGGGAGGAAGGGTGAAAATATAATAGAGTGGAAGGTGGGAGATAAGTATTTCAAGAAAAAGATATGCTCCTGATGAAAAGGCGGTGTTGTGTGTGGGGAGCCAGTTTGGTGTAGTGGTTAAGTGCGTGGACTCTAATCTGGGAGAACCGGGTTTGATCCCCCACTCCTCCACTTGCACCTACTGATGTGACCTTGGGTCAGTCACAAGCTCTGGCACAGCTGTTCTTGAAAGAGCAGCTTGTGTCAGAGTTCTCTCAGCCCCACCTACCTAACAGGGTGTCTGTTGTGGGGAGGGGAAGGGAAAGTGTAAGCCACTCTGAGACTCCCTAAGGTAGTGAAGGTTGGGGTATAAATCCAATCTCCTCCTCCTCCTCCTCCTCTTCTTCCTCCTCCTCCTCCTCCTCCTCCTCCTCCTCTTCTTCCTCCTCCTCCTCCTCCTCTTCTTCTTCTTCTTCTTCTTCTTCTTCTTCTTCTTCTTCTTCTTCTTCTTCTTCTTCTTCTTCTTCTTCTTCTTCTTCTTCTTCTTCTTCTTCTTCTTCTTCTTCTTCTTCTTCTCCTACCCTGAAAAACTACAATCATGTCCCTTTTCATCCGAAATTGGGGAGGGAAGCAGAAGGTTGCAGGATGAAACTTCTAAGAAGACTTGAGACTTATTTCCCGAAATCACGTGCCTCTCCGTGAACCATACCCTTGATGTATAATATATATAATATTCATATATGACAGAGTCCATGTAGCCAAGGAAGGTTGCATCTTCTCAAAAAGCACCTTTTATATCTTGTCCTGTTCTTTGTTCAGCAGGGAACAAAGTTTGTCATCCTGAGGCTCCGGGCCTTTGATGAAGTTCAGGCAACCTCTGGAAGAGGGGGGAAAAGATCTACGTTGCAAACAAAAGAAACCCTGTCAGCTTTGGTTGAAAACTTCGAGTCATCTTGTCAGCCACGGTGTTCTGGAAGACACGGAGCATGTTGGTAAATGTGCCGGAATGGAGTCCCGTCATTCGATCGGGAGCACAGGCGACGTTTGGCACACAGATGAAAACGGCAGATGAAACGGGAACGGCCACCATAGCATAGAAGTCGTGATCACAGAGGCAGCTGAGGTGAATGATAGACAATCCCTGATAGAAAATTCCCTTTGATCCTAACTGATTTGATAACTGATTGGATTCTAATGCACTACGCTGTTTGGGATTCGTACATTAATTTCTCTTTTGTTTAGTTTTGGGGTGTGTGTGTGTGTTTAAACACACACACACATGCTTTATTTCACGTTTTGCCTAACTAAACCCCGGAAATTCGTTCAAGGATGCCTTCTTTAATCCACACTCCTTTTTTTTTTCATTTTTAAGGTGGTGGGGGGGGAATCTTATTATATGGTTCTTCTGAAACAAATCTGACTTCTTTGTGGGGCGGGAGCGCAAATTTGCATAAATTAGCATTAGCCGTGGTTATTTTGCCAGCCTCGATTTACGTGCCTGAAGCACTTTTGCAAAATATAATGTTGGCCTTCATTTTTCGAAACAATTATTTTGGGGAGGGGGGGATATTAAAAGGGATTGCCTTGATAATAAGTTGTAGTAAAATAGGTCACATTTCCAAAATGAGGAGATCTGGCCAACTAAGGTAGTGCCACGGAAACTCTGACCGACCAGAGGCAATGTATTAGCCCGTCAGATGCTTGACAAGCTTCCTGTATCACGCATAGTTCATGGTCTGTTGTTGGCCGGGTGGTTCACAAGGTGCCCTACCTGAAGATAAGGTCCAAGAGTCTAGGCAGAGAGATGGAGTCAATGGTATTTTTGGGCAGGAACACACAGGAACAGAGTTCCGGCTGGCTCCTGAGTTGGCCACGCCCAGCAGGAACTCATTAGCATAATAGGCCACACCCAACAGCAGAAACTCTTTAGGATTGGCTACATTAGAGGTGTGTGGCCTAACATGCAAAGGAATTCCTGCTACGAAAAAAGCCCTGGGTTTTGACAACAAACAAGGTAAACGGAATAAGAAGCAAAAGGTGGGTGTGGCTGGATGACCACACTTCTGGTAACATGGGGATGTGTCCTAATATGCTAATGAGCTGTGCTATCAGGGGTGTGTCCTAATATGCTAATTAGTTTCTGCTGTTGGGTGTGACCTATTACATGAATGAGTTCCTGCTGGGCTTTTTCTACAAAAAGAGCCCTGAGCCACACTCTTGTATGGATTCCAGCAAAACCTGCGGTTGTAGGGACATCAGGTTTCCCTCTGTGGCACGAGATCGCTTGATGGTAACCCCTGCTTAATTCAATTAATTTAGTTGTTTTCTTCTAAAATGGCCATTGGCATGACGTTACTTCCTGGGAAATCCTGGACATGACATCGCACCACACTAGGAATCAGGGGAAACTCTATAGTGGAAATGATTTCACACCATTACAGTGACAGCACCCCCTCCCCATGTCCTTGCCCTCTCCCCTCTCCTGCTGGGTGCTGGCCATCAGCTGGCAACTCTAGAACCGAGGCCTTAAATAGCCTAGCAAAGGAGGCGGAGATACAGGCCTCTGGTCTCCAGGAGTGGGCTATTACTACTTAAAAGTGTCACACCTGGTTGCAGCACCAAGTACTGCAACAGTACTGAGGTGGTTCGGGGTGTGGAAAAGCTTGAGCAGAGAGACCTCTGGAGAACCAGTTTCCTGTGGTGTAGTGGTTAGGACCGCGGACCCTAATCTGGGAGAACCAGGTTTGATTCCCCACTCCTCAACATGCAGCTGCTGGTGTGACCTTCGGTCAGTCAGAAGTTCTTTCAGAGCTGTTCTCTCAAGGGCAGTTTGAGAGAGGGCTATCTCAGCCCCACCTACCTCACAGGGTGTCTGTTGTGGGGAGGGGAAGGGAAAGGTATTGTAAGCCACTCTGAGACTCCTTCAGGCAGTGAAGAACGGGATATAAATCCAATCTCCTCCTCCTCCTCCTCCTCCTCCTCCTCCTCCTCCTCCTCCTCCTCCTCCTCCTCCTCCTCCTCCTCCTCCTCCTCCTCCTTCCTCCTCTTCTTCTTCTTCTTCTTCTTCTTCTTCTTCTTCTTCTTCTTCTTCTTCTTCTTCTTCTTCTTCTTCTTCTTCTTCTTCTTCTTCTTCTTCTTCTTCTTCTTCTTCTTCTTCTTCTTCTTCTTCTTCTTCTTCTTCTGTGGCCAGGGGTGGATTAAGGCTCACTGGTGCCCTAAGCACTGACCAGTCTTGGTGCCCCCCTCCTTTCCACACTGACCCAGTCCATTTTAGTTGTTGACCCATCTGACCAGATATACAATGCAGGTTGCAGCAACATTGTCCAGAAGAGGGCAACCAGGATGGTGAGAGGGTTTGAATCCAAGTCTTACAAGGAAAGGCTGAAAGAGTTGGGTATGTTTAGCCTGGGAAAGAGATGACTTAGAGGGGACATGATTGCAGTCTTCAAGTATTTGAAGGGCTGTCATTTAGAAGACGGAGCAGATCTATTCTCTCTTGCTCCGGACTGCAAGACTAGATATAATGGGTGGAAATTACGAGGGAATCGATACCGGCTAGATATCAGGAGAAACTTCCTAACTGGAAGAGTGTCTGAGCAGTGGAACAGTCTGCCTCAGGAGGTGGTGGATGCTCCTTCCTTGAACGTTTTTAAGCAGAGGCTGGACGACCATCTTTTGGGTATGTTGTAGGTATGTAGGACTCCCTTTCGGCTGTGCTCCTGCAGAGTGCAGGGGGTTGGACTAGATGACCTGCAAGGCCCCTTCCAGCTCTAACATCCTATGATTCTATAATACAAAATTCATATGATAACACGATATACTGTACAAACTAAGCCAAGCTTTGGCACCATAAAGTTCTACAAAAAAAGCAATACAACATCTATTTTAATATTTCACAAATTAAATGTATCAAAGTTCCAATATTCATGGCCTGAAAGGCATCTTTCTACATTTCTTTCACCCTTTTCCCAACTTTGTGGTGCCCCCTTTGGCCCTGGTGCCCTAAGCACGTGCTTAGTCTGCTTAATGGTTCATCTGCCACTAACAGTGGCACACTCTGGGGTGGAAGGCTGAAGGTCCATGTTCGAGTCAGAAGGCCAGGCTGTATCCCAGGCTGAGCGGACTGGCTCAAACTGTTGGGGCTCCTTCCGCACGTCAAAGGGTAGAGGACTCCTGGAGGTGTCTCAGCTGCCTCCTTCTGTGGCAGTGTTGGGTACCCGGCTGCCTTCTCCTCTGCCTCTTTGCCTGATGAGGAATCCGAACTTTGGTTCATGACGCAAGGTCTAAGTTAAACTCACAGCTAGGCATGATTGACACAAACGCACTCAACAAGCAGAAACGTACCTGGCTGGAACTTCCCTCAGACACATGCGAGACAAGGTCCCGATCACATCGCCTCGACAGTCATTGTTACATTTTGATTCAAGAAACTTTGCACCTTACTAGTTGCCATTTTTGGTCGCAGGGGCAGGTTGTTGCAGAATGCAAATAACGGCTGCTTTTGCGCTTCTCGACTGGCAGAGTAGAGGCACATATCTGCCAGGTCAGGTCATTAAAGTGTCTGACTTGTGAAGTGTCTTATCGCCGGCTTTCATCCCCTCTTTGTGCCTGTGCTGTCAGATGCATCCTTGACATGAGTGTAGAGTGTGATGCTATAACTTAGACAGCTGAATCGCCTCTTTTGGTTGCTAATAAGCACGCTCAAACACCCAACAGCTCAACTCATGTCCCGCTCACCAGACGCAAAGAGGGACGCTGCTGTTTGGTGAGCTGTTTGGATACGACCTATCGAGCCTGTCAGTTTTGAATGATCGCACTGCTTTCTTGCAGCCATTGCTGCTCCATAACTGCTGTCAAAAATTCATCTGATTTTTATATTCATTTATACTTAAAACAAACTGGGGAGAATCTAACGATATTTGTTTGTTGACACTTACTACTTAGGCGTCTCGATACACTTTCTCTGACTGACCATGAACCCATCAAATCCTGCAATCAGTTCTCAGATAGATGCCACTGATTACATGGGGGGGACGAAGAAGCAGACTATGCAATCTGTCTGATTCATCTCTTTTAGGTTTGCCAGCTCCGGTTTGAGAAATACCTGGAAATTTGGGGCTGTGCTCTGAGGATGGTGGAGTTTGGGGAGGGGAGGGACCTCAGCAGAATATAATGTCATACAGCCCGCCCTCCAAAGCAGCTGTTTTCTCCTGGGGAGCTGGTCTTTGTCATCTGGAGATGAGCTGTGATGCTGGGAGATCTCCAGACCCCAATCAAGAACCAAAAGGGTGAGAAGAAAGTCTAATGAAGGGCCAATATTAAAAAAAAAAACTAGATGGAACTTATAATATGCAAAAATACAGGTATTTATTAGAAAGACAGTTAAAAACATACATAAGGGCAGGGTTATTTTTGGGTAGGAATGCACAGGAACGGAGTTCTGGATCGCTCCAGAGTTGGCCACGCCCAGCAGGAACTCATTAGCATAACAGGTCACACCCAACAGCAGAAACTCATTAGGATTGGCTGTATTAGGGGTGTAACATGCAACGGAGTTCCTGCTCCAAAAAAAGCCCTGGGTTTTGACAACAAACAAGGTAAACAGAATAAGAAGCAAAAGGTGGGTGTGGCTGGATGACCACACTTCTGGTAACATGGGGGTGTGGCCTAATATGCCCATGACCTGTGCTGTCAGGGTGTGGCCTAAGATGCTAATGAGTTCCTGCTGGGCTTTTTCTACAAAAGGGCCTGCATAAGGGCCCAATGAAAGCCTCGTAAAAAAGTAAAGCCTGAACACAAGGGCCAATACACATGACCTCACGCATTTCTGCCCTATTGGGGCCTTCTTCAGAGGTCAAACAATATTGAGGTACACAGAACTTAAATTCATATCGCAGTAAGACAACCAACAAGTGAATACTGGACCAGGGAAAGGAAGGTTAAGCAGCGAGACCTAAAGACACATGGCAAAGATGTTTGTGAGGCCTCAAAAAGGTGAAAGTCATGTGCCTAGTGCCAAATGCACAGTTGCTGAATTACAACATCTTCCAAGTTAGGTCCAAAAAACACCCGTGTGGCTATCAGAGTCAGAGCTAGAGAGGCCTCAAGCAAATAGCTCTTTGGTCTTTAGGTCTTGCTGCTTAACCTTCTGTTTCCCTGGTCCAATATTCACCTGTTGGTTATCTTATTGCAATATGTATTTAAGTTCTGTGTACCTCAGTATTGTTTGACCTCTGAAGAAGGCCCCAATAGGGCAGAAATGCGTGAGGTCATGTGCATTGGCCCTTGTGTTTAGGCTTTACTTTTTTACGAGGCTTTCATTGGGCCCTTATGTATGTTTTTAACTGTCTCTCTAATCAATACATGTATTTTTGTATATTATAAGTTCCAACTAGGGCCGAGGACAGACTGGCAATTTGCCCCGGGAAGGGACCCGGGCCGACAACGATTCAATACCGGAGTAAATGGAACGTTCACACAGGCACATCTGCCTGGCGTCCCCCACCCGTAGCCTACCGGTGCTCTTGCGCTTCACTGCCGGATTAAAAAAACACCTGATAAAAGCCGTTGCAAATCCGAAAGCCCGCGTTCGTCGCGCGTTTCTCCACTTCCGGGGAGTCTGAACGCGCAGGCAAAAAGCCGGGAGCAACCCGCATTGGGCACGAGGCAGCAGCGGTGTGATTGGCTGCGCTCCGCTCCACTGCCCAATGCGGTGCCGGCATTGCAGGGCAAAAAAAAAAAAATCGGCAAAATGCGCTTATGCGCATGAGCGCTCATGCGCACATACACCCATACACCCACAGCCGAATTAATGGGGAAATGGCGAATATAGCATGCCGCCAGCGCGGCAGTCTGAACGCTCCCGCGTGCCTCCGTCCCGTATCTTCCAGCAGCAGCCCCCGCTGTGTGGACGGGAAAACCCGGTATAGTTTAATCCAGGTTTTTTTTGCGACGACTGGCTACCAGGGCAAACTGCCAGTCTGTCCTTGGCCTAGGTTTTTAACATTGGCCCTTCATTAGACTTTCTTCTCACCCTTTTGGTTCTTGATTCCAGTTTTCAGGTCAGGTTTGTTTCCTCCTCCCTGTGTCTTACAGATCTCCAGACCCCACCTTGAAGTGGACATACCCATGAGGAGCTGCCGGCATTGGCGCTCTTTGGTTATTATAGCATGTGCTCTGACTCTTAAAAAGGTAACGTTTTCCCTTGCTCGAAAGCCAGTCGAATCCGACTCTAGGGGGTGGTGCTCTTCGCCGTTTCCAAGCTGAAGAGCCAGCGTTGTCCAAAGACTGTTCCGTGGTTGTGTGGCCAGCATGACTAGATGCCGAGGTGCACAGAACACTGTTACCTTCCCACCGAAGCGGTACCTATTTATCTACTTGCAGTTTCTTGCTTTCGAACTGCTAGGTTGGCAGGAGCTGGGGCCATAGACGGGAGCTCACTCCGTCACGCAGCACTCAAGTCTCGAACTGCCGAACTACCAGCCTTCCGGTCTGCAGTTCAGCGTCTTAATCTCTGAGCCACCGCAATGCAAAAGTAAGGAATGGATAAGAGTATGTTCTACTCTATCAACTGTAGGGGTGCAGGTCTTTCTAAGGCTCAGATCTCAAGATGTGAGAGGTAGAGTCTGGAAAAAGAACTCAAGGCTTTCCTTTTAACTTCTCATGAATTCACAGTGATCGCTCCTTTCCCTGTTTTCAAAATATATTACGCCTTTATTGGAATTAATCTTCCCCGTCACGCTCTCACACCAAAAGAGAAAGATGCGAGACAAGGGATCTTTACATCTTAGAACAAGGGAGAAGGCTGAAGATGGGGTCTGTACGTGTGCTGAAAGATCTCCTTTCATTGGGCTGTGCGTCTTCAATTTGACATATGGGCACCAGAAGCACAACATGTCAGCCAGGAAATGTGCATGTGAAAAAGGAGCATAACGTTTCACAGGGTCATGTTCTACATAAGTTCAGATTCTCTGCACAGATTCATTTCTCAGCATGATGAATCTAAGACACTGTAACGAATAGCCGGGGGTACAACATTGCACTTGAACATCCAGAGTTCATTTCTTCTGTACTGGTGATCGGCCTTTCCTTCCAACTCAACCTTCCACCCAAAGTGGGCTGGTATTAAAGACGCTGAGAGATGAAATGAACAATAACAAAAAAATCAGCAGATCTGGAAGAGATGCAAAAGCCGATTCGACTGAACTGGCCGGCAACTCTGAGGTCAGGTGATATCCTGTAATGAGGTCTGGTGAAGTCACAGGTTGAGGCGTGATGATGTCATGGGGCATCCTGAGGCAAAATAATTCAAAGGGGCACAAGGCAGAGTTACCCCACCCACAACGCTCCAACATAATGCGATCAATCGTGTGTTGGAACCAGAAGACAGCGGCACTGTAGGAAGTGGCCTTTACAGAAAATATGAACTTCTATCCTCAGGCCTGTAGTAGGTCATCTCGGGGCCAGGCTCCCCGACTTACTGCCCAGCCCCTCCCGACTTCTCATCCAGCCACTTAATTTTTCATGCATGCCATGGCCTTGCCATCCTGAGCCGTCACCTTGCCCTGCCTCCTGCCGGCCTTGCCACTCTCCTCTCTCTCTCATCAATTTTTTTTAAAAAACTTTTACTCTCTTGTCACTCCTGACACAGCCTGGGGGTATGTGCAGGGGTGCTCCCTGACTTATTTAAATGCCCCCTGAAGTAACAAAAAAAAAAAAAATCTGGCTAAGGCCCTGCCTATCCTCATCCCAAGTGGTGCAGTGTTGACACAGCGTCTCCTGTGTTGACCTTGGTACTTGACCCAGAGTTGATGGCCTTGAGATTTCAACCTCCATCCCGAGAACAAGCTTCAGATCTCTTTAACTTGGAGAAACGACAGCTGAGGGGTGACACGATCGAGGTTTATAAGATTATGCATGGGATGGAGCAGGTAGAGAAAGAAGTCCTTTTCTCCCTTTCCCACAAGACAAGAACTTGTGGGCACTCCATGAAATTGCTGCGTGGTCGGGTTAGAACAGATAAAAGGAAGTACTTCTTCACCCAAAGAAGGATCAACACATGGAATTCACTGCCACAGGAGGTGGTGGTGGCTATAAGCATGGATGGCTTCAAGAGGGGATTGGATAAATATCTGGAGCAGAGGGCCATCAGTGGCTATTAGCCACAAGGTATAGGTAGGAACTCTCAGGCTGGGGAAAGGGATGCTCTGTATTCTTGGTGTTTGGGAGGGGGCAACAGTGGGAGGGCTTCTAGTGTCCTGGCCCCACTGCTGGACCTCCTGATGGCACCTGGTATTTTGGGCCACTGGTATGGTGACAGAGTGTTGGCCTGATCCAACATTGGCTTCTCTTATGTTCTTATCTAAGTGTCAGGCTAAATCCCGCACCCTGGAAACCCTAGCTAGAATGCTGGGCAGCTTCATGATCATCCATGAAAAATAAACAGAAATCTTTCAGCATCTTGCCTTGACCTGGGTCGCCCAGTCTAGCCCAATCTTGGAAGCTAATCGGGGTTGGCCCTGGGCTAGTGCTTGGATGGGAGACTGCCAAGGAAGTCCAGGTCAAGTCAGGCAGTTGTGTTGGTCTGGAGCAACAGAACAAAGTTCGAGTCCAGGAGCACCTTTAAGACCAGCAAAGTTTTATTCCAGGGTAGGAGCTTTCATGTGCAAGCCCACTTTGTCAGACGTTGAGACGGAATTACAGGTCATGGTTGTGTATATAGATTAACAAGCCACCTATATTTATGCAATTCCATTTCAATGTCTGACAAAGAGTGTGCACACACGAAAGCTCACACCTTGAATAAAACTTTGTTGGTCTTAAAGGAAGTCCGGGGTCGCTATACAGAGGCAGGCGATGGCAGACTTCCCCTGCTCGTCTCTTCCCTTGAAATCCCTATGAGGTCACCGTAAATTGGCTGCGACTTGATGGCGGAAAAAAAAAATTATATCATCATCTTAACTTCTAATGCGCTTTGATTTGAGCATATGCTTTCATGGACCCGTGCCCGCTTCACTCAGCTGTCTTTTGACTTTGCTAAATGGAGCTTTTGATAAGCCTGATTTTGGAATCCGCTGGCAGTTCCCCTCCCCTTTTGAAATGTTATTGATGTATGTGGTGAGGATTACCCGACAACATTATAACATGCCCTTAACAACACATCATCAGATATGTAGGGGACCGGGGGGGGGTGGCGGGGAAGAGGGAGAGAAAGTTAATAAGGTAAATGCCCGCTATCTTTCTTCTTCTTTTTCTTCTTCTTCTTCCTTTCTTTTTTTTCCTGAAAACCATTCTTAATTTAATCCATATACTAAGTGTGCTTTCCAGTTACAGAAATTTATGATAGGTATCGGGCAGAAGTGAAATGGTGATATGAAATTGTGACTGATGTAAAACAGACATACAAAATGAGAGGCATTAGGACGCGGGCTTTGAAGTTGGATAAAGCCAGGAAAGTGATATTCGCTTTAAATTAAACCTGCTGTTACAGATACCTACTGGGTTCGGAGAACATTATATGTATAAAAAAAATATAATAATAAAAAAAGCTTTGGCTCTCTCTCATTCTTTGCACATTGCTCTGTCATTTACTATGAAGTTTTGGAAATGTGGTTTTCTATAGGAGGAGGCGGGCTCGGAATGACTGCAAGACGGAACATGGAGTACAGAGTTGGCGAGGCCCACTTGCAAAAGTGTTTCTGGGGTTACTGGATGCTGGGGAAGCGAAATGAATGAGGTCTCTGAATGTTTACGGGAGGAACGAGAATAGTGAGAAATGGAAGTGGTGCATACCCATGGATTATACGTTCAAAACATGCCAAATTCTGTATCGAGGTCATCCACATTTTGTTTGAGATTCTGTGTCCTGAACATAAGAACATAAGAAGAGCTCTGCTGGAGCAGACCAAAGGTCCACCAAGTCCAGCATCCTGTTTCTACGGATTCCAGCCTCCAGGTGCAACCTGGAGAGCTCCTAGAATTACGACTGATGGTCCTGACTATAGAGATCAGTTGCCCTGGAGAAAACGGATGCTTTGGAATGTGGACTGTATGGCATTGTATCCCAATGAGGTCCCTGTCCTCCTTATGTTCCACCCCCAAATCTCTAGGAGTTTCCCAACCTGGATCCAGAAACCTACCACTTCAACCCCTGCTGGTGGCTAGGTAGACCTGGCAACCCTACCTTTTCTCACAGTGGCCAACCATATATCCTAGAAAGTCCATTCTGTAAACTCCTTAACCTCCTGAACCTGCACCTGTCAATTTCCCAAAAAGCACTTTCCTGGAGGCACCTTCTTTAGGGGGCCATAAATCAGACCCTTAAGGCCAATCCTCACCAAACTTGGAGGGTAGGTAGAGTCAGCCAGAGATCCTCAGAGAATTTGGTGTCTCTAGTGTGTTGGGGGCTGTTCTACCACATCATAAACCTTATGAACAGAACTGGTTCATTTAGCCCTGAAAGTTCATGATGGTTTGTGGTTCGCAAACTGAACATGCCACGAACCATGAACCAAACCGTATTTTCCTGGTTTATGCCCATCTCTAGTCACTGAATTGGGGTGAGGTTGGGAAGTCCAGTGGAGGGGTTATTCCTAATGAGATAAGTTTGGGAACTGCTGTTGGCTGATCGATATTTTGAGGATGCTACATGATGTTTCATATACAGGAGATGGGGGTAAACTTTATTCCTTTTGTTCTCATCTTGCAGAGTGAGTGAGTGAGAGTTAGAGCTTAAACCACAATTAGACTATTGTTTTTCTCCTCCATGTTGTTGTTATTATTAGCCATTCAGTCATGTCCATTTCTTGGCGATTCTATGGGCCAGCTCTCTCCACGTTTTCCAATCTTGTACTTGTTTCTTTGAGTCGTTCCATGCTCAGGCTGGTGTCAACTTTTATGGTGTCTAGCCACCCTATTTTTTTAATAGGGATTTATTAAAGCTAATTACACATGTGTGCCACATTGCTTTTTTACTATGCTAAGTATATCCAACAGGGTCACACGTGAGCAGTTTAGCCTACCTTGTGGGGTTGTCATAAGGATAAACATGGGGGAAAGAGAAGCATATATGTAGCCCTGAGCTCATTGGAGGGAGGGTAGATTGAAAATGTACCAGACAGAAAGAAGAAATGGGCTACTTGATCTCTTCTCAGTTCTGCAGGATGCTTTCTGCTCCATAGCTGGATTTAACTGCAGATTTTCCAGGGAATACTTTTTTTATACTACTGCTACTGCTACTGCTACTGCTGCTGCTACTACTACTACTACTACTACTTATTCTTATTATTAGTTTCCCAACTGTGACAATTCTTGATCTATGCAATGCACCAATGGTCTATGCTGATGTGCATCATCTTGCAACCTCTGATAATAATCATTTTTGGTGAAAGTTTTGGGGGTTTTTTTAAATGCCCACCTGATACTGACATTTGCAATGCAAACGTGACATGTTTAGGCAAGCGGTGTTCTTGGGCTCACGACTCAACGGAAGTCATAAGCTGTTCTGTATTTTTTTACATCGCCTTGGAATTTCCATCGTCAGTTCATAAGCAAATAGCTGGAAATGGCGGATCCAAGAGCCCAGAGAGTATTTCCCTAGAAATTTGGCAAAATAGCTATCATTATGGCATATCATTCTCATCTAACTCCACCAGTATTCCTAAGGCATCCATAATTACAGCAAGAATCACACCACATTGGGCAAATGGAGTGAGCGAAAGCTGCCAGTGAGACGGCAAGAAAGCCCCCCTGGGCATTTATGCAAACTTAACTGTGGATTTGCTTCAGCTGTGCTTAGTGTCTGTGAATGCTGGAGAATTTTATCCAAATCACTGCAACCGGAGATTGAATTTCAGCACGTACGCATTCCAAAGTTCCCACTGTCAGGATGGCACGTTCAGGAGCGGGACGGGGTACCCCCTCCCCAACCCCCCAAGGGCTATTAAACCAGCCACATAAACTCTGCATGCCTCCATTGAGTATCTCATCCGTTGCTTTGGAAATCCTGAAATTGTAAGGGTTTGCCGGGCCTGCCAATATGTCTCACTGCTAGACCCCGAGAAAGGAAAATATGTTAACACTTACACGACTCCTTAAAAGACAGCTTGCGAGTCGAGTATTAAATCCGACTGTCAAGATCATTTATCAAGCCTTGATTTAATATTTCTTCCAGAGGCTTGGCTAAGGGCGGGAGGATTTCGTTGTTGTTTTTTTTTCTTTCTTCTCCGTCCCCCCCTCCCCTTCATGGCTATGTGCTGCTTTTAAAGAAGGGCTACCATTATACAGAGTGAAGACTTTGCAGAAACGGAGGGGTGGTTCTTTCCTTGTCTCCAACAGACTATAAAGGGCCCTGTCCTGAAAACTGACACAGCTAGCGAAAGTATCTTTATGAGTGTTTGGCATGAGGGATGCTCAGGCAATTCTTGGCCGCCAGATCTCTTTGCCAAATTCGATCTGTCCGCTTGCTGGCACGACACCCGGAAACGTCCTCGACGGTGCTTTTTTTATTTTTTGGTGCCTCCGATTTCATCGCCTACAGAATGAAGAAGGGAAATATTCATTCAAAGATACCTTTTGGGGGATACCTAGATTTGGGTCCTGTAGCATCTTAGAGACCAATAAAATTTTGGGGAATCAAAGCTCCCTCCATCAAATATCTGACACAGGGAACTTTGACTCACAAAAGCTTATATCCTGGAAATCTTGGGCAGTTCTGCATTTAGCATTCGTGCCACATTTTCTCAATGGGGAGGAAAGGTGCAGCACAAAAGGAGGGAGAGAGAAGAAGAAGAGATTGGATTTATACCCCGCCCTTCACTCGGAGTCTCAGAGCTGCTTACAAACTCACTTCCCTTCCCCTCCCCACAACAGACACCCTATGTGGCGAGAGTGGTAGGGCTGAGAGAGCTCTTTCCAGAACTATCCTTGAGACTGAACTATGGCTTGCCCAAGGTCATCCAGCAGCTGCGAGTGGAGGAGTGGGGAATCAAACCCGGTTCTCCCAGATTACAGTCCATGCACTTAACCACTACACCAGACCCCCAAAACCACATTCAAATACCTCTGAGCAATGCCGTAATAACTGCAAAGTCATCCCTGAATGGGTATAAATCTATGCAGAAGGTACCATAAAACCCGATGATCAAAGGAAGTGACAGCAGCATGCAATGCAGAGGGGGATTTCTGTTCCAAATGTGGGTTTCGTAAAACAGTGGAAGGGTAAAGCCAATGCAGAATCACCCCTTGTTGGTCAGAAAGGTGCTACTGGACTTTTATCTAGCTTAACTACTGCAGGTCAATGTGGCTACCCTCTGAAAATATTTTGGGAGATAATCTACGGCTTGCTTTCATTCAGCCAAACAAACGTGAAATACATGTGACGCCCCAATACCTGAGTGCTGACTCCTGATCCATCTCCCCGGTGCTGAGGTTTTCAAGTTTTTGGTGCCAGGTTAAAATATATTTATACTTTTCTAGGCATTTCATGATTGGGAGTGATTGTCTCTATGTGTGTGTGTGTGCTATGTCTTCTCTTGAGCCCTGTTATTATCCACTTCAAATATTGCTCTGATGTTATGAGGCCTGCTGGTTTTAATATATTATTTCCCCTGCTTTTGCTGTCCTTTCCTCACTGCAGTCGTTTGAGATTGCTATTGATTTTTTTCAAGTCTGAAGCTGAAGACGTATCGGCTGATGCTTTCATTCATTTTTAAATTTGGTTTATTGTAATTCTTGGCTTATTGCGAGCACCTTCGCGGCCGAGAGGATGGCATGTATCTGTCTAAAACAGAGAAAGAGCCAGCCGCCAAAGAAAACGAGGCTGCGGCTCGGGGGTAGAGCATTTGCCTCACAACCCGAAGGTCCCAGGTTCAATCCCTGATGTCTCCAGTTAAAAGGGTCAGGTATGAGGTGGTGTTACATAAGAACATAAGAGAAGCCAATGTTGAATCAGGCCAATGGCCCATCTAGTCCAACACTCTGTCACACAGCGGCCAAAATATACCAGGTGCCATCAGGAGGTCCAGCAGTGGGGCCAGGACACCAGAAGCCCTCCCACTGCTGCCCCCTCCAGCACCAAGAATAGAGTGCATCACCTGCCCCAGACTGAGAGTTCCCATCTATACCCTGTGCCTAATAGCCACTGATGGACTTCTGCTCCATATGTTTATCTAATTCCCTCTTGAAACTGTCCATGCTTGCAGCTGCCACGACCTCCTGTGGCAGTGAATTC
Organism: Gekko gecko; assembly: GCA_029375565.1. Classification (NCBI taxonomy): domain Eukaryota; kingdom Metazoa; phylum Chordata; class Lepidosauria; order Squamata; family Gekkonidae; genus Gekko; species Gekko gecko. The sequence continues at coordinate 10,047,777 of JAPDNY010000014.1, forward strand.
CATATGTTAATCACTCCTTGGGTGAAGAAGTATTTCCTTTTATCTGTTCTAACCCGACTGCTCAGCAATTTTATAGAGTGCCCACGAGTTCTTGTATTGTGAGAAAGGGAGAAAAGTACTTCTTTCTCAACCTGTTCAATCCCATTCATAATCTTATAAACCTCGATCATGTCACCTCTCAGCCGTCGTTTCTCCAAGCTAAAGAGCCCCAAGCATTTTAACCTTTCTTCATAGGGAAGGTGTTCCAACCCTTTTATCATTCTAGTTGCCCTTCTCTGCACTTTTTCCAATGCTATAATATCCTTTTTGAGATGTGGTGACCAGAACTGTACACAGTATTCCAAATGAGGTCGCACCAATGATTTATACAGGGGCATGATGATACTGGCTGATTTGTTATCAATTCCCTTCCTAATAATCCCCAGCATAGCGTTGGCCTTCTTTATTGCAGCTACACATTGTCTAGACATTTTCAGCGAGTTATCCACTATGACTCCAAGATCTCTCTCTTGGTCCGTCTCTGCCAGTTCAGACCCCATCTGAACACTTCTCTCTGAGACGGTGGAGAGCTGTTGTCTATCAGAGTAGACAAGGCTGACTTTGATAGGTGGATGGGCTGACTCAGGAGAAGGTAGATCCGCGTATCCGAAATACATATTCCAATATGTATTTTTGACTGAAACGTTGGGGGGGGAGATTTAAAGAGAGGAGCTGAAGGCCAAAGGAATGGAGTATTTATTCCCTGGTAGTCATAGCAATGATAGCAAAGGTCAGCCAGAGGGATTCACTCATCCTTTGCTCTGCATCTTGTGAAGAAGTTGGATATTATCAATAGTATTGCATTTATTAATTTAGAACACGTTTAAGCTGACTCTTTAGAGGTCGGCTTATAGGGTATGTCCCACCTGAGAGGACATTTTATTTTCGGGGAAACAACAGGGAGGCTCAAACGTAGAGCACTCAGTGAAGGCAGCTCCCATTGCGTCTTGAGCAACGAAACCGCAAACAAGAGATGTTCTGTTCATAGAAAGAACGGTACTCTTCGGTCCAGGGATTTCCCGTTCTGCCTTCTGTGCCAATCCTGCTAAGCTCATTTGGGGACCGGAGCCATCAGGGTGTGGGTCTCAAGTGTCCAGCTCTGTTTGGAAGGGCCCTTAGGGAACATCTCCACCAGACACGCATCCGCAATTTGCTTTGACGGTCTGTATTCGGTTCTTCGGCTGTCCCGCGGTACAGAAAGCGGCAGCGAAACAGGACGGGGGGGAAAGACAAAGGGGAAAATGAGAGCCATTTCTTTGTTAATCAGTCATCCCGGCCTGTTGTTTCAAAGTGGCAAGCTGACTCCATCGCAATTAGGCTTACTCACAGGGAGGGATTCCCACTCGCTGTTTGAAGTGGCCGGGCATGCATTGTTAGCCAAATCAAGGAGAGACCACCTGGCATGACATTTCAAGTGGCAAGCTGAATGAGAGCAGCATTCATATGTCACATTTGCGGTGGTTGCTTTAGGGAAGCGAGTGCCTCTTGAATGACAGGTTCAGAACAAAACATACATGTGATTCTGGGCCACATCCAGATCCAGTTCTTGGGATGTAGTACTGAGCAGGTAAGCTATGTGTACGTAAATCACTGTCAAGTCACAGACAACTTATGGTGACCCCATAGGGTTTTGAAGGCAAGAGACATTCAGAGGCGGTTTGCCATTGCTTGCCTTTATGTAGTGACCCTAACCCATCCATGTACTAACCTGGGCCAACCCAGGGGTCAGGCTAGCCTGGTCCATCCAGGTCCGGGTGACACAAGCTTTATCTTGCTATATCCTAGGACGAGCAAGAAACATTCTAGATATTTTAGATAAATGTCTAGGCCACCTTTCTTTTGAACCCATCCAAGCACAAGCTACAAGAACAATAGTGCCAGTAATAGTTTCGGGGTAAAGGAGTTCCATAATTTAGGAGATGCAGCTGAGAAAGTCCTCTTATGACTTCTCACCAGCCAAACTTCTGAAATGGCATATTTCACTGTTGTTCCCAATGATCTCAGATCCTCAGTGGGCAAGCTCATGCAAATGAAAGTTATGAGGTTAGTTTATAAATTGGTATTACTAGGTTGACATTAAATGCTGATCTATCTTTCCTCCCTCCCTCCCTTCCTTCCTATCAACCTGGCCCCCTTTTCTTAAAAACAAAACAAAACCTGGCCCCTTCTTGGGCTTGGTTGCCATGGACACATGGGGGGGGTGAGAATAAGAATGTATACTTTCATTTCTAGCCACTATGTTGTTATCTATCTTGACTCAGCCTTGTAAGTTTGAGACCTAACTATAACTGGTATCCTCTTTCACCTGAGAATTATATGCAGTTATTCAGGTGGGCTTTTTAGCTTAAGAGTGATTGGACCAGGGCCATTAATATCCTGTTTGATTTAAGTACAATAGCTTGCTTTGCGTGCTGGGCCTCAGTTCTAACAAAGAATTATTAAGAGTCTGGATCCTATCAATGTCTCAATAAACTTTAATTTTTCTGAAAGTCTGTTATTGAGAACTGATTTCTCCAGGGGCTCTGATCCTTCCTTCCTTCCTTCCTTCCTTCCAATACATGCACTTGTTAAAGGGCTAAAATCACTGGAAACTGTTTCTAGATTCTATTTTGTCTGCAGTTCTTCCTAGACATTGCTAGAAGGATCACCCTGTTCCTCTAATCCACTTCTGTAGAGTCCTGTGTGCACTAAATCAAATTATGGGGTCTACCATGTATTTAAATGTCCTACAGAAAATCACCCTAACCTGGATGGCTCAGGCTAGCTTGATCTTATCAGATCTTGGAAGCTCACCAGGATTGGCCCTGGTTAGTATTTGTATGGAAGCCCACCAAGAAAGTCTAGGCTTGCTATACAGATGCAGGCAATGGACGCCACCTACATAGTAATGATGATGCATCCACCTTTTCCTAATTTGTAACTATTTGTCACTATTTCATTTGTGAAATCTTGAATGGTGTGCTGTGGAAGGGGCTGTGAAGGGCCTGGAAACTTGGTATTAACTACAGGTTCTAATAGGTGTGCTGGGCAGGAAGGGATGAGCCAGTGCTCAGCTCTCACGGCCCTTTCTTATATGCCCATGACAATACCATATACATACATACATACATACATAAACCTTTATTGGCATAACAATGACAATACCTATCACCACTCTGGGATCAGGAAAGACTTCTCCTCCAGGCCAGATTAGGCCAGGGATCTTGGAGGGGTTGGTTTTGTTTTGTTTTGTTTGATATGTTTTTGAAGGCTTTCACAGCCGGAGTTCATTAGTTGCTGTGGATTTTCCGTGTTGTGTGGCCATGGTCTTGGCATTGTAGGACCTGATGTTTTGCCAGTAGCTGTGACTGGCATCCTCAGAGGTATAACACAGAAACATGTAGTACTCTCTGTGTCAAGGTGAGGGGATTGGACTAGATGACCCTTTGGGTCCCTTCCAGCTCTCACGTTTCTATGTTTCTAAGCTTTTTTCAGATGCAGAATGAATACAGGCAGGCAGGAAGTGGGAACATGGTGGCCCTCTGGGCCTCCCACCTCCATTCAAGGCAATATTTGAACTGCCCACATAGTATTAAGAACCAACAAGGCTTATGAAATCGGAGAGCATCTCTGAAGCCTACGAACGCATAGGTGTATGATCCTGTTCAGATTATTTGAGTCCTGTGGATCAGGAGAAAAGCAGTATAGGCATATTTTTAAACAAATTAAGTAAACAATGATGGGGAATGTTGCATTTTCAGAGTCCTTGGGTGCATGCAGAGCCAGTTTGGTGTAGTGGTTAAGAGCACAGACTCTAATCTGGGAGAACCGGGTTTGATTCCCTCTCTTGCACATGCAGCTGCTGGTATGGCCTTGGGTCCATCACAAGTTCTCTCACAACTGTTCTCTCAAGAGCAGTTCTCAGAAGAACTCTCTCAGCCCTGCCGACCTCATAGGGTGTCTGTCGTGGGGAGGGGAAGAGAAAGGAAATTGTAAGCCACACTGAGACTCCTTCGGGAAGTGCTGGGTAGGGTATAAATTCATCTCTTCCTCCTCCTCCTCCTCCTCCTCCCTAACAAACAGGATGAAAAGTACTGAGGCCGGAGACTCAGCATAGTGAATCAGCTCTTGTTTATTGGATTACATCAGGAACGAAAGATAAACTGGCCAGGCAGTGACCGGCTTATACGCGTGCCCCACACCATACCCACCCACACACCCATCACCTGTGATTGGCCTTATTTGCAAGTCAGCACTTCAATAGGTCTACTTTCGGATCTGGGCGAGCCCACAGGTGCGCCCTTGGATCAAAAGTAGCTGTTGTCTTGGGAACAAAGGTCTGAGGTTTGTCAGACCGCATGGTCAGGCCACCTCCGTGGCGGCCATCTTATTACAGCTAATACATAACACAGGAACAGGTGAGGTGGGGAGCAAAGTGTCCCACTATGACCCTGCTCCTCCCCACTCATGTTCATTCAATCCTGTTAGACTGTCTGAATAGAGCTTAGATATTCAGTGCATGCTTAACTCAAAGTGTACCCCTGGAAGACATAACATATGAAAGTGGCTTATAAATGGAAGGGCACTGTTAGGATTTTTCTTTTTCTTGCGGGGGGGGGCAGTGGGTAGACACAGAAATACCAGCATCTGCACCCTCGACAGGTGCGTAGCTACTGTTCAGCTTCGAGAGGGTTAATCCCAAACAGCCCGCTGTTCCAGAATTATTTCAAGCCTCCCCGTCCTTGTTGTACAGTAGCCAAGGTAAATCAGTAAGCCAAGAACATGCAGCTGGGACAGGTTGAGAGCTGTCCGGATTGGAATTAGAAGGTACTGAAATGCAAGCCATTATGTCCTAACCATTAAAACAAACTAACATAAACACTGGAAAAAAATCATCTTGAAAATGAGACACACAGAGAGAGAGAGATTTGTGTTTGTGTGTGTGTTCTTTTAGGCTAGACCCCAAGTTTTTAATACCCACTCATCTTTAAGATTCTGCCGGTGTCGTAAGGTGAGGTTTATTTGTCTAAGGTGGGATACCATCGTTATTTTGTGCTTGACCAAAAGCCAATTACACAGGTTGGTTCCAGTCCCCCGTTGATACTGTGTTTCCCTCCCCCACCCTTTCCTTTCTCCTGGCATTAATTTTAATGTTTAAATAGCATGTGCATTTTCCTAAGGCGGCATAAAGATATGTATAAGTAGAAGGTTAGCCTGGTTGGGAAGATCCAATGTTCAGTGAAGCCTTTCGCATATGCTGAATATCTAAAGCGTTACTTAGCATCAGAATCAGTTATGGTTGTCTGCCTGATGGACAATTTTTGCCTGACCCAGTCTCTTTGCGAGTGACCTATACTGTCTAGACAGTTGCATGTTATTTATGCATTCATTTCAGAGACTTATATAGAGTTCGTTTTCACTAAAGTTGAGAATGCCAAGTTCGCTACCAACTGCCATGTTCAGATAAGTGCTGGGGGGGGGGATACCCCATAACTCCTTAAGCATTTGCAAATAGGCACCCTACAGAATGCAGGTTCCCCCAATATTGTTGTCATCCGTGTAACCCCTGCTCTTAAAGTTTTGTTTTGTTTTTTAAAAAAACCTGGGTCACACAACCAAGGTAGTTCCATTAAAGCTAGCTAATTTCAAAGAATGGCAATCAATTCGACTTGATCCTATTGGGTGGCTGGGAATTGCATAAGCAGGGGTTCGCGCTTCCAGTATCCATGTGTTGAAAATACAGGAGGCTTAAAAGAAAGAGGGTGTTATTTCCCCACCCCACCCCCCTTCTGCCAAGTGATTTCCTACAGTGTAGAAAGGAGGTCATGTTGAAACAACCCTGAAACTACTTGGTACGAGAGCAGCCTGCACAAAGGTAAGCTGTTACAGACCTTGATAACAGGAGAGTTTCTCTCTGGAATCGTGATCAAGAAAGGTTAGAAAAAAAAGGGGGCACGGAATAACATGAGCTGTTGATGTTCAGTGGAGATCTTCTCAAGGACCTGGAGTCGAGCGGCTGATAGATTCTCCCCCGTCTCACCCCGAAAGACGTTGTTGCCGTTCTGTGTCAGTTACTTTAAAGCTTTTGCTAAGCGAAAATACAAAGCCCAGCTCTGATTTGAGGTATGTGCATCTGGCCTTTATCAAGGTGGCTGCTGTTTGCAATTTTTTTTTTTAAAAAAAAGACACATTTGTGTTTGATATTTGAAATGGGAAACGTGTGCATAACAGCCGTTAAGATGACAATAAGGCGAAAACTGCCATAGGATGCTGATAAAAGCAGAATATCTATCTATGATCTATTTATCATCTATCTATTATCTATCTATCATCTATCCAGAGCTCTTTTGTAGCAGGAATTCCTTTGCATATTAGGTGACACACCCCTAATGTAGCCAATCCTCCAAGAGCTTACAGTAGCCCCTGTAAGAAGAGCTCTGAAAGCTCTTGGAGGATTGGCTACATTATGGGTGTGTGGCCTAATATGCAAAGGAGTTCCTGCTACAAAAAGACCCCTGCATCTATCTGTCCATATGCCTGCCTACTTTTCTACCTATCTCTATCCAGCCTTCCTTCCTTCCATATAGGTGCTCCTTTAGAGCTATACTATAAAAACACAGATCTTGAAATTCAAAGACGGAATATTCGGACCGAATATTCAAGCTCGCTTAACCTGGATTACTTGTCCACTTCAGCCCTTAAACTGTGTTGCCATCTGGTTCTTGTCCGCCCCCCAACAGCCGGCCGTTAGCCTCCCTCCCATGCACACATGCACAAATAGGCTTATATTGATATTTCCAGGGCTCTTTTTGTAGCAGGAACACCTTTGCATATTAGGCGACACACCCCCTAATGTAGCCAATCCCCCAAGAGCTGACAGAGCTTTTCTTACAGGGGCTACTGTAATCTCTTGGAGGATTGGCTACATGAGGGGTGTGTGGCCTAATATGCAAAGGAGTCCCTGCTACAAAAAGAGCCCTGGACATTTCTAATATGCATTGATGGCTATCAGGATGGAGGTACAGCTCAGTTTACCAGGTAAAAATCTTGAGTGCTTATCCTAAGTCTGAAGGCATGTGAGAGAAGATGAAGAAATGCAAAGAACTGAACACACATGAACACATGAAACTGCCTTATATAGAATCCAGGGCTGGCTCGCTCACTAGGCGGACTAGGCATTCGCCTAGAGTGCACCAACCCTTAGGGGCACCAAAAGTCCCCTGCCCTCAGCCAAAAGCCCCGCCAAACCCCCCGCCCCTTCCCCTGGCTTGATGGTGCGCTCTGCAGCTGTGGGACGCAACGGTGCACTGGCGCTCCAATGGAAGGGACAGGGGTTTAACCCCCCGCCCCTTCCCTGGATTGCTGGCATGCCCTGCAGCTGCAGGGTGCGCCGGCACTCCAGCGGAAGGGATGGGGGTTTAAACCCCTGCCTCTTCCCCTGGCTTGCCAGTGTGCCCCAGAGGCGGGTGAGAGGGGGAAGGAGGAGGAGGAGGGGAGCCCTCCCTCACCCTGGGGAGCCCTGGTGGCAGGGGGCACCAGAAGGAAGCCCTGCCTAGGGCACAAAAAAACCTGGGGCTGGCCCTGATGGAATCAGACCCTTGGTCTATCAAGGTCAGTCTTGTCTGCACAGACTAGCAGTGGCTCTCCAAGGTCTCAGGCCAGAGGTCTTTCACATCACCCACTGCTGGATCCTTTAACTGGAGATATCGGGGATTGAACTTGGGACCTTCTGCATGCCGAGCAGGTGCTCTACCACTGAGCCACGGTCCCTTAAAGGAGGTCTGCTTTATAGATTTCTTTTGCTCATTGGCCCATCGACTGGAAAGATAGCACTGTGCAGAAGTTAGAGTGCTGGACAAAGAGTGGATCCAAATGCCATTACCTTATGTGCTGTTGTAATGATTTCGCTCCTGCATTTTTGCTATCTGGAAGTGCGTCATTATGACGACATTACACAACATGTCACGTGTGTGGCTCAAGCCTAGTCCTTGGGATACAAGGATGCAAATCCCTACTCAGGCTTGAAGTTCACTGAGTGACCTTAAACCAGTCCTAATTTTTGCCCCAGCCTCCCTCCCTCCCAGGATTGTTGGGGCAATGAAATGGCGGTATTGGGGGGGGCAATATATACCACCCTGGGCTTCTTGGAGGAAGTGTGGATAAAACTGTACTAAAAATATATTTGACTGCTGTACAGTCATGTTTTCGTCAAGGTCGTGAGAACTTTGTTTCTTCAGGAAAGGCAACCATTTTACTAGAAAATGTCCCATCCAAGTATTTGCCTAATCTTCCCCCCATGAGTTTGTGCCAGTTGATGCCCATCCCATCTCCGCTCTGCAAAATGAGGAGAAAAGGAGTCAAACTCTGTGAGGGTTGCCTCTTCCCACTGTATACTGTCTTCCCCCACAGACTGGCATGTGGGAAACCATCAGGATGCCTTGTGGCAATGCCCAAATGGATGGAAGATGGTCTTTGCAAGCAAGATTTGGTGCAGGATCCCCCAAAGTGGTGTTAATGGTGCCACGGGACCCACCGACACCTTTCCTGGCACTCACCTAGTGTTTTTAGAAAGTGGGTGGGGCTTTTGCCCAGCAAGACTTCTGGTTGGCCATTAGGCATTTGATGGGCGGTGCAGATTTTTAAAGTGCTGGTAAGGCAGCAGTCACTGCCATAGTTCAAGGGACTCCACTGTGTGACTGAAGGTAAGCTACGGCCGCCCATGGCATGGTTGGCTTCGTCTCCTGTGGCAGCCACTTTGAAGAAGAAGAGGAGGTGGAGGAGGAGGAGACTGGATTTATACCCCGCCCTTCACTCAGAGTCTCAGAGTGTTTTACAAACTCCTTCCCCTTCCCCTCCCCACAATAGACACCCTGTGAGGTAGGTGGGGATGAGAGAACTCTGACAGAAACTGCTCTTTTTCAAGAACACCCCTGACAGAACTATGGCTTGGCCAAGGTCATCCAGCAGCTGCAAGTGGAGGAATGGGGAATCGAACCCGGTTCTCCCAGATTAGAGCCCACACACTTAACCACTACACCAAACTGGCTCTCACACCAAACTATCTCTCACCATGCTGTGTCCACCATGTTGTGTCACAATTCCAAAGGTTGATGACCTCTGATTTTGGCATGATTTTTAGAAATATTGGACAAAGTTCAAATCAGCATCCCGCCATCGAGCTCATCGGGTGACCTGAGGCCAGTCTCCCTCTGTCAGCTTCCATCACAGGGTCATTGTGAGGTTCTAATGAACAGGGGAGAACCATCCTGAACTTCTTGGAGGAAGGACGGGGGGGGGGGGACATTTAAAAGGTTTGAATTGTGATCCTCAAGAAGGAGAACAGCTCCTCGTCTTTCCCTCAACTTGCTCCGCAGATATCCAGGGCTAGATACGAAGAGGTGGCGGAATACATCACAATGTGGACTTTGGAGACCTCCCCAGTCACCCAAGCTTTGAATCTTTGGGGTTGTTTTTTTTTTTTTTTTGCTAATACAGTTGAAGATTAATTTCTCACACTGCACAGAGCCTCAGACTTTCAGTGCCCATGTTTAGTGATGTGTATAGCTCTCCAATAAGTTTGCCCCCCCCCTTTTGATCCACTATTGGGAAGTATATTTAAAAGCAATTGCCTTTTTATAGATTTAAATTACAAAAGTCCTGATATCGTGTAAAAAGCCCTGGAAACTCATGCAAGCATACAAATGTGGAAATCTTAAAGGAGCCCCAGAAAGAGATTCGGGAGCAATATGAATGTAAATAGGATTACGCTGCCTGCATTAGTGTCTGAAATGCAATTTAAAGTGCTTCACTCACCAGGCTACTCTTAAGATACAGTCAGAAGTATATATTTGACTACCACTCAGACATACCGCTAATTATTGATTTGTCTTTCTTCCTTTCTTTTCCCTTTCTTTCTTTTCTTTTTTTTTTCTTTTTGGCCCTCTCTCGCAACAAATCTGCTTTACAAAGTTGTTATTGTTTATTGACAACCCCTGTTAATAATGGATTCTTTGCTCTTACAGTAAAGGAACGGCCGTGGCTTTAAATTTGCTGTCAAAAGAGATTTGAAACCGGAGCTGCAGAGCAGAGAACAAAGGGGCAGTCAGGAAAACAGAGAAAAAAGGCTTAGACTTACAGCGAGTGGTTGCATTGACACGCTTGGAGTGGACCGATTCAGCCAGCGACTCCATCCTAGCTAGCTGGCAAAAAAGAAAAAGAGGGTGGTGGGTGGGAGAAGATGATAAACATATTAAATAGATTTATTTTTTTTCTCCCCCTTTAAGTGAAAGCAGGCTCAGTTCGCTCTCTTGTTGAAAGAAGGGGAGAGAGTCGGTACTGAGACGCTTCTGTCGACATTTTCAGAAGAGGGGTATTCAACATTTAGAGCGTTTCCCTCCCCCCCCACCGCAAAAAAAAAAGGTGGATAAAAAGATTGACAGGGAAAGTGAGAAAAATTGCAACAATACTTAATATTGTTATTTTTTTGTAGAAATATCTTGGCAGAGAGATCTTATAGCCTGATCTTATTTCCCCCCCTACTTCTTAGAGGGGGTAAGGCACCATCAGAGAATCTTGACTTTATTGACTCTAGGCTGTGGCTGTACAACCATTCCAGGACTCTCCTTCATTCTTCATTTTAGGACCCCATCCGATGGCCAGTAGAAAAAACTGTGATGAGTTCAGCCATGATGTTCAGTCACATGACAGCCTCTTGATCTGACAACAAATAACTGTCCCCAGCATCATTTGTTTTTATTTTATTTTATTTATAGCCCGCCCGTCCTTGCGTAGCAGGCTCAGGGTAGGATCCATCATATAAAATCAACTATCACATGAGTACACAAAATAACAGTTTAAACCAACTAAAATACATCAAGATTAAATACAGATTGTAATCCCGATACTCCCAACCAGAGCCTCAATAGATGAGTAAAGGTAAAGGTTCCCTTGCTCGAAAGCCAGTCGAATCCGACTCTAGGGTTGCGGTGCTCATCTCCGTTTCCAAGCCAAAGAGCCAGCACTGTCTGAAGATGTTTCTTTGGTCATGTGGCCAGCATGACTAAATGCCAAGGCGCACAGAATGCTGTTACCTTCCCACCGAAGCGGTGCCTATTTATCCTCTTGCAATTTCTTGCTTTCGAACTGCTAGGCTGGCAGGAACTGGAACCAGAGACGGGAGCTCACTCCGTCATGCGGCACTCGGGTCTCAAACTGGTTACTTAGATCTGGGTCACTGGAGGGGAGGCCCAATAGAAGGGAGGATGCCCACTGCCTCAGCTAAAAGCCTGGTGGAAGAGCTCTGTCTTGCAAGGCCTATGGAACTGTAAATGGTCCCGTGGAACCCTGATCTCATGAGAGCTCATTCCACCAGGTAGAAACCATGGCCCTAGTCGAGGTGAGATGGATGTCCCTGGAGCTGGGGACCACTAGAAGATGCTGTTTTGTGGATCATAGCATCTTATGGGGCTCATAGCAGGAAAGGCAGTCTCGAAGACATGGCCATTCCATTATGCCTCTAAGGACCCTCAGGTTGAACTGGAGAAGATAACGCAAATAAATATTTTTTGTGTATGATCTTCATTGTATAATCAGGATCCCTGAAGACTGTAGGATCCTTGCGATTGAACTAATTGGGTTACTAACGCATCACACTGCACTAATCCCGGGAATCGAGACGAGGAATGAATTCCAGGAGTGAATAAGCATTATCCAGTTTTCAGTACCTTTCTATTGTTCCTTTCTCACTGTAATATAATTAGCTGTCTTTACCAGAAAAGACAGTCATTAGTTGGGCTTCAGTTGCCTTCTCCTTTGTTGCGATACAGATTCTTGCAGCGAACAACAAATATCTTGCAAATTCAGCATAGCACGTTTTTGTTCTTTCATTTGGATAATAGAGAAGTGAAGTTGCTGAATCCCTTGGTAGTTTACATCTTAATATCTCCTTAATCAATTCTGTGACTTTCCCTCAATACATACAAATCTTCTCATGAAGACACCCTATGCGTATGAGATCTTTTGGATCTTTGTCCCACCATCTACCTTTTGCATGATCTAATTTACAGATACGTTGTTGTTAATTTAGATTATATGCGGTACGACTGAGATGAAATCTTAGTAGGAGGGGAAGTCTGATTCTTCTGCATCTTATTTGCGCATTTGATTGCACTGAGATGCAATCTTGGTAGAGATTATTTGATTTCCCCAAATAAGATGTGGGGGAATCAAACTCACTATCTCAAAAAGGATATTGCAGAGCTGGAAAAGGGACAGAAGAGAACTGCCAAAATGTTTAAGGGGTTGGAGCACCTGTCCTATGAGGAAAGGCTGAAGGGCCTGGGACTTTTCAGGTTAGAAAAAGAGATTATCGGGGGGAGGATGATAGAGGTTTATTAAATTATGCACAAGGTAGAGAGTGGGCAGAAAGAATTTTTCTCCCCCTTCTCCCTGAATACTAGAACTTGAGGGCATCCAATGAGGTTGATGGGCAGTAAATTCAGGACGGATAAAAGAAAATTCTTCTTTACACAATGAGTGCTTATAATGCAGAATTCGTTGCCAGAGGATGTAGTGATGGCCACAGGCACACACAGCTTAAAAGGGGATTGGGCAGATTCATGGAAGAGGTTGGCGGCTGCTAGCCATGGTGACTAAAAGGAACTTTGAAATCCAGAAATGGTAAACCTCTGAATACCAGTGCCAGGAGGCCACATCACCTTGCCTTCTTTGCAATGCTGTAACTAGGATCCAATCCTACTGTGTAATTTTTGCATCATTTAATGTGTTCTCATGTTAATGCTTGTGCTTTGCTTCAGTTCTGTTTTTGTTTTTAAGATTTCTGGTTGGTTCCAGATTTTTACAATCTTAATTCTATCACACTGTTTATGGAATGTCTCATGCTGTATGGACTCACTCTGTGCAACCTTCCTTGGGCACTGGAGAGAAAGAGAGAGAGAGAGAGAGAGAGAAAGAGAGAGAGAGAGAGAGGGAAGGAAGGAAAGGAAGGAAGGGAAGGGAAGGGAAGGGAAGGGAAGGAAGGAAGGGAAGGGAAGGGAGGGAGGGAGGGAGGGAGGGAGGGAAGGAAGGAAGGAAGGAAGGAAGGAAGGAAGGAAGGAAGGAAGGAAGGAAGGAAGGAAGGAAGGAAGGAAGGAAGGAAGGAGCATCCAACATGATCACAGTAGTGATCTTTTGGGTGCACTACTCAATCTCACCAGTTTCTATTTACCAGATTTCATTATCTCCAAATACTTCATTAATCATTATTACACTACTTTTTCCCATCCAATCATAAACCATCTTTCAGTACTGTTCAATACCGCTCATTTTAATAGCAAAAATCCCCAATCTCAGTTTTTTCATCTGAGAGGTAAGGTGTCTATGAGTTTTCAGCATTTGCCCCATGCAATGCAAATTCTTTAGTGTTGAGAACATTGATCTATACATAAAGGGGCAGGAGATAAACAAGGTGAAGGCTCAAATAACACCCTATTTCGATCAATCAGTTATTGCTATAGTATCACCTGCACATATCTTTATTTAATAACTACATTTAACCATTGCATTTTTAATTTTTTTTCCAAACATTTCAACAACTTCCCTACTTTTAAAAGATTCAAAAACAACATCTGATGCAATGATGGTGGGAATTATAATTTTTTTCAAGGATGATGAGGAGGAGATTTATACCCTGCCCTTCACTTGGAGTCTCAGAGCAGCCTACGAACTCCTTTTCCCTTCCCCTCCCCACAACAGACACCCTGTGAGATAGGTGGGTCTGAGAGAGCTCTTTTGAGGACTGACCTTGAGAGAACAGCTCTGAGAGATCTTGTGACTGACCCACTCAGTCAGAGCCACTGAGAACCATTCAAATTATTTTGCCAATCTGAAGCCAGTGATGGTCATTAGTCATGACTGAGTAATTAGAATCGTTCTCCCAGTGACTTTGGTCACTTTGGTCTCCTTAGGAGGAGACAAGACTCCCTGGAAAAGACACTAATGCTAGGGAAAGTTGAAGGCAGCAGGAAAACAGGAGATTCACAGCCTGACAGCCCTGTGAGGTAGGACAGGTTCAGAGTGTGCAACTAGTGCATGCTCACTCAGCAATATACATGGAAAATTTGAACTCATGTCCCCAAGTTCCTGTTCTAATACCCCAGCCATTGTAACCAGACTGGTGATACCACCTCTACAAAATATTAAACTAGAAACCCAGAGGCAATATCAAAGGAGTTTCTATCATTTGATTTGGGTTTTTTTTTTTGGGGGGAGGTTACAAAAAGAACTACATGGCTTAGGAAATCCAGACCTAAATATTTATTATCATTTTTTAAAAAAATCCCACCTTTTCTCCACAGAGCTCAGGGCAGTGTACAAATTCCCACCTCTATTTTAAACTACCAAAGACATTAATGAAAGCTATTGTAAAAAATTCAAAAACAAAAAAACAGTCAGATTAGACAGTTCATCAGAATAAAATTATTTATAGGTGTATTATTAGATCTACTAGAAAGCACAATAAAATGGGAACATAAGAACATAAGAACATAAGAGAAGCCAATGTTGAATCAGGCCAATGGCCCATCTAGTCCAACACTCTGTCACACAGCGGCCAAAATATACCAGGTGCCATCAGGAGGTCCAGCAGTGGGGCCAGGGCACCAGAAGCCCTCCCACTGCTGCCCCCTCCAGCACCAAGAATAGAGTGCATCACCTGCCCCAGACTGAGAGTTCCCATTCTATACCCTGTGGCTAATAGCCACTGGTGGACTTCTGCTCCATATGTTTATCTAATTTCCTCTTGAAACTGTCCATGCTTGCAGCTGCCACGACCTCCTGTGGCAGTGAATTCCATATGTTAATCACTCTTTGGGTGAAGAAGTATTTCCTTTTATCTGTTCTAACCCGACTGCTCAGCAATTTCATAGAGTGCCCACGAGTTTTTGTATTGTGAGAAAGGGAGAAAAGTACTTCTTTCTCAACCTGCTCAATCCCATTCATAATCTTATAAACCTCGATCATGTCACCCCTCAGCCGTCATTTCTCCAAGCTAAAGAGCCCCAAGCTTTTTAACCTTTCTTCATAGGGAAGGTGTTCCAACCCTTTTATCATTCTAGTTGCCCTTCTCTGCACTTTTTCCAATGCTATAATATCCTTTTTGAGATGTGGTGACCAGAACTGTACACAGTATTCCAAATGAGGTCGCACCAATGATTTATACAGGGGCATGATGATATTGGCTGATTTGTTATCAATTCCCTTCCTAATAATCCCCAGCATAGCGTTGGCCTTCTTTATTGCAGCTACACATTGTGTAGACATTTTCAGCGAGTTATTCACTACGACTCCAAGATCTCTCTCTTGGTCAGTCTCTGCCAGATCAGACCCCATCAACGTGTATTTATATTTAGGATTTTTGGCTCCAATGTGCATCACTTTGCACTTGGCCACATTGAACCCCATTTGCCACGTTGACACCCACTCACCCATCCTCAACAGATCCCTTTGGAGTGCCTCACAATCCTCCCTGGTTTTCACCACCCTGAACAACTTTGTGTCATCTGCAAATTTAGCCACATCACTGCTTACTCCCAATTCCAAATCGTTAATAAACAAGTTAAAAAGCATTGGACCGAGTACTGATCCCTGTGGTACCCCACTGCTTACCACCCTCCACTGAGAAAGTTTCCCATTTATACTCACTCTCTGTTTCCTATTTATAAGCCAGTTTTTGATCCACAAGAGGACTTGTCCTTTTATCCCATGACTATTGAGCTTACTTAGGAGCCTTTGATGAGGAACTGTATCAAAAGCTTTCCGGAAGTCAAGGTAAATAATATCTATTGGGTCCCCCTTGTCCACATGTTTGTTCACTCCCTCAAAAAACACTAACAGGTTAGTGAGACAAGATCTTCCCTTACAGAACCCATGCTGAGTCTGCCTCAATAGTTCTTGTTCATCAATGTGCCTACTAATTCTTTCCTTAATAACAGTTTCCACCAATTTACCCAGTATCGATGTCAGACTGACTGGCCTGTAATTTCCTGGATCTCCCCTGGAGCTCTTTTTAAAGATGGGAGTGACATTAGCTACCTTCCAGTCCTCAGGAATGGAGGCAGATTTTAAAGAAAGATTACATATTTTTGTCAGGAGATCCACAAGTTCACATTTGAGTTCTTTCAGAACTCTCGGATTAATGCCATCCGGGCCTGGTGATTTATTAGTTTTTAAATTGTCCATCAGTCGGAGGACTTCCTCTCTTGTTACCGCAATCTGATTCAGGTCTTTCAAACCCCCTCCCGAAATCGGTGCTTCTGGAGTGGGCAAACACTTCTCCTCTTCCACAGTGAAGACAGAGGCAAAAAATGCATTCAGCTTCTCAGCCATTTCCCTATCATCCTACACTACTCCTTTTACCCCTTGGTGATCCAAGGGCCCCACTGCCTCCCTGGCTGGCTTCCTACTTCTAATGTATTTGAAGAAAGTTTTATTGTTGGTCTTTATGTTTTTTGCGATATGCTCCTCATATTCCCTTTTTGCTTGCCTGATCACAGACTTGCATTTTATTTGCCATAGTCTGTGTTCCCTTTTATCAACCTCACTAAGACTAGCTTTCCACCGCTTAAAGGAATCCTTCTTACCTTTTACAGCTTCCATTACTTTATTTGTTAACCATGCAGGCTTTTTTCTATACCTATTTGTACCTTTCCTAACCTGCGGTATATATTTTTTCTGAGCTTCTAGGATTGTCTTTTTAAATAGTCTCCAAGCTTCCCCAATGGTTTTGACCTTCTCCACTCTTCCTTTCAATTTCTTCCTCACATGTCCCCTCATACCAGAGAAGTTACCCCTTTTAAAGTTAAAAGTGGTTGCATCAGTCTTTTTGGGCAACTCCCTATCTGTACAAATGTTAAACTCAATGACATTATGGTCACTGTTCCCAAGTGGTGCAATCACTTTTACATCTCTCACCAGGTCTTGGGTGTTACTTAGGACCAAATCCAGGATCGCCTCTCCCCTGGTAGGATCTGTGACCATCTGTTCCACAGCACAGTCATTGAGAGTGTCTAAGAATGCAATCTCTTTTTCCCGACTAGAACTCATATTGACCCAATCAATGTGTGGGTAATTAAAGTCGCCTATTACAACACAGTTATTTCGTCTAGCCGCTATCTTTAATTCATTCATCATTTTATAATCCTCCTCTATCTTTTGATCTGGTGGGCGATAACAAACTCCCACTGTTAAGCCTCCTTTTGGACCCACTATTTCAACCCATAGCATTTCCAGAAGGGAATCCAATTCTCTTACCCTCTCAAACTTACTGGACGGTATACCCTCTCTGACATACAGAGCCACCCCACCTCCAACCCTTTCCCCCTATCCTTCCGATATAATTTATAACCAGGAATCACCGTATCCCACTGATTTTCCTCATCCCACCAAGTTTCTGAAATACCCACAATGTCTATTTCCCCCCAACACCAAGCATTCCAACTCCCCGATTTTACCTCGGAGACTTCTAGCATTTGTGTATAAACACTTATAGTTTCCCATGTTTGTTAAGCCCACAGCCTTCCTCTTGCTGCCTCGAGACCTTGCCAGGCAGTTCCTATCATTAGCCACAGTCTCAGTGGACAATTGTAATCCATTTCCTTGTACAAAAGTAATAGCTACCCCTTCATCTCTTTGAGATGAGCCATCCCAAACCAGAGACTTTTCATCTCCTGTCGGCTTTCCCCCATTATTCAGTTTAAAAACTGCTCTGACACCTTTTTGATTTTGAGCGCCAGCAGCCTGGTTCCTTCTCGGGACAAGTGGAGACCGTCCCTTTTGTACAGCTCCCTCTTGTCCCAAAAAGCATCCCAGTGCCTAACAAACTTGAACCCTTCCCCCTACACCACCGTCTCATCCACGCATTGAGACTCCTGATCTGTGCCTGTCTCTCCGGCCCTGCGTGTGGAACAGGTAGCACTTCCAAGAAGGCTACCTTGGAGGTCCTGGCTTTGAGTTTCCTGCCCAGCAGCCTAAATTTCTCCTCCAGGACCTCACGACTGCATTTCCCCACATCGTTGGTGCCGACGTGCACCACGACCACTGGCTCCTCCCCAGCACTATCTACCAGCCTATCTAAAACATGCGTAATGTCCGCTACCTTCGCACCAGGCAGGCAAGTCACCATACGGTCAGTACGCGGGTTCGCCACCCAGCTGTCTACCTGCCTAAGGATCGAATCACCAACTACCAAGAGCCCCCTCCCACCCTTCCCAGGGACGGTTCCTTGGTACGAAAGGATACCCGTTCACCAGCTGAAGAAGAGGTCCCTTCTGAGGGCACATTCCCCTTATCCTCAGCATGGTGTCCCTTCTCCCCTTGACCCTCATGCTCCCTGGCAGCAGCCGGGCTGCCAGATCCAGAGTGGGACATATCTAACAAGTCCCCGAGAGTCTTCCCCGTGCACCTAACTGACTGTCCCTGCTTCTCCAGGTCAGCCACCTTGGCCTCAAGGGAGCAAACTCGCTCCCTGAGAACCAGGAGCTCCTTGCACCGAGCACACACCCAAGACTTCTGACCAGTGGGCAGATAGTCATACATGTGACACTCCATGCAAAACACTGGATAGCCCCCAACCCCCTGCTGGCATTCTGGCTTCATAATTGTTTTTAAACAAATACTTTTCTATAACCCCCTTTTAAAACCCTTTGTATTTATATGGCTCCTGTTGTAGGAGTCTACTTACCTTACCAAGGAGCCAAGGTCCTGGCTTTCTGGCTCTTCCTGGGCTTCTTACAGAGCCCCTAGGCCAAGAGCCACAGGCAAAGAGCCTCGCCCTTTTGCTCTCGCCCTTCGGCTCGTGCCAGAGGCTCGTGCCTCTTGCAAACTTCCTGCCTTAAATCATTAAATTAGGGAAGTCTTCTGCCTGTTTGAAGATAACAAAATGAATACAAAGAAGGGAAATCTTCATCCAAACTAAAATCATACCAGATTATATGAGTGATTAAGCTAGGATTTTTTCAGCCCTCTTCATTTGCTACTAAATTAAACATTATTTTCTTATATTTTTCTAAGATGGATCAGATGTGGTTTACAAAAGGCAAGAAATTGATATACACTAGAAAACTGATAAACTTAATATAATTTGTGATTTTTTTAAAAAAAATCTGAACATGCTGAGGATTCAAAGATGCTTTTAAAAAAGCCTTTGACAAGCTGGAATGGCCTTTTGTACTACTTCAGAAGTTTATATTAAGGAATAAGTTTTGTAAAGTATATTGCTGCAGTTTAGGGAGGGGGCCTCCAAAAATAGACTAATTATTTCTTAATAGGGAAGTGTATCCTTAGAGGGCCTTGACCTAGATAGCCCAAGCTCATCTGATCTCATCAGATCTCAGAAGTTCAGCAGGGTCATCCCTGGTTAGTATTTGGATGGGAGACCACCTAGGAAGACCAGGGATGTGACACAGAGACAGGCAATGGCAAACCAACTCTGCACATCTCTTGCCTTGAAAACCCCATGTGGGGTCACTGTAAGTCGGCTGCAACATGATCTCATTTTCCACCACCACCATCCTTAGAGGAGATATAAATGATGTCTGTACAGAATTATGTTTTCTATTTGCTAGGTCCATAGAGCTTCTAGGGGCACAGAACCCTTCTGACATGCAGACATAAGATAAAGTTGATGATGATCCGCAAGAGGACTTTTTCATTGGTGGCACCCATTTCAGAGATGGTACCCCAAGGTTTAGGAGGTCTCAGTTGCTTCTCGGTGTCTACATTTCATTTTAGTTTCTAAACATCTTAGTGGTGATTTATGCTTTTGCTGGTGTAGGGTAACTTTATTGACATTTGCTTTTGTCTGGCCTCTTCTGTACTCATGCCTACTTTGGTGTAGTGGTTAGGAGCACGGAGTCTATCTGGGGAAAACGGGTTTGATTTCCCACTCCTTCACATGCAGCTGCTGGGTGACCTTGGGCTAGCCACAGTTCTCAAGAGTAGTCCTCAAAAGAGCTCTCTCAGAGCTCTCTCTATCCCCCCCCTTCTTCTTCTGTAAAACTAATCATTGGGATGGATTTCCTCAAGTTATCCTGGAGCTGGGGATATGTTTCATTTCAGGCCGCCCATGAGCAAAAACCTCTTCAACGGAGTGAAATCATTGCCAATGTGGCCTCAAGGCAATATTAGATGGAGCCACCAGGAAACAAGTATGCCTCACCTCCTTGTGATGACCACCTGGGATATATACAGGCTTCATCTCCTCCTCACGGTGTCAGGCCAGTGTACTGGTATTCCAGAAAGTCAAACAAATGAACAAACAAAACACAAAGCAATGCAAGGAAAGCATTCCTTGTGCAACAGAGCTTCACACTTCCCCCTTTCCTACCTCCCCCAGATGCTCCAGAAGGTCAGAGGACATTTGAGGAACACATAGGATGGGACACAGGGGTTCAAGGGGAGGGAGGAATCAATGAGAACTGGGAACTATTATCTCCAATTTGGTGTAGTGGTTAAGTGCACAGACTTTAATCTGGGAGAACCGGGTTTGATTCCCTACTCTTCCACTTGCAGCTGTTGGATGACCTTGGGCAAGACACAGTTCTGTCAGAGCTGTCCTTGAAAGAACAGTTCTCAAAAGAGCTCTCTCAGCCCCACCTACCTTACAGGGTGTCTGTTGTGGGGAGGGGAAGGGAAAGGAGTTTGTAAGCTGCTCTGAGACTCCGAGTGAAGGGCGGGGTATAAAATCCAATCTCCTCCTCCTCCTCTTCCCCCCACTGTAAGTGCCTTCACTTTGTTTGCTCTACACTTTTTATTGCAATGGAAGATGACCCACATTGACAGAAAGAAGCAAATGTCGATCTGGTTCCTCCTTTGAAATGAAGGCGGGAGCTTCATGTGAGCACTGGAACGGCAGTCGAAACTGATCTCCAGTTCCGGGTTCAGGTCCCTGCTATTAATTGCGAATAGGTCCTCTTCTTTAGCATCATGTCCCCTGTAAAAAAAGGATGACAGCATCTAATTTTATTTTTATTATACGACAATAAAGCTCGAGCACAAATGGAGTGTTTACAGAAATGAAGAAATAACTGTGTCTGTGTGTGTGTTTAAAAAAAATAACTATTTTCTTTCAACTGTTCAGGTTGAATTAATGCGAGGGACATGAATATGTATTGGGAGTGTTAATTCTTTGGGGTTTTGAAAATTCTTACAACCACATAATTAAATGAGCGCCTTTAGAAATACTGATAAAACCCCTTGCCATTCACATATCCATACAAGACAAGAGGAGCTGTAAGCTCCAGGCTTCAGAGATTACTTTGGCCACCAGCCAGTATTTATCACAACATTTCCATCTGAGAAGATAAAATTTAATCATTTTTATTTAAATATAAATCAAAATTAATGCAGCTTCCTAAAAGGAGACGGCATAAACTAATCGCAATATCTTCATTTTGGAGATGGTTGGCTCTATTGTCTTCATTCAAAGACGAAATGCCACTCTTTGTTCTCTCAATTCCTCCTTTTCTTCTTTGGATGCTGCCTCCCCCCCCCCATTATCCGGGGTGTGCAAGGAAAGGGTGCCTGACCCAAATTCAGTCCCGTCTCCTAATTTCACCAAGATCAAAGGCATTCTGTGCCTTTTTCATGTGCTTCCTCTCCAACTGGTGAAGCCCGGAAACATTCCACTTGGGATTTCTCCTGTTTCCTAAATATCCACCGTCAACCCGGGGACCTAGCTTTCTGTTGTGCCTATGGTCCCGTTTTATTTATTTATTTATTTATTAGTCATTTAAAACTTTTATGAGCCGCCTTTCTTCTTTTATCAAAATACTACAGCGACCATATAGGACAGCTTTAACCAAATGCAGTCCGAAATAAAACCATCTTCAGCTGCCCAGGGGGCCAGATCCACCTCCCTGGGGAAGTTGTTCCATAATCGTGGAGCCGCCACTGGAAAGACCCTTTTCTTGTGTGTAGAAGAAGAAGAGATTGGATTTATACCCTGCCCTTCACTCAGAGTCTCATAGCGGCTTACAAACTCCTTTTCCCTTCCCCTCC
This sequence comes from Gekko gecko, assembly GCA_029375565.1. Lineage (NCBI taxonomy): Eukaryota > Metazoa > Chordata > Lepidosauria > Squamata > Gekkonidae > Gekko > Gekko gecko. The sequence goes on from JAPDNY010000014.1 coordinate 10,069,848, forward strand.
CCACAACAGACACCCTGTGAGGTAGGCAGGGCTGATAGAGCTCTTGACAGAAACTGCTCTTTTTCAAGAACAGCTCTTATCAGGACTATGGCTTGCCCAAGGTCATCCAGCAGGTGCAAGTGGAGGAGCGGGGAATCAAACCCGGTTCTCCCAGATTAGAGTCCGCACACTTAACCACTACACCAAACTGGCTCTCAAGCTTCTTTGCTGGATGGGACAGTCAAGAGGGACTCTCTCTGCGATCTTAATTCTCAGGCAAGAATATATTATTTGTTGCTGTAGATTTTCCGGGTTGTGTGGCCGTGGTCTTGGCATTGCAGTCTTGACACAGAGAGTACTCCATCTTTCTGTGTTATGCCTCTGAGGATGCCAGTCACAGCTACTGGTGAAACATCAGGTCTTACAAGGCCAAGACCAACCCGGAAAAGCTACAGCAACTAATGAACTCCGGCCGTGAAAGCCTTCAACAACAATATATTATTTATTTATTTTTACTTATTTATTCAAATGTATACCCCGCCCTCCCGGCCAAGGCCAGCTCAGAGCGGCTTACATAAAATCAGCAGAAGACATTTAAGTAGTGCAATAAAACATTTAAAAGAGTGTTTAAAAGATTACAATTCCGTGATAAGTGCTAGTTTTGCTATTATAGAGTTCGCGATGGCTACCATCAGCTCTCTCTTCCCATGGCCAGCACAGATCTTCTATAGGTGCCTTTCAGGTGTCTCTCCGATGGCTGGTGCGGTTGTTAATATAAGTTCCAGTGGCAGCAGGGCTTCTCATCCTAGTCGTTAGAGGTAGCGGCGGCTCCAGAGGCCTGGCGGAAGAGCCCCGTTTTTACAGTCCCTATGGAACTGCAATAGGTTCCGCAGGGCCCTGGTCTCCTCTGGGAGCTCATTCCGCCAGGATGGAGCTGCCACCGAGAAAGCCCAGGACCTGGTTGTCACCAGCCTGGCCTCCTTACAACTCGGGAGGGCCACTCGATTCTGGGCACCTGACCGCAGTGCTCTCTGGGGAGCATGTGGGGAGAAGGTGGCCGTACAGCTTGTCCAGGATGGTGTGTGACCATCATCTCCCATAGGTTCCTGCCTGGGAATTGAGACCACAGGGAGAGCCCCTCCCGACAGTCCCATCCATCAAAGGAGCTCGTCTGGTGGGCACATGAGAGAGGGCCTTTTCAGTGGCAGCACCACGATTATGGAAGAACCTCCTGAGGAAAGTACGGGAGAAGATGGTCCCTCAGATAGCCTGGTCCCAAACCATGTAAGGCTTTTGCTAGGATTGCTAGGATCCACCTGGCCACCACCAGGGGATGGGGGGTAGGGTTACCAGATCCAGGCTGGGAAACTCCTGGCAATTTGTGGGTGTAATCCTGGGTAAGGACAAGGACATCAGTGGGGTTCAGTGCCATAGAGTCCACCCTCCAAAATATCCATTTCCTCCAGGGAAACTGATCTTTGTAGTCTGGTGGCTGTTATCCCTCGTTTTTGCCAAGAATGCTGTATGTGCCCATGGCTAATATTTGCAGAAGTCCCAGAATCCTGTATTTGAGTCAGTTTGGTGTAGTGGTTAAGTGTGCAGACTCTAATCTTGGAGAACTGGGTTTGATTCCCCACTCGTCCACTTGCACCTGCTGGGTGACCTCGGGCAAGCCATAGTTCTGATAAGAGCTGTCCTTGAAAAAGAGCAGTTTCTGTCAGAGCTCTCTCAGCCCTACTTACCTCACAGGGTGTCTGTTGTGGGGAAGGGGAAGGGAAAGGAGTTTGTAAGCCGCTCTGAGACTCCTTTGGGTAGTGAAGGGTGGGGTATAAATCCAATCTCCTCCTGCTCCTCTTCCTCTTCTTCTTCTTCCTCCTGTGAGGAATGGCTGAGGGACTTGGGAATGTTCAGTCTGGAGAAGAGGAGGTTGAGGGAGCATCTGCTGTCTTGAGGTATTTGAAGGGCTGTCACTTAGAGGAGGGCAGGGAGCTGTTCCTGTGGGTGGCAGAGGAGAGGACTCACACAAATGGGTTGAAATTAAGGGCAGGAAGGTACTAGCTGGATATTAGGAAACCTTTTCTTAAGGTGTTCGGCAGTGGAATCAGCTGCCTAGGGAGGTGGTGAGCTACCCCTCAATTGCAGTCTGTAAGCAGCAGCTGGACAAACACTTGCCAGGGATGCTCTAGGCTGATCCCGCACTGAGCAGGGGGCTTGAATAGATGGCTTGGATGGCCCCTTCCAGCTCTGTGATTCTAGGATTTTACTGCAGCCCTATCAGCTGTGTAAAAAAGCCCTACCAAGTAGTAGGAGAATAGGAAGAGAGTGAAATGGATGGAGAACTGAGAAGTTCACAAATCATCCCCAGGGTTCTTGGAGCATCCCTTGAAGAGCACCTCTCCACAGTTTAGATGGCAAAGCAACCTTGGGTGACCTTGGGAGGCTCACTGCCATTCCAAGTGGTGGGGTCGAAGCGGACTGACAGAGTCCCAGCCGTGGGTCAGCCCATCCCCTACAAACAAGTTGAAACATTATCTATGATCACTCCCAACCCTTTCAGATCAGTCCCGGTTTTGTTGTCATCTGATCGACTAGACCTGAAAAGTAGTTTCAATCAGTGCTGGAAAGCATCTCAGGCTATGGGCTTAGACTCTGTCCCAGGTTCAACCTGTGTCGATGATTGTCTTTGGCAGGACATGATAGGTGCTTCTTCATATTCCTTCGGGCCAGTGCTAGTAACATAGACATTAGACCCAGAATAGAAGTACCTTGTTATCAACTTCCTGTGGCATACCTCGCTTCCTGAAGTATACCTTCTTCACAAAGAACTTCCTGGGGGTGGTGGAAAGTGTCGTCGAGTTCACAGCCGATTTATGGCAACCTCGTAGGGTTCTCAAGACAAGAGATGTTCAGGAGAGGCTTGCCATTTGCCTACCTCTGCATATTAACCCTGGACATCCTTGGTGGTCTCCCATCCATGTACTAACCAGGGCCGACCCTGCTTAGCTTCCAAGAGCTGGCAAGATCAGGCTAGCCTGGGCCATCCAGGTCAGACCTAAAGAACTTCTAACTATATAAGGTCCCACAGCTGGACCTCCTGATGGCACCTGGTATTTTTGGCCACTGTGTGACAGAGTGTTGGACTAGATGGGCCATTGGCCTGATCCAACATGGGTTTCTCTCATGTTCTTATGTTCTTAAGCATTTTGCCACCACCGCTGTATGGTCCAACCTGTTGTGTTGACCCTTCTAGACTATTTTGACCAGTCATAATTGGTACCTGAGCTTAATTTACCAACAGACAGATTTTGAGCCGTCCGCTTTCAAATTCAGAGTTACACGCGCCCCCCAAAACACAATAGATTAGAGATTAACACATGGAATTCACTGCCACAGGAGGTGGTGGCAGCTACAAGCATGGACAGTTTCAAGAGGGAATTAGATAAACATCTGGAGCAGAAGTCCATCAGTGGCTATTAGCCACAGGGTATAGATGGGAATTCTCAGTCTGGGGCAGGTGATGCACTCTGTTCTTGGTGCTGGAGGGGGCAGCAGTGGGAGGGCTTCTGGTGCCCTGGCCCCACTGCTGGACCTCCTGATGGCACCTGATATATTTTGGCCACTGTGTGGCAGAGTGTTGGACTAGATGGGCCATTGGCCTGATCCAACATTGGCTTCTCTTATGTTCTAAACCAACCGTCTTTATTATGGTGTTATGATAATTCAATCAACTCTTGGGAGGTATTTGCATGCTTCAGATCTGTGTGCATATCGTTGTTTGCCTGGGTGAATGAGTTTCTCCTTTTCTCCCCTTCTGTCTGTTTGTCCAGTAAATAACGCTGAGGTCGCAAGCCAAGCTGAGGATGGCTCCCAGATTTCCGTGCCTTGTTTCCCCTCCCTCCCCCTCCATTTTAAACAACAGCTCTTGAATACTAACCGGCAATTCTACGCTTGTGCTTCTTGACCTAAGGCAATGCTGGTATTAGCTGTTATAACCCTTTAGCTATTCAGACTAAGTGGGACACTTCATTAGTTTTCCTGTTAAAGACAAAACTGGGGGGGGATGTTTGTTTAAACCGGGAGATCTCAAAGCCCTGTTTTTTTCCACGCCATTTAGAAGATTTCCCACAAGCTCTGCTCCCTTGATGTTGTCTTTCTTTAATCAACCTTTTTTCCACCCTAGGTGTTGTACAAATTCAGGGTAACTTCCAGCAACCTCTTCCACATACTGTTTGTGTATTTTTGTGCGTGAAAGAGGGGGAGAGAAAAGAGAACAAATATTGACCAAATGGCCCTCATTTAACTTGGAATGTGCCCTTCCAAGTAACGCTAACCGTGCGATCCTAAGCGGAATCACACCCTTCTAAGTCAGTTGAAGTCAATGGGTTTAGGAGGGTGTAACTCTGTTTAAAGGCCGTGGTGGCTCAAGTGGTTAAGACGCTGAACTGCTGACTGGAAGGCTGGTAGTCCAGCAGTTCGAGACCCGAGTGTCGCATGGCGGAGTGAGCTCCCGTCTCTGGCCCCAGCTCCTGCCAACCTAGCAGTTCGAAAGCAAGAAATTGCAAGTAGATAAGTATGTAGATAAGAAATCAACCCTGATTGTTCCCTGGAAGGCCAGATCCTGAAGCTGAAGCTCAAATACTTTGGCCACCAAATGAGAAGGGAGCATTCACTGGAGAAGACCCTGATGCTGGGAAAGATTGAAGGTCAAAGAAGAAGGGGACGGCAAAGGATAAGATGGTTAGACAATGTCATCGATGCAACGAACATGAAATTGAGCAAACTTCAGCAGACAGCGGAAGACAGGAGGGCCTGGCGTAATCTGGTCCATTGGGTCGCGAAGAGTCGGACTCGACTGTGTGACTGAACAACAACAAAAGTATGTACCACTTTGGTGGGAAGGTAATGGCATTCCATGCACCTTGGCGTCTAGTCATGCCGGCCACATGACCACGGAAAAGTCTTTGGACAGCGCTGGCTCTTCGGCTTGGGAACGGAGATGAGCACCACATCCCTAGAGTCGGATTCGACTGGCTTTCGAGCAAGGGAAACCTTAACTCTGTTTAGGATTGCATTGGAAAGAATGCCTACACCGTGTAAAAGAGCAGCCAAATGTGGAGGTCTGGGAACTTACCTCTCCCAATGCACAGGGCAATAGTACACAAGGCTGGGGTCTTTGTTGGGGGCGGGGGAGGAGGAAGGCGGGAGAATTGGGAGGGTCATACGATCCCATGCGGACTTAGTCCCGCCTAAAAGCACTAAAATCAAAGGCCTTCCACTGGAGCAATTGCATAGAACTGCACTGTTATGGGGGGGGGAGTGAGGGTGGTACCCCAGCAAGAGTTACAGTCTAGCTATAGAGGTAGTAGACATATCAAGTTGGGGGCCGCGGCTCAGTGGCAGAGCATCTGCTTAGCATCCCGGGTTCAATCCCCAGCGTCTTCAGTTAAAAGGACCAGGCAGTAGGTGATGTTAGCGACCTCTGCCTGAGACCCCGGAGAGCTGTTGCCCATCTGAGTATACAGGATTGACCTTGATAGATTGACAGAATGATTCAGTACGGCACAGCTTCATGCGGTCCGTGTAAGCTAATGAAACTGCCTCAGAGAGTCAGACCACTGGCCCGTCTTCCTGAATGAGATACGACAGGGAGAGAAGAGACGTCAAGCAATGTTCCTATTGGGTTGTAAAAACTGGACTCTTCCCTCCTGATATGTGACTTATGTGCAGGTCTGGGGCAGAAAGTCGGGTGAGGGGGGTGGAAGAAAAGGAACGCTTTCTCCTGGAATCCGGAAGTTCCGAGAGGCAAAATCAAGTCTACGCGACCATTAACGTGATTTGGTTCAGGTACGGAGAAGAAACGGCAAACAGGTCCCGTGAGATTTCACATTGAATATGGGATGTGGTATGGATAGGATGACCAGTGTTCCCTCCAAGCTGAGTTAGTGTGAGCTAGCTCACAGTTTTTTAGCCTCTGGCTCACACATTTTTGTCTTGGCACAGGAAGGAAGGCTCCAGAGCAAGCTAATTGATACAGGAGCCAAATCACTCGCTCACAGTTTTAATGCCAGGAGCTCACAGAGTAGAATTTTTGCTCACAAGTCTCCACGGCTTAGAGGGAACATTGATGATGACTAAACTGAGGCTATCCTACTTCGGTCACATTATGGGAAGATGAGAGTCACTGAAAAACACAATAATGCCTGGAAAATTTGAAGGCAGCAGGAGAAGAAGAGGAGGAGGAGGAGGAGATTGGATTTATACCCCGCCCTTCACTACTCAAAGAAGTCTCAGAGTGGCTTACAATCTCCTCCCCCTTCCCCTCCCCACAACAGACACCCTGTGAGGTCGGTGGGGCTGAGAGAGCTCTGACAGAAACTGCTCTTTTTTAAGGACAGCTCTTATCAGGACAATGGCTTGCCTAAGGTCATCCAGCAGGTGCAAGTGGAGGAGTGGGGAATCAAACCCGGTTCTCCCAGATTAGAGTCCATGCACTTAACCACTACACCAAAGGAGAAGAGGAGGAGGAGGATGAGATGATTGGATTTATACCCTGCCCTTCACTACCTAAAGGAGTCTCAGAGTGGCTTACAATCTCCTCCCTCTCCCCACAACAGACACCCTGTGAGGTAGGTGAGGCTGAGAGAGCTCTTGACAGAAATTGCTCTTTTTCAAGAACAGCTCTTATCAGGACTATGGCTTGCCCAAGGTCATCCAGCAGGTGCAAGTGGAGGAGTGGGGAATCAAACCCGGTTCTCCCAGATTAGAGTCCATGCACTTAACCACTACACCAAAGGAGAAGAGGAGGAGATGATTGGATTTATACCCTGCCCTTCCCTACCCAAAGGAGTCTCAGAGTGGCTTACACCCCACAACAGACACCCTGTGAGGTAGGTGGGGTTGAGAGAGCTCTTGACAGGAACTGCTCTTTTTCAAGAACAGCTCTTATCAGGACTATGGCTTGCCCAAGGTCATCCAGCAGGTGCAAGTGGAGGAGTGGGGAATCAAACCCGGTTCTCCCAGATTAGAGTCCATGCACTTAACCACTACACCAAACTTGACCCCAACAGGAGATGGACTGACTGAATCACGGAACCCACGGACCACAGTCTGCAAGACCTGAGCAAGTCTATTAAGAACAGGACATTTTGAAGGTCATTAATTCATAGGGTCGCCACCATTAGTTGGAAGTAGACTGACGGCACTTAGTACGAGTGTGCGCACGCACGCACACACACATGATGGGATAAGTGATGTCTGAGCCCTGGACCCATGTGGCTGCCTAGGTACTGGGTACATTACTAGGTAGGCCCTGAATTTTTCTTCCCTTGCATAGTTCCCCAGTGTGAACCCACATGCCAGCTTAGATCTTCCAAAAGCCCGTTTGGTCGTGCCTTTTGGTCACCAGGTGTAGACAGCAGTAGCAAGAGTATGTGCTTTTGGGGTGGAATTATTTGCCTGTCAAAGCACATAAGGTACCTTCATCATTGTTAATGTTGCCAACCTTCAGGTGGGACCGGGAGATCTCCTGGAATTACTCCTCCAGACTAGAAAGATCAGTTCCTCTGGAGAAAATGGCTGCTTTGGAAGACAAACGCCATGGCATTATACCCATTGGAGGCCCCTCCCTTCTCCAAGCCCCACCCTCTCCAGGCTCCACCCCCAAATCACCATCAGCTTCCCAACTCAGTCTGCAGGCCTGCTTGTTGCTGCATTTCAGACCCTGGGGAAAAAATGTTTAATTTGGCAAGTTGTTTTCTTGATTCACATTGGTTAGTTGCCGGACTTGTCCTTGGATGAATGATTACGGACTGCGGTCTATACTGCTGTGTTTAGCTTCTTAGTAGTAGGACCCTGTTAATATAATTCCCATACTGTTTAATGTGTCGTGTTCAGACTGTAGAGCCAATTTGGTGTAGTGGTTAGGAGCGCGGACTCTAATCTGGGAGAACTGGGTTTGATTCCCCACTCCTCCACATTCAACTGCTGGCATGACCTTGGGTCAATCACAGTTCTCTCAGAGCTGTTCTCTCAAGGGCAGTTCTCAAGAGAGCTCTCTCAGCCCCACCTACCTCACAGGGTGTCTGTTGTGGTGAGGGGAAGGGGAAGGAGATTGTAAGCCGCTCTGAGACTCCTTCAGGTAGTGAAGGGTGGGGTATAAATCCAATTTCCTCCTCTTCCTCCCCTACTACTACTACTACTACTACTACTACTACTACTACTACTAATGCTATGCTTTGGTACTTTCTGGTGATTCCAAGACTTCTCAAATCCTAATGCCCTGGATATCGAGTGTCCCATTTTTCTGATTGTACTGGCTCACTACACAGACTCCACCTTGAAAAAGGTGGGTGATAAATAACAACAGTGGGAGGGCTTCTGGAGTTCTGGCATTGTTGGTGGACCTCCTGATGGCCCCTGGTATTTTTGGCCACTGTGTGACACAGAGTGTTGGACTGGATGGGCCATTGGCCTGATCCAACATGGCTTCTCTTATGTTCCTGTGTCTGATGCAGTGCTGCCCTGTATTCTTGGTGCTGGGGGGTGGCAACAGTGGGTGGGCTTGTGGAGTTTTGGCCCCGCTGGTGGACCTCCTGATGGCACCTGGATTTTGGCCACTGTGTGACACAGAGTGTTGGACTGCATGGGCTATTGGCCTGATCCAACTTGGCTTCTCCTAACATAAATAAAAATGAATATACATACATACATATATATATATATATATAATTTTTTATTGGATTGTTTTGTTTTTAGTATTGTTGGCGGTATGTTGCCTTGAAGCAGAAATCAGGATAAGGACACTTTCTCTGCATTCAAATTGGTGTTTGTGTGTGTGTGTGTTTGTGTTGTTTGTGTGTGAGAGGAGCTGATTACAAAGGCTGGGAAACCACGAGGCGCATCATCTGCCCGTCCGCAGAGGTCAAGCCTTTCAGAGATGGTCCCTTTCCATTTTAGGCTTCTTCGGCGGCGCTGCTCCCCCGGCACGCTCCCCGGCACGCCATGCAAATTGCATTCCAACAAGCTAATTATAGGATAAATGCTGCCACTTAAGTAGGCAGTGAGCATGTCCTCTCAGCATGGAGCTATCATATTATATACATTTGCTGTCTGCGGTGTAATTAACGGGATGAAAATATTACTGCCAGACACCATAAAAAAATTAACACATTATCTTAATTGTCTTTTCAGCTCAGGTAGCCCCTATTACCATTTCAAAAAAGGAAAGGGAGAGGGCCTCGCTAACACACTAGATTTCCTCCCCCCCCCCTTTTCCTTTTGCTGAAGATGCTGTTAATCCCTTTTCACCCTTTGATCAGTTCTTTTGATACTGTCGGACACTGACTCCTCCGTTTTCCCTTTTGAACTTGTCTTATCAAACTATTACGGAGATCTATTGGTGTGGAACTTGGGCTGCTCGATTTGATTTATCTTGGCCTATATTCTTTTTTTTTTTTAAAAAAAGAAAACTCTGAAGGTTTTACAGAAAGGTTTCATACGGTGCTGATCATGCTTGTTAAATCGTAATCAGCCCTCTCTGTGAAGATCTCTTGTTTCTCCGTCTCATGTTTTACTTTCAAACTCTGGTTATTCCTCGGAGAATATATGCGGGCTTAAACTGGGGTGCTGTGAATTGTTCTGGAATGACCCTTGATCACGGGTCTATTAGAATAATGACAGCTAGATCATTGTCCGAGGTTTAGTCTTGAGGTTATGACTGGTCAGTGCTCCAGGTACGTACAGGAATGCAGGCTCAGAGGGTGGCGGAACCGTGTTGCCAACCTTCAGGTGAAGCCCAGAGGTCTTCTGAAATTACTGCAGCTCTCCAGACTGTTTCGATCTGTTCCCCTGGAGGAAATGCCAGATAAACCATAGATTCCAGGTGAAGTCCCTCCCCAAACTGCCTCCTCCACAGGCACCGCCCACAAATCTCCAGGGATTTCCCAGGCTGGAACTGGCATCCATACTGACAAAAGCTTATTGGTAGAGTATAGGGCTGCCAGCTCTGGGTGAGGAAATACCTGGAGATATGGGTGGTGGCAGTGGCAGATGAACCTTAAGCAGACTAAGCACGTGCTTAGGGCACCAGGGCCAAGGGGGGCACCACAAAGTTGGGAAAAGGGTGAAAAGAAAAAAAAAAAAGATAAAACTAGTGCAGATTGATCATGGTGCACCCTAGGGCTATCTTCTATTTTTGTTGTTGGCGAGGTGCAATGTCATAGGTAAAATGCATTGTATATCTGGTCAGACAGGTCAACGACTAAAATGGACTGGGGTCAGTGTGGAAAGGAGGGGGGCACCAAGATTGGTCAGTGCTGCTGAGGGCACCAGTGGGCCTTAATCTGCCCCTGGGTGATGGAGGCTGTAGAGGGCGGGGTTTGGAAAGGAGAGGGACTTCAGTGGAGTATAATACCATAGAGTCCACCTTCCAAAGCGGCCATTTTCTCCAGGTGAACTGATCTCTGCTGCCCAGAGATCAGTTATAATACTGGGAAATCTACAGCTACCACCTAGCATCTGGCAACCTCAGAAGACTGCAAGGTTGAGTTCTTGGCCTAACCAATGGAAGGAAATACTTTTCTCTGCTTGAGACCTTGGATATTTATTTAGGTTTCTACCCCGCCCTCCCCACGAATGGGCTCAGGGTGGCTAACAAACAGGGGCACCATGTGCCGATACATAACAACCAAGTAAAACAGAATAAAACAGAGTAAATACCAGAAATTACATAAGGTGCTCAATGCTGTTGCTCTTAAATTAAGACAAGATGGTGTCCCATAGATGTTGCCTCCGTCCCCGTACCACGGTACCGATCTGCCGCGCCACTGAAGTGTGGTCATCATAGGGCCGCTCTGTTGGTGGTAATGGTAGTGGCGGCTCGTAGTCGAAGGCTTGGCGGAAGAGCTCCATCTTGCAGGCCCTGTGGAACTGTACAAGGTCCCGCAGGGCCCTGATCTCCTCCGGGAGCTCATTCCACCAGGTAGGAGCCACCACTGAGTAGGCCCTGACCCTGGTTGCAGCAAGCTGGGTCTGCCTGGGGCCTGGGATCACTAAGCGATGTTGTGCCCCGGAACGTAGTGCTCTTTGGAGTATATACATGGAAAGGCGGTCCCTCAGGTATGTTGGACCCTGGCCATATAGGGCTTTAAAGGTAAGAACCAGCACTTTGAAGTGAACCCAGTACGCTATTGGCAGCCAGTGCAGAGCTTTTAGCATAGGCCAGATGTGCTCCCATTTAGGGAGACCCACCAGCAGCTTGGCCACAGCCTTCTGCACTAGCTGCAGCTTCTGGATTTGTGACAAAGGCAGCCCCATGTAGAGAGCATTACAGTAGTCCAATCTCGAGGTGACCATCGCATGGATCACTGTAGCCAGCTCATCGCAGTCGAGGAAGGGAACCAACTGCCGAATCAGCCTAAGATGGTTCCCTGACCTGGCAGTGGCTGCCATCTTGGCCTCCATAGTTAGGGAGGAATCCAGGAGCACTTCCAGACGCCTCACCTCCGGCACTGGCATCAAAGGCGCCCCATCAAAGGTCGGGAGAGGGATCCCCAACCCCCAACTGCCCTGACTCAGGCACAGGACCTCCGTCTTCACTGGGTTCAGTTTCAGCCGACTCAGTCTGAGCCACCCAGCCACGGCTTGCAAAGCCTGGTTCAGATCTTCTGGGCTGGAGTCCGACCGGCCGCCCAACATCAGATAGAGCTGGGTGTCATCTGCATATTGATGACACCCAAGCCCATACCTCTGGACAATCTGGGCAAGGGGGCGCATATAGATGTTAAACAACATCAGGGAGAGTACTGCCCCCTGGGGCACAACGCATTCAAGCAGGTGTCTTCGGGACTGCTGCTTCCCAGCACCAACTTTTGTCCCTGACCCTGGAGAAAAGATGCAAGACATTGGAGGGCAAGCCCCTGTATCCCCACGTTGGCCTCCACTAGTAAGAAAAGATGAGCTTGGTGGACCAGGGGTCCGATACAGTTTAAGGCAGCTTCATTTGGCTATCTTTGAAATCTCTGGTGCCTATGACAACATTCCTGAATTCTAAGAGAAAATTCTGATGTGATACACAAAGCACTGTAGAGCAATGGGGGGAGGGGGCTGAAAGTGCAGTTGTGAGGGGATTTGCAAGCAACCTTGTGAACATGCAAGAGACACAAGACTTTCTTTGTTGTAGATTCAAGAACATGTTGCTTTGAAGTCACTCTATCGGAGGAAAATCTGGCAGGTAATCCACGGGATACACTGGGGTCCCCAACCTTTTTGAACCTCCGGGTGCCTTTGGGATTCTGACACTGTGATGGGCTCAGCCTCAAAATGGCTGTTCCAAAATGGCTGCCAAAGTAGGCAGAGCCAGCCACAAAATGGCTTCCACAGCTTACCTTCAGTCACACAGTGAAGACATCTGTGCTGCAGTGGCAGTAGCAGCTAAAGCAATGTTTGTTTTTTTTAATTTTGTACTGCCAATCAAATCTCCAAAGGCAAATCAGAAGCCTTCTGGGGCACAAGTCTCACCTGGCCCCACCCACTTTCTAAAAACACTTGATGGGTTCTCAGAAAGGTGTTGGTAGACACCACATTAGGAACCCCTGGAGTATACAATGACCCAGCAACTTCTTATTTACCCTGGATCCATTAGAAGTCGGACTCTGGGCTAGTCTTCAGCTTACGGTTGCCAGGTGAGGCCGACAAGCGAGTGGGAGATTTACCAGGAGGCTCCGGGAGAGGGGAGGGAGGCTCTGGGAGGGGGAACTCTGAAGTGAGTTCCAGGTGAGTTCCAGGTGAGTCACATTTAAAGGGACCATGCTCCTTTTAAACACTTTCCCTCCATTGGAAGTCATGGAGGATGGGGGCACCTTCTTTTGGGGCTCGTAGAATTGGACCCCCGGTCCATTTTTTTTTGGAAATTGGGGGTTTCTTTTGAGGAGAGGCACCAGCAGCTGTACTGAAAATCTGTTACCTAAGACTAAAAAACCCCCAGCCCCCGAGCCCCAGATACCCACAGATTAATTCTCCATTATAACCTTTCGGGGACTGGTATAATGGAGCACCCAGAAGCTATCCCCCCCCTTTCCGATAGTCCTGAAATGGGGGGAGGGGCTCCAAACCAGGGGATCCCCTGCCCCTAGCTGAGGATTGGCAACCTGACTTCAGATCCAGCTTGGGTCTTACACAAGGAAATAACCAGGGCTCTTTTTGCAGCAGGAACTCCTTTGCATATTAGGCAACACACCCCTAATGTAGCCAATCCTCCAAGAGCTTACAGTAGCCCCTGTAAGAAGAGCTCTGTAAGCTCTGGGAGGATTGGCTACATTAGAGGTATGTCGCCTAATATGCAAAGGAGTTCCTGCTACAAAAAGAGCCCTGGAAGTAACAACATAGGGTGAGAGTTTACACACACCAGCAAGCCATCTGATTACACTAATTGAAGTGGTTCTGAATTATAATCTCAACCTTTACGCACAACTCAATGGAGACACTCATATATACCCAGTGGAGAAGAGAGAAAACTTCAAACGGAGGCCGGTCTTTTGTTACTTAGATATTTGAGAAAGTGGATCTTGGCTGTTGACCTAAATGTTGACATTGAGACCAACACACATGGCTAACAGATTTTCGATATGTTTACCTTTCTAGAAGACATCTCCTACACCCATCAGGAGTCAGGATTCTGATCACAAAGGCTGCTGACTGACGGCTTTGAAAGCAAGAGATCTGGTGAAAACCCAAGAGTGACAGGCGACGTAAATGTCCCCAGGTGATCCCTTCCAAATTTGATCTGAAATTTGATTTTTTTGTTTTCCCTTTGCTCTTCTGGAATTCTGACAAATTTCCAGATTAGCTTTTCTCTACCTGGTCGGCCTCACCCAAAATCCCAAATAATATTTGTAAATAAAGCCGAATCCGTTCAGATTCCGTGACATTTGCAGCCTGAACTGCTGTTTTCCTGCTTAACCATGAGGGCCTTTGACAAGGCAGGAACTACTCTAGTGGAGTAAGCAACAGGAAGAATGTCTAGAATGTCATTCTGCACAATCTATGGTAACTTGTGGAATGATGTACACACCTCAGGCCGTCCAGCCAAGCTTAGCTCCCAATTCATTCACAGTGATTGGCTGCACAACCATGGATAATTTAATTAACAACAAAAAAAGTATTTGAACCATCAGCATCCATGACACTTGACAGAGTAACCTAACATTCCAAGGACGTAAAGGCATTCTTCAGCCTCTGTAGTCTCTGTTTTCCCAAGGTTAAGTATTTTCTGTCACTCAGGGCCGGCTCATGCTATTTTGTTGCTCGAGATGAAAATGAATTCTGCCGCCTTTCTCTCTAGCTTCTTGCATGCAAAAGGGTGTGCATGTGGGCATACATACTTTTTTTTAACAAATATTATTGACTAGCAGGGTCAAGAAAAGAAAAGAAAAGAAAAGAAAAGAAAAGAAAAGAAAAGAAAAGAAAAGAAAAAGAAATCAACCCTGACTGTTCCCTGGAAGGCCAGATACTGAAGCTAAAGCTCAAATACTTTGGCCACCAAATGAGAAGGAAGCACTCACTGGAGAAGACACGGATGCTGGGAAAGACAGAAGGTAAATGAAGAAGGGGATGGCAAAGGATGAGATGGTTAGACAGTGTTATCGATGCAACGGACATGAAATTAAGCAAACTCTGGAGCACGACAGAAGGCAGATCGATGCAACGGACATGAAATTAAGCAAACTCTGGAGCACGACAGAAGGGCCTGGCATGATGTGGTCCATGGGGTCGCGAAGAGTCGGACTTGACTGTGCGACTGAACAACAAGAGAGAGTTGCTGCATTCCCATGCATAGCACAAGGGAAATTGCATTCCCGTTGAGAAAGCTGGGCAATCACAAGGTTTCCTAATTTGTTAGCTATATATCAATATATCTTATTCTCAACATATCCCTGTGTGTGGATACTTAAATCGGGAGACTGGGGCTGTGATATGACCAGACAGATGTTTCTACATACCTGAGAAAAGTCCCCAACTTTGCAGGAAAATCTGGGGGAGGGGATTACTGGCAGGGGTGGGGTAACCCCCCCCAATAGTAAAAGGAGAGTTTTAAGAAACAAATGTCTCAGTGATTGTTGCTAGGCAACCACAACATTATCGCCAGCATTCAAGCTTCACATCCTACTACTAAAAGACAGGGAGGACGGGGCAGGGCCTTTTCCAGGGCTATTCTGGCCTTTGAGATAGGACTTATTGGCACCAGACCTGGTAGCAGCCACTGGACAACTTGCTATCAGCCAGCTTGAGTGACCAACCAGGCCTGGCCAATTCAACAGAAGCCACCCCATAAAAGCCAATGTGGTATAGTGGTCAGACTTTCACACTAGGATCTGGGAGTCCCAGGGACAATCCCCACATCTGCGGAAGCTCATTGGGTGACTGTGGGCCAATCACACTTTCTCAGCCTCACCCACTTCACAGGGTTGTTGTGAAGATAAAAGGGAAGAGAAAAGAATGATGTGGGCTGCTTTGGGCCCATTGGAGAGAAAGGTGGTGTATAAATGCACTCAGGGCTCTTTTTATAGCAGGAACTCCTTTGCATATTAGGCCACACTCCCCTAATATAGCCAATCCTCTGAGAGCTTACAGAGCTCTTCTTACAGGGGCTACTGTAAGCTCTTGGAGGATTGGCTACATTAGGGGTGTGTCACCTAATATGCAAAGGAGTTCCCGCTACAAAAAGAGCCCTGAATGCACTAAAATTAATAAATAAAGCTGAAGATGGGGGGAGGAATAAAAGGTAGGTAGGTTAATGAGTTGGAAGCAGGGAAAGAGCCAGGAAAATGGAAGAGAATATAAGGGCTACCAGGAAGGAAGGAAGAGATAATAGTGTGGGGAGGTGAATATAGAGGAAAGTGACCCCCTCCCCACAAGTAGGTTCCCCACCATGCCAGTGGACCCAGGCCCAAGAATGGTACTGGATATCTCAGCCAGAGTTTTCCTGAGGAGCGACTGTCAGGGGGAGGGAAGGAGGGAAAGCTGAAGACAGAGGGGAGATTAAAGATAAGTTTGCTGATGGGTGGGAAGGAAGCAGGGAAAGAAGAGAGGCTTCAGGGACTGCCAGGGAAGGTAAAGAGGAAATACTGGGGGAGAGGAAATGTAATGCCCCCCACAAGTCCTTGCTGGTCCCCAGCTTGTACGTATATAATTTTATCTGTGGCTTCAGTTCTTTGCTTTTCCCTGTCAGGTTTCTGGATTTGTTTGCCCTTGTCCACCTGAATGCAGGCTCAAGAAACCAAAATATGGGCTTAGATCCAAAGTAGCATTTCTGTGGGTGGAACGGCGTCTGCCCACGGAGGGCAATTTTCCCACCAGCCCCCTCCCACGGCAGCCCGAAACACCCCCTGGCCCTGCTTTCTCTCGTTACTGCTCTTTATCATGTGACTTTCTTGCCTCTCAGTATAAGGATGCTTTTAAAAATGATCTGATGATTGTTAATGGTTTAACACGAGGACACAAGGACAGCAGACTCCCCGTTTCGGATACTTCTGCCGGGCTCCTCCGCCCCTCTCCCGTTCCGGCGAGAGTTATTCAAAACCCAAGTGGCGATGGGTTTTGAACTGGAATAATATTTCTCTTCCGATTACGTCTGAGCCCGTTGGAGGCAACCTCTCTGAAACATAATTTGTGACAGGTCTTGGCTTTGAAGATCTATCAGTCACATTGACTGTACTACGGGCCTGTCAAGCAGCTAAAGAGAGGGAGTCCATCAATCATCTTCGGAAGGGTCCGGGTCATCGCAGAGGCTGTGCCTGCCGGCAGCTCACTTCGTAGGTTTTTTTGGGTGTGATTTTTTTTTGCAGGGTGGGGAAAACCTGTAATAGGGTATTCACTACTGTGTACCTTTGATGATAGTATACAGTGTTGATCCGTCTTCACAAGATGTGCTGAAACACTGGGAAATGTGGGGATTCTGCAACTTTAAGATGGTTGCTGCAGCTTTCTGTAGTACCGAGTGTGAATTATCTTGCTTTTTTATTGCATTACGTGTTAGACTAGGCTTGCCACCTCCAGATAGAGAAATACCCCGTATGGTTGCCAACTCTGGGTTGGGCAATCATTGGAGATCTGGGGGGGGGGGCTGCATTTGGGGAAGAGGGGGTATAATACCCTAATATAGGGGGTAAGATAAAGGTAAAGGTTTCCCTTGCTCGAAAGCCAGTCGAATCCGACTCTAGAGATGCAGTGTTCATCTCCTTTTCCAAGCCAAAGAGCCAGCACTGTCCAAAGATGTTTCCATGGTCATGTGGCCAGCATGTTGCTGTTACCTTCCCACCAAAGCACTACCTATTTATCTACTTGCAATTTCTTGCTTTCTAACTGCTACGCTGGCAGAAGCTGGGACCAGGGATGGGAGCTCATTCCATCTTATGGCACTTGGGTCTCGAACCGCTGAACTACAAATCTTCCGGACTGCAGTTCAGCATCTTAACCACTTGAGACACTGCAGCCCCAATATAGGGGGTATAATACCCTAATATAGGCCCTTCCAGTCTGCATTTGGACTCCAGTGGTGGAGTGTCTGTAGGGTTGCCAGTTCCCCCCTAGCCACTGGCAGGGAATGGGGGAGTAGGGTTGCCAGATCAAGGTTGGGGGAACTCCTGGAGATTTGGGGATGGAGCCTGGGGAGGACAGGGCCCTCAGTGGAGTCCAGTGCCACAAAGTCCACCCTCCAAAGCATCCACTTTCTCCAGGGGGGCTGATCTCTGTAGTCTGGAGATGAGCTATTAGCCACAAGGTATAGATAGGAACTCTCAGTCTGGGGCAAGTGATGCCCTGTGTTCTTGGTGCTGGAGAGGGCAGCAGTGGGAGGGCTTCTAGTGTCCTGTCCCCGCTGCTGGACCTCCTGATGGTACCTGGTATTTTTGGCCACTGTGTGACAGAGTGTCGGACTGGATGGGCCATTGGCCTGATCCAACACTGGCTTCTCTTATGTTCTTATGCTCTTAAGTGATACTTTGTATTCTTGGTGCTGGAGGGAGACAACAATGGGAGGGCTTCTTGTGTCCTGGCCCCACTGGTGGACCTCCTAATGGCACCTGGTATTTTTGGCCACTGTGTGACAGAGTGTTGGACTAGATGGGCCATTGGCCTGATTCAATATTGGCTTCTCTCGTGTTCTTATGTTATCCCCAGGTCCCACCTGGAGGCTGGCCTCCCTAGCTCAGGATGTGCAATGGGACCACATGGGACCTGGCCCATCCAACTTCTTTGATCTCAGCTCCGACCGATCTCAGGGGCTTTCTCCTAGATCACAGGCAGAATAATTGCTCAGTCAGAGGCTGCCGAACGCCATTTCGTTCTTCCGAACATAAATCCATTTTTATTAAAATAAATGTTTCCTCTCTGGACTGCAAAACACTTGACCTTTTAAGAGGGGGAAAGCAAAGCTTTGCCCAAGGCTCTTGTATCTATAAAAATCTTTATGAATAGAAAGTGGTCTTAATCCCACCAGCTTTTTTTCCCCCAACCCCAATATTCTAGAGAAAATCAATGAAAGGGGGAAGAGAGGGAGTTGGAGTTGGGAGAACTCTTGTCAAGCTTTGTGATGACACGTCCAATGTCAGCGCTTGTCTGACACCGTGGTGGGAAAGGAGCTGCGCCGGAGTGGAGGCGGGGTAGGCTGGAGGCATGATGGGAGGTACCTGCTTCTGCAATGGAATCTGCAGCATGAATAGGATTTATGCCCAGACTTCCAGGCTGGTAGAAGAGTATGGGACAAAAACCAGGGAGCTCTGGGTTCAAAGCTTCACTCAGATGGGATGATCCTGAGCTAGTCTCTCTCTCTCTCTCTCTCTCTCTCTCTCTCTCTCTCTCTCTCTCTCTCTCTCTCTCACGCACACACACAAAATCTCTCTCTCTCTCTAGTGGTTAAGTGTGTGGATTCTGATCTGGGAGAACAGGGTTTGATTCCCCACTCCTCCACTTGCAGCTGCTGGATGACCTTGGGCAAGCCATAGTTCTGTCAGAGCTGTTCTCTCAAGGGCAGTTCTCCCAGAGCTCTCTCAGTCCCACCTGCCTCACAAGGTGTCTGTTTTGGGGAGGGAAAGGGAAAAGAGTTTGTAAGCCGCTCTGAGACTCCAAGTGAAGGGCAGGGTATGAATCCAATCTCTCCTCTTCTTCCTCCTCCTCTTCTTCTTCCTCCTCCTCCTTCTCTCTTTCTCGGCTTCATTTTGCCTGTTGAAAACACTGCAGTGATCAGTTCATGGATCTCCGATTTCTTCATTTTATAAGCAGATTCATCCAGTTGCATACAAAGCGCCATAAAATACTGACATCTGAGCTTAATTAGGTTATCCTTCAGGTTATGGTGCCCACAGGCGCCGGGTTGGGGACCCCTGTTCTAGAGGAAGGAGATTTCCTACCTTGGCAGTGGCAGCCAAGAGGACCCTCCCACAAACCTTGGCCATACCATCCTAACCTCAGATAGCTCAGGAAGGAGGCCCGATCCATTCATCTCCATCACGTTCCAAAAGCGGAAGATTAATAGCCTTCACAATGAAAGTCTGGCCACGAGGGTCTTTTATGAGTCAACGCCGAAATGCTCTGCGGAGGCCGCAGAGGATAAAACCACTAACTTAGCAAAGCAGGTCCCCCTCCCCGAACCACCTCCTTCCTCCTTCCCGAAGGGATCTTGGGGCCTTCAAGGTGTCTCCTCCAGCCACAACGAGCTCCTGTCCCAGTTCCCTTCATTAAAGCCAGGTAGCATCTGCTTGAGCCAGTGGGAATCTCTGACCCAAAGGCCTCGCCTCGGGAGCTCGAGTGGAAAGAGAGAGAATCCGCTGCGCTGAGTTTTCAGAAGCAAAGCATAAAGAGAGCAGCTTCCTAGGACGGCGGCGACTCCTCGGAGAGCTCCCCGAGGGGCGTTCGCAATGTATGGGCTCTTTTGTGTGCTTATTTTTGCTTTGCAAGCCTTGTTTGAATAAACAGCCTCCTGAACAGGGCACTTTTATGTAAAGCCGTTACTTTGTGTTAGATTTCTAAAATAAATAACCAGTCCTCTTTCCCTTAAAAGAAAGGGTTTCATTATTTTCCCCCTTCTGCCTTGGGTCTCCTGTTGTTTGCGGAAAACACTTTGAAATGGGGCTGCGCTGGAGTTCCAAACACACCAGTGACCCCTGGGATAAATGCAGATTTTTTTTTTGGGGGGGGAGGGGTGTCTTCTTTTCCATTCAGATTTGAAACCTTAAAGACAAGGCAGGTCTTTGGCTGACGGCAGGAGGAGGACGTGGCTCAAAAAAAGACCCCTGTGCTGTTTGTCACCGGCATTCTTTCCAAATCAACGTTTTGCAATCTGAGGAACGTTACGAAAATCCGAATGGGAGTTCATCCTTAATTCAGGTTTTCAGAGTCAATGAGATGGAGTCTACAAAGGGCGCCGATTCACTCTTATGGTTGCCAGTTCTGGGTTGGGAAATGCCTGGAGATTTTGAGGGTGGAGATTGAGGAGAGGGGGTTGGGGAGGGGAGGGGCTTCAATAATGTATAATGCCATGGAGTCCCTTTCTCCCTTTCTCATAATACAAGAACTCGTGGGCATTCCATGAAATTGCTGAGCAGTCGGGTTAGAACAGATAAAAGGAAGTCCTTCTTCACCCAAAGAGTGATTAACACATGGAATTCACTGCCACAGGAGGTGGTGGCAGCTACAAGCATGGACAGTTTCAAGAGGGAATTAGATAAGCATGTGAAGCAGAGGTCCATCAGTGGCTATTAGCCACAAGGTACAGATAGGAACTCTCAGTCTGGGGCAAATGACGCTCTGTATTCTTGGTGCTTGGGGGTGGCAGCAGTGGGAGGGCTTCTAGTGTCCTGGACCCACTGCTGTACCTCCTGATGGCACCTGGTATTTTTGGCCACTGTGTGACAGAGTGTTGGACTGGATGGGCCATTGGCCTGATTCAACATTGACTTCTCTTATGTTCTTATGGAGTCCACCTTCCAAAGCAGCCATTTTCTCCAGGTGAACTGTATTCTGTTGCCTGGAGATCAGTTGTAATCCCAGAAGACCTCCAGCTACCACCTGGATGCTGGCAACATTAGGCACTCTGGTTATGGATTTTAGCTTGCTGTTTTATCCATTACTCCAAACAAAGTGGTACACTGCCAAGGTAGAATCCGGGAAAGTAGTGTTTAGTATTGCATGTGTTGTTTTGGAGGAAAAAAAAATTCAAACCTGTTTGCCTCCCTGTAAATATCTTTAGTTACTGGGGACTGGCTGTGGATTAAGAGGAGAGTATCCGCTTGGTTGGGTGTAGTGGTTAGGAGTGTGGACTCTAATCTGGGAGGACCGGGCTTGATTCCCCACTCCTCCACATGCAGCTGCTGGACAGGCCCTCAGAGCTGTTCTCCCAAGAGGAGTCCTCGAAAGAGCTCTCTCTCATCCCCACCGACCTCACAGGGTGTTTGTTTTGTGGAGGGGAAGGGAAAGTAGATTGTAAGCCACTCTGAGACTCTGAGTGAAGGGCAGGGTATACATCCAATCTCTTCTTCTCTTCTTCCATCAGGTTTACCCTCTCCAGAATAGTGGCTGCGTGAAAAAGAAATGCATCCATTCTAAACACCTAGGGATATTTTGGCAGCGTTCACACAAACAGCAAGCGGGATTAACATATGAGCCTGCCTTATACTGAGTCCAATCATCGGCCCGTCTACCTAAATACTCTGAGCAGTGGCACCTCTCCAGACAGAGCCAACTTGGTGTAGTGGTTAGCAGCACAGACTGTAATTTGGGAGAACTAGGTTTGATTCCTCACTCCTCCACTTGCAGCTGCTGGATGACCTTAGGCAAGCCATAGTTCTGACAAGAGCTGTCCTTGAAAGGGCAGTTCTCCCAGAGCTCTCTCAGCCCCACCTACCTCACAGGGTGTCTGCTGTGGGGAGAGGAATGGAAGGAGATTGTAAACTGCTCTGAGATTCCGAGTGAAGGGCGGGGTATAAATCCAATCTCCTCCTCCTCCATCTCATCACATCTTGGAAGCTAAGCAGGGTCGGCTTTGGTTAGTACTTGGATGGGCAAGCACCAAGGAAGTCCAAGGTTGCTCCCTGGAGGCAGGAAATGGCAAACCGCCTCTGTTCATCTCTTGTCTTAACTCGCCCCCCCCCGGGTTACCCAAAGTCAGCTAGACTCAAGTCTAGTAGCGCCTTAGAGATCAACAATATTTCCAGGGTATAAGCTTTCAAGGGTCAAAGCTCCCTCCATCTGTTACCTTTGTCGGCTGTGACTTGACGGCCCTTTTACACCACCATCTGCTTTGCATGCAGAAGGTCCCCAGTTCAATTCCTGCCACCTCCAGTGAAAAGGAACAGGCAGGAGGTGATGTGAAAGACCTCCGCCCGAGAGCCTGCAGAGCTCCAGCCAGTCTGAGCGGACATCAGCCCAATCTGCATCTGGCATTCACTCCGCTGTTTTACCAAACCCACACTGGAACAGAAAAAGACGTGGCTCAAAACCACATGTGAATACCCCGGGCCAACACCGTACTGACTGCGGAGTCACCTCTGAATGGCCATAAAACGACCATAAATCTATGCAGACGGCTACCATAAAACTGAGAGATCAAACAAAGTGAAAGCGGCATGCAATCCGGACGCTGCCATAAAATCCGACAATCAATCAAAGCGGGAGTGGCATGCGATGGAGAGGGGGATTTCTGTTCCAGTGTGGGTTTGGTAGAACAGCGGAGCGAATGCTAGATGCAGAATGGGCCGTTACTGACCTTCTTGGACCAGTGGTTGGATTCGGGATGAGGCAGCCTCGTGTATTCATGTGCTGAACAGAACTGATCCAGTGACCGGCTCCCGTGTGACCATCACAGGTGGACTTGGTAAGTTTGACTGTCAAGGACATTCTTCACCAGATCGTTAGCATCCCTGATCATAGATTGCTCTGCCATGTCGTGCTGACACTACGACACTTTCAGGCTGAGCCAGTAGGATCGCTGCTATATGGACAACTAGATTCGAGGGAAGAAGAAGAAGAAGGAGAAGTTGGATTTATACCCCCCCCCTTCACTCTCTGAAGGAGTCTCAGAGGGGCTTACCATCTCCTTTCCCTTCCGCTCCCCACAACAGACACCCTGTGAGGTAGGTGGGGCTGAGAGAGCTCTCCTAAGAACTGCCCTTGAGAGAACAGCTTTGAAAGAACTTGTCACGGACCCAAGGTCACACAGCAGCTGCATGTGGAGGAGTGGAGAATCAAACCCAGTTCTCCCAGATTAGAGTCCACGCTCCTAACCGCTACACCAAACTTTTTGAGAATCAAAGTTCCCTAAAGGCTTCAGTACAAAGTGATTGATTATCCTGGCAATTCTTCCAGCAGCAGGCACAAAGCAATATCTCCCTGTCTTCATAGTTCCACATAAAAATGTCACTGTCGGTGGTCAGCCATTCACTGCTGATCTCAGGAAACACTCCTGTCATACAGATGAAGGGAGCTGTGACTCTTGAAAGCTTAAGTCCCAGAAATCTGGTTGGTCTCTAAGGTGCTACAGGTCTCATAGAATCATAGAGTTGGAATGGACCTCCAGGGTCATCTAGTCTGACCCCCTGCACAATGCAGGAAATTCGCAAATACTTTCCCCACATCCCCAGTGACCCCTGCTTGATGTCCAGAAGGGGGGGCTCCAGGATCCCTGGCCAGACTGGCCTGGAGAACAATTCTTCCGGACCCCAAAGTGGTGATCGGCATTTCCCTGGGTTTGTAAGAATGGGCCACAAGAACTAAGCACTGAGGCAACCCATCCTGCCCCTCCCTCTTATTATGGCCTGCCTCAGTTCACAGAATCAGCATTGCTGTCAGATGGCCATCTAGCCTCTGTCTGAAGACCTCCAAACAGGGAGAGCCCACCACCTCCCAAGGAAGCCTGTTCCACCGAGGAACTGCTCTGTCAGGAAGTTCTTCCTCATGTTTAACCGAAAACTCTTGTGATTAAATTTCAACCCGTCAGTTCTGGTCCAACGTTCTGGGGCAACAGAAGACAACTCCGTACCATCCTCTATCTGACATCCCTTCAAGTACAGTCATCTCCTCTCAGTTGTCTACTCTCCATAATCTACTGCAGAACAACATGGCTACTCTCTGAAGGTCCCATCATACTGCTGCACAGCATATATCCAGATCTCTCAACCAGTACTCTCCGAACTGATCTCTGGAAAACTGGGAAATGAAAGTAAACCAAATCCTTGTAATGGATAATCCACATCTGACATTCTAGCGACGGTGGGACTTCTGAGAGTTGGCATGCTCAGCAACTTGGAGAGGTCCGGGTAGTAGTGGTCCTCTTCGATCTGCTGGATGATGATGCACCCCATGTTGTTCAGTGTCTTCTGCAGACCTGGGAGCCATCACCAGGCTGGGCACAGCTGCCATGGAGATCACAACGCATGGTGCAACTCAGTTGCATCAGTGGGGCCTATATTTCTCCCATGTGGCCGGTGAGGGTAGACTAAAATGGATGCATGCCGAAACTGGAGCTCCGTGTTTGAGGACATTTTGCAAAGTGAGCATGGACAGAAGGCAACTGGGTAGCTCCTTCAAAACACAAAAGATCCCAGATGCCCCTCTAGTATCCTGATAAAAATCTCAATGCTCTCAAATCAGCTTCCCCGGAATACCCCGGAGAGCTTCTTTCCGTACCACTCCACAGGAATAGGTCAGCTTAGTTCTCTTGGACAATTGCTTCCTTCCACGGTCATAAAAGCATCCATCATTTTTGTAAGCATGTATACGTAGTGAGACCAAGCTGTTCCCTTTATGACCTCCATCTTGTTCCTTATCTGATTCTCCACCATCCCCTTTCTCCATTGCTTGGCTACACGTTAGTATTACATCTGGCCCATCCTGATTAGAATCTCTTAAAAAAAGCACTTTTCCTTTTCGGGGGGGGGGGAAGACACTTACTTGGCAGAGAGTACGAAGACCTCACCAGGTGTGCTTCCTTCACAACGTGTGTGTAGGGGTGGAAGACATTCCCACAGCCGTCGGATCCCGTGGTCCCAAATTTGTGCAATGTCCGAGAACCCTTCTTTCAATTTCTGCAGGGATCTACTCTTTTTTTGTCCTTGCATCGGGAGGTAGCCTTTGGAGCGCTCGTAACTTGATAGTGTTGCCCACGTTTGGAGAGGGGGGAGAGAAAACAGCTCTGCTTTTCATGCATACCATAATAACCTTCTCACATGAAGGAGCATTCCCCCCATGTGCTTCAGATGGACCGACGTTTCTGATTCATATTGGTTATGGTTTTTGTGCAAACGCATCCCTTTTGAACCGAGGAAACCTCGGTTCTGGAGTGTCTCGCAGGCTGCCCTGCCGAGATTGGGGTCTGTGCGAGCAAGCTGTGTTTTCGGCAAATGTTTCCAATTTCGGTGATCAAAGAGGAGCCGCGCAACAGGCTCGCTTACTTACAGTGATGGGCCTGGATCAAAGGTTAACGTTTTATGGATGGAATATTCATTTCAGGCCTTGGTTTAACACCCTGCATACGGTGTAGTTGGGAGCAATGGTCAAGAGATACACTATCCTTTTCATTAAAAAAAAAAAAAAGTAGTATGGAAATAATCTTTCCTCTTATTCACCAAAGCTGGGATTCTAGCAGCATATGATTCTTGGCCAAGTTGAAGAAAGAGGTTGCTAATAAAACAGAAGAAGATGTCGTTAAAGGAGGAATGTAGGAAACCTTCTTGAAATAATTTAGGTCACTTCACAAAGGGAGCGGTGAACGCTGTGGTGAAGACTCTCTGCTATGAGGTCATAAGAACATAAGAAGAGCCTTGTGGGATCAGACCAGTGGTCCATCTAGTCCAGCCACCTGTCTCACACAGTGGCCAACTAGTTCTTCTGGAGGGCCAACAACAGAGCACAAAGGCTATGAACTTCCTCCAGTGTTTTCTTCTGGGGCTGGGGTTCTGAGGTTGACTACCTCTGAATGTGGAGGTTCCCTTTAGTCACTATGGCTCATAGCCACTGATAGTCCAATCCCCTTTTAAAGCTGTCTATGCCTGTGGCCGTTGGGATGTCAGCCTCCAGGTGGGACCTGGGGATCCCCTGGAATTACAGCTCACCTCCAGAGATCAGTTCCCCGGCGGGAAACGGCTGCTTCGGGGTGGGTGGACTCTCTGGCATTGTCCCCCACTGAGGCCCCTGTCCTCCCCAGGCTCCATCCCCAAATTTCCAGAAGTTTCCCAGCCTGGATCTGGCAACTCTGTATCCCGCATCCTCTGCTGGTGGCCAGGGGGGACCTGGCAACCCTACATCACAACACCATCTGGCAGCAAATTCCATATTTTAAACACTCATTGAGCAAATTATCTTCTACATGAGAATTTCCTTTTCTCCATCATCTGGGGAGGGGGAGACCCCAGTGATTCTGGGACCCTGGGCAAAAGTCCAGGAAGTGGCCCAAGCTCACTGCCCCCCACCCCTCCACTGGGGCCAAGCAAGGGATGGCCCTCCCTCGTGGGAGGCACTGCTGCCACCAGAAGCCAAGGCAGCTGATCCCTCAATTAGCTACCTTGGTGTAGTATAATGTAGTGTAGTGATTTGGTGTAGTGGTTAAGTGCACGGACTCTAATCTGAGAGAAGCCCCATTCCCCATTCCTCCACTTGCAGTTGCTGGATGACCTTGGGCAAGCCATAGTTCTGTCAGAGCTGTCCTTGAAAGAGCACCCACCTCACAGGATGCCTGTTGGGGGGAGGGGAAAGGAAAGGAGTTTGTAAGCCACGCTGAGACTCTGAGTGAAGGGCAGGGTATAAATTCAATCTCCTCCTCCTCCTCCTCCTCCTCCTCTTTACCTTGTTTTGGCATCCGCTGTTACCACCCTATTAATTTCATTCTCTCTCATTCCTCTTTCCCAACATCTTTATGCCAGTTTGGTGTAGTGGTCAAGTGCACGGACTCAAATCTGAGAGAACAGGGTTTGATTCCTCACTCCTCCACATGCAGCTGCTGGATGACCTTGGGCAAGCCATGGTTCTGCCAGAGCTGTTCTCTCAAGGACAGTTCTCGAAAGAGTTCTCTCAGCCCCACCCACCTCACAGGGTGTCTGTTGTGGGGAGGGGAGGGGAAAGGAGTTTGTAAGCCACTCTGAAACTCTGAGTGAAGGGTGGGGTATAAATCCAATCTCCTCCTCCTCCTCCTCCCTGGGTGCAAAGGTTATCTCAACCATCTTTATTTCCACTCCCCTCCAATCTGTAACACTGCAGAACAATGAGGCTCAAGTCCCAGTTGGGTTATGTGCAAGCAGCAGCAGAAACCTCCTTCTGCTTTTACCCCTTCTTCAGTGCGGCAGGGCTGTGGGGGGCTGAGGCCTCCTCCCAAGTACAGGGCCCAGGACAGCTGCTCCTGCTGGCCATTGGCTAAGGCCACCCTGTCCTTTATTTAGTGCCATTTGGGAATAGGGTAGCCAGGTTACCCCATCGTGCAGGGAATCCCCTGGTTTCCAGAGCTCCCCCCCCCCAGAACTGGCCAGTTGGCCAGTGGGGGAGAGTTATTGTAAAGTACTGGGTTCTAGATGCGTTGTTAGTGAATGAGCTCATAGTTTATTGGAGAACACGAAGCTAAGACAAAAAATAGCCGGCCCAAAGTCTGTCTTAAATCACCCAACAAAGCCACACCCCACTCCCGTGATAGGTTTACTACTTTGCACCCATACCCCATAGGTCCTTTCGTGGATCCTAGCTGTCCTATTGGTTCCTTCTAGGATCCACGCTCTGCATTGTTCTCGGATGTGAAGCTTCACCCGTTCACATGACCATGTTCGAACTCTGACCACGTGTGCGGTCCTTGGTTAATATACAACAGTTATCATCTTAAACACAACATGCCTACGTCACCCAGAAGTGACGTAGGCTTGTTGATGATGGGGGGGGGTGCAACGCTCTGGTTTTGGAGCAAAACTCTATGGCAGATTTAGCTTCAAACCATAAAGTTTTGCTCAAAAACCAGAATGTCGCCCCCGATGTCAGTTCCTGGTGACGCAGGCATTTTGCATTTCTTCCCTCCCTTCTCCCAGAGCATCCTGGAAAGTCCCCTGCCAGCTCCTCACTTGGACCCAGCCACCCCGTTTGGGAAGCTGAGCAAAACAATGTGCATTACATTGATTTAAAAACTGGGATGTGGTTGAACGTTCCTAGATTGCCTTTATATTCTGCATTTGACTTCTGCGCTGATGGAGCGAGTAGGATCGGCTTTATTTTTCCTCCTGTTTCATTCTCTCGGATCATTGGTATTCATGGCACCATTTGAATCTAATATCTTATTAAGAAGCTGCTTTGTGGGCCAGCCCTGGATGAAGATTGGGTAAACATAGTTTGAATCTATCTATCTATCCATTTATGTTTCGTGTGGTGTCGGAATGAGAGACCTTTGACTACGGTTCTACAGAGTGAGAAGCAGAGTGGTGGTGGAGGAAAGGGCCATCGAGGCAGACCAGTAGGGTTTCCAAGGCATGAGATGAACAGAGGTCATTGGCCGTTGCCTGCCTCTGCATAGCAACCCTGGATTTCCTTGGTGGTGTCCCACCCAAGTGATAACCAAAGACAATCCTGCTTAGCTTCTGAGATCAACTGAGATCAGGCTGGCCTCGGCCATTCAGTTCTGGGCACAGTAAGTATGGATTTTTAGGGTATCATTTCTGTCTCGAGTCTCAGTGAGAAAGCTAGACTGAAGTCAATGCAGATGGCCCAGGATAGCCTGGTCCCATCAGTTCTCTGTAGCTAAGCAGGGTCGGCACTGGTTAGTACTTGGATGGGAGACCACCAAGGAAGTCCAGGGTTGCTACGCAGAGGCAGGCAGGGGCAAACCACCTCTGCTCATCTCTTGCCTTGAAAGCCCTGCAGGGTCTCCATCAGGTGGCTGCGGCTTAATGGCAAACCTCAAACCCAAGTAAATAACCACACCTCCCGGGAGATTTATCTATGCAGCAGATATGTATCAGTTTAGGGAGGGAAGCACAGAGCATTACTTGCTCCTGTGACTTTAATCCCTGTATGTCAAGGGTCAGCACTGGCCCCTCCAGGGTCCATGGGAACCCGGCAGCTGCTTAACCATGCTGACCACTACAGTGCCTGTCCTGGAGGAGGAGCTCAGCTTCAGGCATCATTGAATATGATGTAGGGTTGCCAGCAATGCTCCCATGAAGCTATGGAGTCTCGTGAGCAAAAATTCTACTTTGTGAGCTACCGGCATGAAAGTTGTGAGCGAGCGATTTGGCTACTGCGTAAATTAGTTTGCTCTGGAGCCCTCCTTCCTGAGCTAAGACAAGAATGTATGAGCTGGAGGCTAAAAAACGGTGAGCTGGCTCATGCTAACTCAGCTTAGAGGTAACACTAGTTGCCAGCTCCAGGTTCAGAAATGCCTGGAGATTTGAGGGTGGGACCTGGGACAGTCTAAGGAGGGGAGTGTCCTTGGGAGGGTATAATGCCGTGCAGCCCACCTTCCAAAGTACTCTTTTCCTCCAGACATGGAATAAATGTATTAAATCAATCAAACCATAAATAAGGGATTTATGTCATTTGGAGATCTGTTTTAATTCCAGGAGATCTCCAGCTCCCACCTGGAGGTTAACAGTAATTTAAGAAAATAGATGAACAGATATGAATCATATATGACTTAACATCGTGTAACTCTACAAAGATTTCTCAAATGCACACCGGTATTCAATGTATGAAATACGTGGACTGCAATCGATAGGCCGGAGATTTAAAGCAATACCTCACATTTACTATTTGGCACTCCCCAAAAAAAGACTTCACAGATTCTCAGTTCGCAATTTCAATGGACGGCCAAACATGATCTTCGAAGGTCCATAAAGCAAGTGCATCCACTTCTTAAGACTAAAGATAAACAATATAAAACAATATAAAGTATGTTGTAAACAGCAAGTCGATCCAGTCCTTTAGACTTGAGACAAACAATAAGGAATAGGCTGCAGTCAACTCATCCTTGAGATTATTCAATGAGTTTTCGACGTCTTCATCAGGACTGCAAACGGGGACCCCCAGAGAGGCACAGCCACAGGAACTTCTCAGCAAAAGATGCCTCCAAACTATCTTATTGTACAGCGATGTCTCAAACCTGCCTTATTTTCCTTTGTTCATGATGGATATGTGTAATCCAATTCTATAGGTGTTCTTCCATCTAAATGAATGTAAAGGCGGCTCTTGAAAGCTGCCAAGTATACTTAAAGCCCATTCATGCCTTCCAGGTGCAAATTGCCTTCCAAAGTAGTCCTTTCTTCCAGGAGATACGGAATAAACGTTATCAATCAATCAATCATAAATAAGGGATTTATGTCATCTGGACATCTGTTTTAATGCCAGGAGATCTCCAGCTCCCACCTGGGGGTTGGCAGCCCTAATGTGATGCTGAGATCCACCGCCCGCCCGCCTAGCTATGAAGCAACTAGAATTCATCCAGATTTGAAATATGCATCTGGGAAGCAGCGGGATTTGTGTTTTGTTTTGTTTTTTTAAATTAAAAATGTGATTATAAACAGACAGTACGGGAAGGCATTGCCCATGACACATTCTTAGCTGGTAATACTTCTGGGGCTTTGCAGTAAGTGGTTGTTTTACAGCTCGACGTGTCAACAAAAACATACTCTTCAGTGCCGAGCGGGATGCGTTTCCCCATTAAATCCTTACCTAACGTAAGTCTAGTCTGACAGATTCGGGAGCAAAAATCTGGTCTAATATCATAAAAATGGGAGGATTAGCAAAAACGGTCATGGCCACAGCCTCCACCATTTCTGCTTGCTGAACTAACTGCCGAGCACAACCCGCTTTTGTTTCCCCCTCCCAATAACGACCGGATGCCAAGAAAGAAAAGACTTCATAAACACTCCACAAACAACTGTCGCTTATTAAAATGCCCTTAACTGCAAAAGGGGGGGGTTTGTTTTTCATTTTCCACCCGTTCGTATGCAGGATCCTGTCAACGCTCAGATGCACACACAGGCCTTCTCTTGGTGGCTCAAACTTGGGCCCACGTTGCATTTGCAAAGAGAACCCGATTCCAGTTTGCTTTTGTCAGATTTCTTCCACTTAAAAAAAAGTAACTTGATTTATTGAAAAACGTGGTGTGTCAGGAAGAATTATTATTTTTTTCTCATAGGCATACTAAAAAGCTCCGTGACATAATAACTTGCTATCATCCACCGGCGGGACCTGAAAATTATTCCAAAGATAACACAGCACAACGCTCCAAACAGCAGGAAACTTCCAACGGCCTGTTAGATGTTTTACAGGGTTACTAATCTTTGAATTGCCTTGGAAAAACAGAGAAGGAAATGGGATCGTTGGAAGCGGGACGGGACGGTTGTTAGAAGATGACTTCATTCCAGAGTCTAAGAACATAAGAAGGGCCCTGCTGGATCAGACCAGTGGTCCATCTAGTCCAACATCCTGTCTCACACAGCAGCCAACCAGTTCTTCTGGAGGGCCAGTAACAGGGCATAGAGGCCGAGGCCTTTCCCTCATGTTGCCTCCTGGCTCTGGGATTCAGAGTTATACTGCATCTGAATGTGGAAGTTCCCCTCAGTCACCATGGCTAGCAGCCATTGCTAAACTTCTCCTCCATGAAGCTGTCTAATCTGAATCTTCATTGATGGTTAATTGCAATGAAAAAGGCTAGCTGATGTAGGGTTATCGACTCTTGGTTGGGAAGTTCCTTCAGATTTGAGGGGACGGTTGCCAGCTTTCCCCTGGTGACTGGTGAGGGCTGGGCCCCATAGGTTTGCCCAGTCTGGGTGGGGTCTAGGGAGGACAGGGGCCTCAGTGGGGTACAGTGCCACAGAGTCCACATGCCAAAGCATCCATTTTCTCTAAGGGAATTGATCTCTGTAGTATGGAGAGGAGCTGTAATTTCAGGATATCCCCAGGTCCCACTGGGAGGCTGACATCCCTATTTGAGGGTGGACCCTGGGGAGGGGAGGGTATAATGCCATGGACTTCACCTTCCGAAGCAGGCATTGTCCCCAAGGGAATAATACAAAAACTTGTGGGCACTCAATGAAATTGCTGAGCGGTTGGGTTAGAATGGATAAAAGGAAGTCCTTCTTCACCCAAAGAGTGATTAACACATGGAATTCACTGCCACAGGAGGTGGTGGCAGCTACAAGCATGGACAGCTTCAAGGGGGAATGGGATAAACATATGGAGCAAAGGTCCATCAGTGGCTATTAGCCACAAGGTACAGATAGGAACTCTCAGTCTGAGGGCAAGTGATGCTCTGTCTTCTTGGTGTGAGGGGGCAACAGTGGGAGGGCTTCTAGTGTCCTGGCTCCACCTTCTGATGGCACCTGATATTTTTGGCCACTGTGTGACAGAGTGTTGGACTGGTTTGGCCACTGGCCTCCAACATTGGCTTCTCTTATGTTCTTATCTCTGGAGATCGCTTGTAATTCCATATCACCAGGCCCCACCTGGAAGCTGGTAACCCTACAAACCACTAATAAGCCCTTTGAACTCCATGCGATATGTCATTTGCATGCCACTCTCTCTTCTGAACCAGCCCAGAGATGATCAACAAGAAGAACAAGTTCTTCTCAGTATTGTTTTCCAAAGAGGGGAGGAGCTGTGTTGGCTCAGAGGCTTTGCATGCCAAAGGACCCAGGTTCAATCCCCGGCACTGCCAGTTGAAAGGACCAGGCAGGAGGTGATGCGGAAAAGGTTTCTCTGCCTGCAGTTTTGGAGAGCAACTGCCAGTCTGAGTACACAATACTGACATTGATGGACCAAGGGTCTAATTCAGTAGAAGGCAGCTTCACGTGTATTCATGGGAAGAAAATTCCTGGACATTCCTCTTTACCATGTCCCTCTCCCTGTATCTTCTTTATTTATATATTTGTCTGCTTCATTTATACCCTACCTTTCTCCCCAATGGCAACCCTACCAAGGCCACCCAGTGAGCTTCCATGGCCCAAGTGGGGATTCAAACCTGGTTTTCCCAGATCCTAGTCTAAAACTCTAAGCAGTACACCACACTGGTCTTCTGTTCTGCACTTCTTCTCCCACTTGGGGAGTGAAGGATTTGCAAAACACACACAGCAAGCTCTCAGCTGCTCCTTCCTTCCTTCCTTCCTTCCTTCCTTCCTTCCTTCCTTCCTTCCTTGGAAGTCCATCGGTGCTGATGGAGGTAGCTGTGACATTTACAATTCTCCATGC
Organism: Gekko gecko; assembly: GCA_029375565.1. Lineage (NCBI taxonomy): Eukaryota > Metazoa > Chordata > Lepidosauria > Squamata > Gekkonidae > Gekko > Gekko gecko. Next base: position 10,103,028 of record JAPDNY010000014.1, read on the forward strand.
ACCAGCCCATTCCATTTTCTTCCCTGTTGCCTTTTACATGGAACAGTAAGCCTCCAGCACTGACAATAATTATAGCCTGAATAAAATGAAGAGGGTAATAGGAACAAAGCTTTGCTGTAATTGCCTTTTTATTATTTGCTAACAGTTAGTTATTCAGTCACGAGGCGAGAGAGAGAGAGAGAGAGAAAGAGAGAGAGAGACTGTAATTGGTTGACAATGGGAAGCTATAGCTAAATTTCCAGAACAACAAGAGTTGTCTGCGTCGGTCTTTTTCTCTCCCCGCCCAACCCTTTTATTCATATTTTGATTAAACAGCTGGAGCATTAAAGTGAAAATATAAATGTAGCCTCGCTTCACAAATGTCGGTTTCTCTCCCACACTGCATTTCTTTCTCTTAACTGTAAATGCTGACAGCCTGTGTAGGGCCCTCTGGTTTGCGGAATGAACCACCCTAACACCTGATTTTCCACCCCGGCCCTTAAAAAAATCCCACTGGTTATGGCAGAAGCCTGATTTCAGTGAAACAGCTGCAAGAATGCCGTGGAGCAAACTAACAATATATCACCTATGTTACGATAAAACAATTTAATCCAACACGTCGTGAATTAACAATAGGGATTCGATAGAATTTATAAACGTATTGGTAGACGATATCATGACACAAGGCATGAACAATCCAAAAAGCAATCAGTGTCAACAATTTAAGGACCCCCTAATGATGAGAACATAGTACATAATATACAAGTTGAAGTCCTCCTGTACTTGTCCGGCTTGAATTATGAAGCAGATCATTTGGGAGTGATAGGAGGCAGTGGTGTTCCGTTATTTAATATGCCCTTCCGATAAGTGGTATCTGACCAAATCAATAGAAGGTTGCCATCCCTTGATAAAGGGTCTTCTTGAAACGGTCCTTATCAATTGTCCATCGGGATTTGCTCAGCTGATGACAGATTTCTGCTTGAAGTCGTTGTTCTAAGCACCACGGGAGATCTACCTGGAGATTGTCCACGGGCAACCTCGGCGGGTGTCGGCATTGGCGAGGCACTCGTGATGGCTGCACTTCTACTCAGTCTGGTGCTGGTAGCGAGTAGCCAGCCAGAAAGCCGGGCCAGTGGGGGAGAAGCCTGAGAAGTGGGTGGGGCTGGGAGGAGGGTAGGCGGTGGGGCTGCTGATTGGTAGGGAACTCAATACGGCCACCAGTACTGGTGGGAGGAGCTACAGTGATGTGAGTGGTGGCAGCTGGGCAGGCAGGCTGTGCTTCCTCCAGCAGCATGGCCAGCGCGGGGTACAGATTCAATCCAGGAGAGGCGCCACTTGCTCAGCTAGAAGTGAGCCAGTGCTTGGCCAGGCAGCATCCTTGGAAACCTCTGGCTGCTGCTGCCACCACGGTAGTTCTGAGGCTCCACAAGGGCACAGAGAGGTGGTTTGGCCTGGCCTAGGGCCGGGAGGCTGCAGGGAGAGAAGCTGGGCATGGAGCCCTGAGCTCCAGCTGCCAACCCGGTCAGGACTGGAGCACTTGGGGTACACAGGAGCAGAGGGGAAGAGGAAATGAAAGGGGGAGAGAAGCAGCAGAACTATGAAAAGAGGCGGAACTATGAAAAGAGGAAGGTCAGGGGTGTGATTCTAAAATAAGGTCTCAAATAAGGTCAGTGGGGCTTTATTTGTTTAAATTTAACTGAATTAGCACCCTTCCCCAGTGGCCCAGCATCCAGCCCGAAAAAATTCGTGGCTACAGGGCTGCCAATACCTTAAATTGACAGATAACAGATGGGCAGCCAATGTAGCATCTGCAGAATGGGAGTAATATACATGCTCCATCTAGCTCTGGTTAGCAGCCGAGTCAGCGGGTCTCCGATCAGGTGCTGTGATGATGAAAACTTTGGCAACACCAACTCGCCCATTGCCTTACACCTATTCCAACCTGCATTCCATAACTTTGCATTGACTCACTTTGGGAAAGAAAACATTTTGCTTGCTCTATCTTTATTACCATCAGTCACAATTCCGGCTTTCAAGCCACGAGTTTGGGGGGGGGCGGGTGTCATCATTATCTAATGCAACCAGTCCAGAAATCAAATTAGTAATTAGCTGAACCAAACTGATTGGTGTGACTTCCCAAACGCGTCCCTTTAATGTTCAACAATTGCTTTGTGCTTGAAGGATTTGTTTGTGTGTTTCCTGTGTGTGATGAGAACTTTTCTATAATTAGCTCCTGGGGGAACGGCCATATTCTTCACAGCTAATGAATAATTGCAGCCTATGAAATGTGAAGAGGCCCAGACTGGGCTTTTGTGGGGGCTGAAGGGTACCCAACAAGGAGGGGGAGGTTTCTCACCCTACACTGCGATACCAGAAAAAGAAAAACTTTCATAAATACAGGAAGGGTGTTTGGACATCACTGCAGCAATTTGACTCAAGTCAGGGGCAACGCTCCCTTTAAGCGGCAGAGTCTTGTAAGCAAAAATTCCACTTTGTGAGCTACTGGCATTCAAGTTGTGCGCGAGCGATTTGGCTGCTGCATAAATCAGTTTGCTCTGGAGCCCGTCCCTTCCTGAGCTGAGACAAAAATGTGTGAGCTGGAGGCTAAAGAACGGTGAGCCAGCTCACACTAACTCAACTTAGAGGGAACACTGGTCTGGGGATCTCCAATGTGGTGCCCGTGGGTGTCCTGGAACCCACCAAGTGTTTTTAGAAAGGGTGTGTGATCAGATGTCATGGGCAGTGTCTATGGAGGTTCACTAATGGCTGCCACCACTCTGGTATGGATCTCCTTGGGAGAGTGCAGAGCAATGCTCCTAAGATGGGGAGTCTTGTGAGCAAAAATTCTACTTTCTGAGCTTACTGGCATTAAGAAGAAGAAGAAGAGAAGAGTTTGGATTTATATCCCGCCCTTCACTGACCAAAGGCGTCTCAGAGCGGCTTACAAACTCCTTTCCCTTCCCCTCCCCACAACAGACACCCTGTGAGGTAGGCGGGGCTGAGAGAACTTCTGACAGAAACTGTCCTTGAGAGAACAGCTGTGCCAGAGCTTGTGACTGACCCAAGGTCACATCAGCAGGTGCAAGGGGAGGAGTGGGGGAATCAAACCCGGTTCTCCCAGATTAGAGACCGCGCACTTAACCACTACACCAAACTGGCTTGTGAGCAAGCAATTTGGCTGCTGCGTAAACTAGTTTGTTCTGGAGCCATGCCTTCCTGAGCTGAGACAAAAATGTGTGAGCTAGAAGGCTAAAAAAAAATGACCTAGCTCACACTAAATCAGCTTAGAGGGAACACTGGCCCAGAGCACCCACTCTGCCCCTTTTTACAGGACTTAACAACAGGATTCCCCTTGTAAATGATCAAATGAGGCGTGAGGACCCAGGCTGAGTAACAAATAGTTTTATTTAACAGCAACTTTAGATCAGTAACAAGTAGGAAAAATGAGCAGAGTAAAGGCAGGTAAATCAGTAAAATAATAATAACATAATCAGTAAAATAATAAAATAATACATCCAAGCGCAGCTGTCTACACAGTCCTAGCCTTCCCTAGGTTCACAGCCTAACTCACCCCTTTTTGGTTGCGGGATCCCTCTGTCTGAAGCAGCTTCCACCAGCCCTGCTCCCTGAAAGAGAACACCCTCCCAATCTGGACAAAGCCTTTTATCTCCTCCTCCCAGGCACCGCCCTCTGTTCCCCTGCTGATATAGTTTTCCCTCCAAAATCTCCTTCTACCCAGTCACAGGGTCCAGAGGGACCCTGGGAAATGTAGGTCCTGACAGCTACTTCCATACAGGCTTCCCTGAAGCCACTAGGCAGCCCCAGAGCCTGCAGGCCGCACCACTAGGCCCGGGAGCATGACCCCAGGGTGGCCAGGTCCTTTTCTTCAGCTGGCGGTGGGTGGGACAGAGTTTCCTGGGAGTGGAGGACAGGGTGACATCACTACGCATGATGTCCCCAGTGTGATGATGTCACATGGAAGTGACATCATCATGTTGCGGACATCGTGCAGCAGTACTCTGGTATTTGGGGCAAAATTTTCATCGAGCATTGCCCAGAATACTGGAGCATCACTATGCAATGTCCTCAGCATGATGACATCACTTCTACGTGATGTCATCACACAGGGGATGTTGCATGTGGCTGTGGCTGTTGGGGGTGGGGCTTCTCCCTGCCAGCCAGCTGGCCAGAGGTGGGTGGAGCCTGTGAAATCGGGGCATCCCCCGCTCCCATCTGGGGGCTGGCGACCTTGTGTGTGACCAAGTGAGGCTTCTGATTGGCCATTGGAGATTTGGTTGGCCTGTGCTACACCTGAGTCTGAAGCTCCCTTATACAGTGTGAGTTTGTTGGTCCAGCAAGGTTAGTCTTGTCTTGAGAGCCACCATGGTATAGCAGTTAAAGTCTCAGACTAGGATATGGGAAATCCAGGATGCAAGCTCCACTTGTGCCATGGAAGCTGGCTGGGCGGCCTTGGGCCAGTCACCCACTCTCAGCCTAATCTACCTCACAAGATTGTTGTGAGTATACAGTGGAGGAGAGAAGAATGATGTAAGTCACTTTGGGTCCTGACTGGGGCAAAAGGCCGGGACTAAGATAAATAAAATAAAATAATCCCCCTCTGATTGGCAGAATCCAACAGCCAATCAAGATTTTCCATATCACCCACTACCTAATCCTTTTATCTGGAGATGCCAGGGACTGAACCTGGGCCCTTCTGTATGTCATGCAGATGGAGAAGAAGAAGGAGAGGGAGAGGGAGGAGGAGGAGAAGAAGAAGAGTTGGATATACACCCCACCCTTCACTATCTGAAGGAGTCTCGGAGCGGCTTACAATTGCCTTCCCTTCCTTTCCCCACAACCCTGTGAGGTAGGTGGGTGGGCCTGAGAGAGCTCTTTCGAAAACTGCTCATGAAAGAACTTGTAACAGGTCCAAGGTCACCCAGCTGGCTGCATAATGAAGGACTGAGGAATCACACCCGGTTCTCCAGATTAGATTCTGCCACTCTTAACCACTACACCAAGCTGGCTCTCTTTACCGCTGAGCCATGGCCCCTCCCCAGTGGTGTCTGTATTCTTTCCCTACCAGGACTAATTCCAGCCTGGGAGAGAGCCAGTTGTGTTTGGTACCCGACAGACAGGAAAGAGTCCCATCACCACGGCATCAATCGACATCAGTCCTTCTGCACCGTCAGTCACTTTTAATGGCCAAAACACAGTGCCCAGGTCTCTGACGTGACATGTCGTTTTGGTGGTAACAGAGCTTCTATGGATCCCAAGCCAGAAAATACGTATGTGGAAATATCATGTTCACATTGACACGAGCCCACTTTGGTCTATACAAGGAAGAACAATGACACAAAGGTGTACCGACAGTCCATTCCCCCAATGACGGCTGGCATGAGTCGAAGTGACAGTCCCCCTGGATTTCTCTTGATGTCATCTTGATGAGAACTTAGACAGATGAGAGGGAGGGCAGGAAGGGTTGCATCAGTGCCTAGTTCTCGTGGCCCTTTCTTACACACCCAGGGAAACGCTGATTACTACTTTGGGGTCAGGAAACATTTTTTTTCCCCCAGGCCAGTTTGGCCAGGGATCTTGGAGGGTTTTTGTCATCTTCTGGGCATGGAAGTGGAGTCTCTGTGACTGAAGTTCAGCTGTGGCAGCCATTTTGTGGCTGTGCCCAGGACCCTGTGTCTGAATTCCAGAGGTGCCCACAAGCACAAAAAGGATGAGGAGCCCCAATGTAGAAGAGTATAAACTTGCCGCTGCCGTTGTTATTCTGAAGTAGTGTTAAGCCTGTCCTTGGATCTGTATCTCTGCTTTAGACTATCCCATGAGAGTCTGCGTCTGCCACAGCATTAGCAGTGGAACATCTGTGAGTGAGGACTTGGGGTTTTCCTCCAGTACTCGGGAACTCCGGAGTCATGGTAGAGCATCTGCTTGGTATGCAAAAGGTCCCAGGTTCAATCCCAGGCATTTTCTGTTAGAGGACCTGGTAGTAAGTAACGTGAAAGATTTCTGCCTGACACCTTGGAGAGCCACTGCCAGTTGGAGTAGAAAATTCTGACTTTGATGGACCGATGGTTTGATACCATCTAAGACAACTTCATGAGTTCATGTGTACTTCTGTTTCAGAGTCAACATGCTTCAGATGTCATCTCCTTCTGAAAATATTTTACTCAGTCCCAGATATATATATATTTTAAAAATGACCTAGTAACCTACTTCCACATGAAGCTCTCTTTTGGATCTGATCTATAAATGAAGATCTCCCCCTTTTTCTTTGGAGACCGGATTGATGGCCACTAGGAGCCACAATATTTTTAATCCAGTCCAGAAGGCCCTTAGAGATGTGGTCTCTCTCGAAACCTGATTTGCTTCACTTAACATGGCAATTAAAATAAAGGGGTGTGTGTGGGGGAGACACCCATCCATTCATTGCTCCATCCATTGCACCTTCTTTCTGAGCCTGAGAAAGCTTGGCAGAAGTGCTTCACCCAAAGAGTGATTAACACATGGAAAGCTCATACGGGAATTTTCAAATCAGAATCTCACCTGGAAACAGACTACCCTTCGTCAAGCTGTTTACAGCAACTTGATTTGACTTAGAAACATAGCAACCTGGGAGCTGGCAGGGATCCTGAGGGTCATCTAGTCCACCCCGCTGCACAATGCAGGAAATTCACAGCAACCTTCTCCCCACACCCTCAGTGACCCCTGCTCTGTGCCCAGAGGAAGGCAAAAAACTTCCAGAAACCCTGGGCCAACCTGGCCTGAAGAAAAATTCCTTCCTGACCCCATTTGACCCTTGGTCCTTTCTCAAATGTATGCTTTTTAAAAATGGCCGGCGAATCCTGATTATTATCGGCTTTTTCTCTCATCAGTTTAGTCACATACACTCTGTTTCCCCACAGTTATCCTCCAGATCCTTCCTGGAAATCCACAGGTAAAGGATGGGGTGGGAGGAGTCATAGTAGATAACTCACTGAAAATGTCGAGACAGTGTGTGACTGCAATAAAAAAAAGGCCGGTACTATGCTAGGGATTATTAGGAAGGGTATTGAAAACAGATCAGCCAATATCATAACGCCCCTATATAAATCAATGGTGCGACCTCATTTGGAATACTGTGCACAGTTCTGGTCACCACAAAAGGATATTATAGCTTTGGAAAAAGTGCAGAAGAGGGTAACTAGAATGATAAAAGGATTGGAACACATTCCCTATGAAGAAAGGTTAAAGCGCTTGGAGCTCTTTAGCTTGGAGAAACGATGGCTGAGGGGTGACATGATCGAGGTTTATAAGATTATGCATGGGATAGAGCAGGTAGAGAGAGAAGTACTTTTCTCCCTTTCTCAGAAGACAAGAACTCGTGGGCACTCCACGAAATGGTTGAGCAGTCAGGTTAGAATGGATAAAAAAGTCCTTCTTCACCAAGGGTGATTTCCACTCAAGCTGCTGGGGGTGCGCCCCGAGATTTGTCAATTTCACGAAGCGGGGCTGCGTTTTGACCACGGCCGATTCCCGCAGTTCGTAATCCTGTTTTTGAGGATTACGAAACTCGGGAAATCGGCGAAGCCGCGGGTCAAAAGTGACCAACACATGGAATTCACTGTCACAGGAGGTGGTGGCAGTGGCCACAAGCATGGCTTCACGAGGGAATTGGATAAACATATGGAGCAGAGGTCCATCAGGGGCTATTAGCCACAAGGTATAGATAGGGACTATGGGGCAAGTGATGCTCTGTATTCTTGGTGCCTGGGGGCAATGCTCCCTCTAAGCTGTGAAGTCTTGTAAGCAAAAATTCTACTTTGTGAGCTACTGACATTAAAGTTGTGAGCGAGCAATTGGGCTACTGTGGAAATTAGTATTTCCTTCCTGAGCTAAGACTAAAAAACTGTGAGCTAGCTCATACTAACTCAGCTTAGAGGGAACACTGCCTGGGGGAGGGGGTCACCAGTGGGAGAGCTTCAAGTGTCCTGGCCCCACTGGTGGACCTCCTGATGGCCACTGTGTGACAGAGCATTGGACTGGATGGGCCGTTGGCCTGATCCAACATTGGCTTCTCTGACGTTCTTATGTTGTCTTAAAGTCCCCTTTGGTGGCTTAAGTATACCTGTGCTAATACCAACCTAGAGAGTCACCCCTCAGCAGCTGAATGGGCTGTTCCTCCAGAGACAGGGAAATGGTTCGGTGGTTCCCATGACTGAGAAAGAGCCCCGATGACTCCATTAAGAAGGGAGGATCAAGGAACACCATTAAATCGACAGGAGTATTTTCTTTTCTTGTCTTAATTGTTGCTTTAGTTTTCCAAACCAAATGACTGTGTATATTTGCAGGGTGGGGGAGGGGGCGGAGTGGGAGAAGACAAAACAGACCTTTCTTCTGCTTCGGTATCCAATCCAGCACTGCAGGCCAGAGATGAAAGAAAAGGTACTATTAGTCAGATTCCTTTTTTTTTTTGAAGGGGGGGAAGAAAAAAGAAGTGATACCGGCGAGCCATAATTGCAAACGAGAGAAATCAGCGAGGAAGGTCGGGCTGACCTCGAGATTCTAAGAGGCAGGCACTTGAAATCCTAGACCCGTACAAAGAGAAGGATGACTTCAAGGCACACAGACATAAGAGGATTAAGGTAAGTGTCCCATCTAAAAGGCTGAGAAAACAAAGATTAGGGAGGGTTTTTTTTTTTTTAAAGTGCTGAAACAGAAAGGCAACTTTGTAAGCAAGCTTCGTGCATTAAGGGGGGGGGAAATATCTATCGAGAGCCCAGGAAAAGGAGCACCAAAGAAGACGGGCCTCTTTTGAAGGTAAGACGGGATCACACAGAAAATGAAATGAACATTAATCAGGGGTGGGTAGCGTCGTAAGGATACAAGCAGGGCTATTTTGGGGCAGGAACGCACAGGAATGGAGTTCCGGCTGGCTCCCAAGTTGGCCACTCCCAGCAGGGACTCATTAGCATAATAGGCCACACCCAACAGCAGAAACTCATTAAGATTGGCTACATTAGGGGAGTGTGGCCTAACATGCAAAGGAGTTCCCGCTACAAAAAAAAGCCCTGGGTTTTGACAACAAACAAGGTAAACAGAATAAGAAGCAAAAGGTGGGTGTGGCTGGATGACCACACTTCTGGCAACATGGGGTGTGGCCTAATATGCTAATGAGCTGTGCTGTCATGGTGTGGCCTAATATGCTAATGAGTTTCTGCTGATGGGTGTAGCCTATTATGCTAATGAATTCCTGCTGGGCTTTTTGTACAAAAGAGGCCCTGAATACAGGTGTAGCCTTGCTGGAGCAGGCCGGTGGTTTGCCGAATCCAGCAGCCTGCTTGGAACGGTGGCCAGTCGGATGTTGCGGGGAAGCCCACAAGCTGTAACTTGGCACGGCCGAGTTCTGATCACCAGCTACTCTCCCGGGGGGGGTGAGGTGCAAGGAAAAGGGGCAACTCACGTTGGCCATGGCTTGTCTGTTGCAAAGAGACAGAGCGAGTGTGGTGTTGTGGTTAAGAGCATCAGGCCAGTATCTGGGAAGCCTGGGTTCGAATCCCTTCCTTTGCCATGGAAGCTTGCTGGGTGGCCTTGGGTCAGCCACACTCTCTCAGCCTAACCTCCTCCACAGGGTTGTTGTGAGGATAAAACAGAGGAGAGGAGAAGGATGTAAGCTACTTTGGTTCCCCTATGGGGAGAAAGGCAGGGGAAGGGTGGGAGGGAAGGAGGGAGGAAGGAAGGAAGGAAGGAAGGACCTCTTCTTGATATTGCTCTGCCTAGGAGGAGATAGTAGTGCCCATCAGATCTGCTTTCATGGGTCAGAGTGCAATACACAAGGCCAGGCTGCGGATGGAGGTATGTGATTTCCCTCTCCACGTTTTTCTTCCATTTCATCCCCCAAAATCCAATTCACTTCCTGTCATCATTGCAGTCACACACTTCCATTCCCATGTTCTTACCAGGCCCGTAGCTACAATGGGACGTTCCGGGGCCCTGCCCCCTTAACTAAAAGCCTTGCCCCACAAACAGCCATGCCAGAAATCTTATTTTTGCATGTTTCCCAAAGGCTTATGAGAATGCTTTCGAAAGACTCGCCGTGACCTAGGTGGTATCCAGCAGGACTGGGCTAGCAGAAAGGGGGAATGTTGGAGAGGTATTGAAGGTGCCCTTCTAAGCTTTCTTGCCCAGTGGAGTGGAACTCAAAAGGCCTTTAAATGCCTTCTGAAGGCAATTAAATGTTCTCTGAACTGTTTTTCCTCCTAAGAACTGATGCACTTGCTGCACTGTCCCTTGAAAGGAAGGGCTAGAAACAGACTTAGTGCCTCCCCATTTGAAGACAGGCATTCAGATTAATTTAATTAACTGTAATTTAACTGCCCCCTTAAACATTTAAATGCCCCCCTAACAAAAAAAATCCTGGCTACGGGCCTGTTTTTCAGCCTGTGGGCACCTTTGGGATTCTGACGCCGGATCGTGGGTGCTAGGGTTGCCAGGTCTGGGTTGGAAAATACCTGGAGACTTTGGGGTGGACTCCGGAGAGGGCGTGGCATGGGGAGGGGAGGGGCCTCAGCTCGGTACAATGCCATAGAGTCCACCCGTCAAAGCAGCCATTTTCTCCAGGAGAGCTGATCTCTGTCAGCTGGAAATCAGTTGTAAACACAGGAAATCCACAGGCCCCACCTGCCATAAAAGGCAGGGCCAGCAACAAAATGCCCAGGAGTGAGCTTTATTGTCTTATATATACAGGGCTTATCTTCAGCCACACGGTGAAAATCCTTGTGCTGTGTCAGCAGCTGCTACCAAAGTAATCTTTTTAAAAAATCTGCACATTCAGTCAGAAGGCTTGCTGGATAAAAGCCCCACTTGCCTCACCCATTTTCTAAAAAAATACTTGGTGGGCACCAGGAAAGGTGTTGGCAGGTCCCATGTGCCCGTGGGCGCCATCTCGGGGACCTCAGTCTAGTCCCAGGTGCTGTGAAATCAATGGAGCAAAGAGCTCCATACCTATACAGGGATGTGCAGTGTGGAAATCCTCGTTTGCCTGAAGGAAAATGGTTAGTGGTAGGGTGCTGCTGTGTGCGATCCCCAAAGGGTTCCTGATTGCTCAGTTTAGGGATATAAGTTGCAACTTGTGTGGCCAAACTGTAATTGTTGTGTGTGTGTGTGTGTAAAACATTTTTCAATACAGCATCCAGCGCTTCAAGCGTTGCTGGAGCGTTCTCTTGATCTGTGCAAGTCCAACACATCCATCAGCCTGTTCATCAACACCGCGCTAGTAAGCTGTCCTTTGATTTATATTATTTATTACTTATGACTTCATCTGAATGTTTTACCGTTTTTGGCTAATACCCAGGCTTTAACATTTCTTTAAAAAAAAAAAAGCATCAGAATCTGGCTAGATAAGACAAATTGAGTCAGACAGTTGTCACAGAAGTATTTAGCTAAAATTACTTCAAAAGTTTCCCCTTGTTTGATATTTCGGGGCTGTCTTTGAAGTACAGCCCCTGAAAATCTATATATATATATATATTTGTTGTTAACAATTCCAGACAGGTGTTTCAGGATAAACATGTAAAGGTATGTAGAAGGAGAGATTAATAATCCTTTTCTCCGCAAAACCCCCCCCCCCACTCAGTACTGCCTCTGGAGGTAATCCTTACGTCTTCATTGTTTGCAAGTCACTTGTCATCTTACGCAAAGCCGTGCCGAGCGGCGTTCTAAAAACAGCAACCAGCCAAGGAAATTAGACTTGTGTGTGCGTGTGTTTTATCATAAGAATTAACCTGACACATGTTTAAGTTTTATTAAACCATCATCTTCGGCTTGCCGCATCTGTTGTTTCCATGGGACACCAAACACTTGCCAATTAGAAAGCCTTGAAATTAGGATTTAAAACCTTAAAAAAAAAGGAAAAGGAAGAACAGGGGGAGGAAAATAAGCTGTTTTAATACTCATGTTCCATTGGGTAAAATCTACTTCCCTATAGCTGAGACGGTGGTTTTGTTTTTTGGGTTTTTTTTTTTTTTTTTGGTAATTTGCCTCTTTTAGCTGGAGTTGGAGAAAGCGAGGGAGTGAAATTCAACCCTTTGTTTGAGGCCACTAAGTGGGTGCCGTCCTGCAGCTGTCGTTTTAACAAACCCTCCAACAACTGCTGGGGGAACAATAGGAATCTGTCAAATCTTCTGAAAACTCAAGCATCCTGGGGATGAGATGCATTTTTTTTTAAAAAAAATCCATGGTTTCCATGCTGCGGTCATACCCTGGCTTGACTGCTGCAATATATGGTGCATGGGCTGCCCTTGGAAACTGGAACGACAACTGGCCCCGAACATGGTACCCAGTACGCTATCTGGGCTTTTCCGTAGCCATCTTATCAGGCCGATATAGAATGATCTTCACTAGCAGCCTGTTTGTTCCTGGGCACAGTTCAAGGGAGAGATGAACAGGGAGAGCTTTCTTTGTTTCTGTATGTTTGTGTACATTTTCATTGGATCCCCCCCCCAGCACACACACCTGGTTTTTGTGGCCATTGCTCTTGATTCTGTACACCATTGGCATGCAACTGATGCACAAATAACATTGAAAGGTGCATATATTTTTTATGCTGAAAATTTGGCACGAGGAAAAAGGAAGTCATGCTAAAAATAAAAATTCCTGGATTCATTTTTCACAAGGGGGAAACAAGATCAAAATGGTCTTTTGGTTTTTTTTTAATTGGACTTGCAAAGTAGCAAAATTTGGTCTCCTCCCTGATTTCTCCTACACCCCTTGCCCTTGCCGCCTGGAGAGAGGGTATTCTCTTTGACAGCTTCCTGACTCTGTCCCAGGCCGATTTGCCTGGAGGGGCTGTTACTAGATGTTTCGGCATCATGGTGTTGGGCTAAGTCCATCATGTTCGCGCAGAGATGAAGAGCCAGAGCAGATGTGCTGAATGCTGGTATTGCTTCAGAAAAAGCCGATGTGTGGGGACCCATTTTAGATAAGGACCACAGTATGGCAGGAGGAGTTAGGGTTGCCACCTCCAGACTTGGAAATTCCTGGAGATTTTGGGGGTGGGGACTGGGGAGGGTGCAATTTGGGGAGGGGAGGAGCCTCAGCCAGACCAGGTCAAAGACTCCGCCCTCCAAAGCAGCCATGTTCTTCAGGGGAAAAGATCTCTTGTTTTCTAGAGTTCCGTCGTAATTCTTGGAGCTCCCCAGGTCCCCCCTGGAGACTGGCAACCACAGGAAGGCTCACCATTGCCCTTAATTTTGGCTCTTGCTGCTCTTAATTGCATTAATTGGCCTTATGACATTTTATTGCTGTTGTTATCGCTTAGCACGATCCAGTGTGGCACAGTAGTGCGGCGTGTCTGAGTAGTATCTGGAAGGTAAAGGCAACGGTAAAGGTTTCCCCTGCTCGAAAGCCAGTCGAATCTGACTCTAGGGGGCGGTGCTCACCTCCGTTTCTAAGCCGAAGAGCCAGCACTGTCCAAAGACATTTCCATGGTCATGTGGCTGGCATGACTAGATGCTGAGGCACACTGTAGCCTTCCCACTGAAGCGGTACCTATTTATCTACTTGCAATTTCTTGCTTTCGAACTGCTAGGTTGGCAGGAGCTGGGGCCAGAGACAGGCGCTCACTCCATCACGCGGCACTCGGGTCTCAAACTGCCGAGCTACTAACCTTTTTGGTCTGCAATTCAGCATCTTAACCACTTGAGCCACCCCAGGATCCAGTATCTGGAAGAGACGAGTTCATATCCCCACTCATGCCATTGAAGCTCGCTGGGTGACCATGGGCCAGTCACTCTCTCTCAGCCTAACCCACCTCGCAGGGCTGTTGTGAGGGTAGCATGGAGGAGAGGAGAAGGATGTCAGCTGCTTTGGGTCCCCGTCAGGGAGAGATGCAGGGTACAAATGAATTAATTAAAGAAACGATAACTCCTGCTTCCTCCCGTAGTCAAAGTGGCTGCCGAACAGATGAAAACATGCACTGAAACCAGGAGTCACTAAAGCATCAATTTGCAATAAAATACAGAACGCCGCCCAATAGCACCGACATTAGAAAGCCGATGCATGTCCGAAAATCAAAGTCACGGCTCTCCAGCAAAAGAACTTCAAAGGGAACATCTTGTGTGAAACTGCTAAATTGGAATTTATTAGGAAGTTCCAGCCTCCTCTTCTCTCAGCTTGAGTAAAGGTTTAGGATTCAGGAGTCGTTACAGGTGTTAACTATCACAGCAAGACCAATTGCCATCCCGCAAGACCATAATTAGTGAATGGTCTTTGTTTTGTTCCTGATTAGATCTCAGCTACCCTTCACTCAGTGCTAATTATATTTCATCCCATACTTCTTGCATTTAACGGCCCCTTGACCCGGTGGTTCTTTTTCTTTTCTTATCTCCTTACATAAAATAACTGCTCCCGAGGATTCCGAGTCAGGATTATCTGAAGCAGTAAGGTCTAAGTCCGCAAATGTTTATACCGTTTTGTTTTTTTCTGCTTTAGTCTTTTAGGTGTCTCACACAATGCCTGTTTATTTTTTATTATTAACTGTAAAGGAATTGAATGCATGGGCTCTTTTTGTAGCAGGAACTCCTTCGCATGTTAGGCCACACACCCCTGATGTAGCTAATCCTCCAAGAGCTTACAGTAGCCCTTGTAAGAAGAGCTCTGTAAGCTCTTGGAGGATTGGCTACATTAAGGGTGTGTTGCCTAATATGCAAAGGAGTTCCTGCTACAGAAAAAGCCCTATAGAAGAAGAAGAAGGAGGAGGAGGAGGAGGAGGAGGAGGAGTTTGGATTTATACCCCGCCCTTCACTGCCCAAAGGTGTCTCAGAGCGGCTTACAAACTCCTTTCCCTTCCTCTCCCCACAACAGACACCCTGTGAGGTAGGTGGGGCTGAGAGAACTTCTGACAGAAACTGTCCTTGAGAGAACAGCTGTGCCAGAGCTTGTGACTGACCCAAGGTCACATCAGCAGGTGCAAGTGGAGGAGTGGGGAATCAAACCCCGGTTCTCCCAGATAAGAGTCAGCGCACTTAACCACTACACCAGCCTGGTGTATCATTATTCATCACTAACGTTATTGGTGTTTGGAACCACTTTTCTATTACTGAGCTGAGCATCTCCTGCAGTGTAGACTAGTAGTTCTTCAGGGATGACTCAGCCTGGCTTGTTCCTGAGCCATTTGAACCTCTTAGTGCACCCCTGACTACAAAACATATTTATTTATGTGTTTGTTTTAGGGATGCCAGCCTCCAGGTGGGGACCTGGGGAACCCCTGGAATGACAGCTCATCTCTAGACTGCTTCTCCAAAGGTTCTTTGGAGAAAATGGGTGCTTTGGAGGGTGGACTCTATGGCATTGTACCCCACTGAGGTCCCTGTCCTCCTGAGCTCCAAATCTCCAGGTATTCCCCAAGCTGGATCTGGCAACCCTCCCCCCCCCCGTCCCCCAGCAGGGTCCAGGGGTGACCGGACAACCCTTTTTTATGTATTGAAGCCAATAAAATACTTTCTATTTGTTGGAATGTTTCTATAGAGATTACGTAGCCAAGAAAAATAATAATTTTGATCTAATAGGTTTGCAAGTGTTTCACATCCTCTGATTCCCCCAAGACAAAGAAGAGTAGAAGAGTAAAATCAGAATCAGCAGATCATAATGAAGGCCTACACAATTACATCTGGATTAAGAAATTGGCTAAAAAGATCAAGGAAGAAATCATATGATCAGAGAAGAACTTTTGAGAATACAGGAGTTTAAGAGAGGCAACTGAATTTGAGCAGCTGATTAGAAAGTCAAGTCAAGTCAAGTTTATTAGCACGGTCAAGCGACCAGCCAATATAAAACATTTCCCCAAAAAAAGATTGAGGTAAAATACACGGTAGATACATAAAATTAGATAAATATATAAAACAGCATTAAGAGCAAAAGCGGGAGCAACACAGTGTATCATTAAGTTGGAAACAGGAGCAATACTACTTTATCATTAACTTGCTGTCTGAGGTACAAGCTTCCTCTTTTTAAGTGCCAGGAAGCAAAATTTTGCCACAGCTAAAGATATCCTCTCTTTCCGATCTTCCAACAAAAAGGTTAGAATCCTTGGTTCCGCAAATTTCAAATGGACATCCAGAGGTTTAAATGTAGACAACAATGGGAAAATTAACAGCTGCCTCTCCATAGCGTAAAAGTTACAATGTAACAGAATATGTGGGACGGACTCTATCTCAAGACCTGTACAGGGACAAGATCTTTGGGAGATAGGCCAATGCAAGAACCTTCCCTGTAATAAATTAGAGGGTAAGGCATCAAAACGAGCTCTAGAAAAAGCCCATCTATAGCCATCATATATAATGTTAGAAAGATAAGGAGCAGGTGCAAAACCTGCCCAAGATTTTAAAACTCCATATCTCGAGGGTAGAAGCGCTTCTTCTCTCTGCGCCTCTATATCCATTAGACATTGGGATACTATAGATTTAGCTTTGGGCTGATTAGAAAAGAAAAATCCACTATAGAATCATAGAGTTGGAAGGGACCTCCAGGGTCACCTAGTCCAACCCCTTGCACAATGCACCTCCCCCCACACCCCCAGTGACCGCTGTTCCATAAGAACGTAAGAGAAGCCAATGTCAGATCAGGCCAATGGCCCATCCAGTCCAACACTCTGTCACACAGTGGCCAAAAATACCAGATGCCATCAGGAGGTCCAGCAGTGGGGCCAGGACAGTAGCAGCCCTCCCACTGTCCCCCCCACACAAAGCACCAGGAATACCATGATGTTCCATGCTGTTGCACGCCTAGAATATGACAAAATTGATATATAAGATTTTATTCCAGCTAGAAACAGAAGATGAACAAATGAAAAAAATATGATTAAGTGGATGCAAAACCTTAAGGAACAATGCAACAATGGGAATGACTATGGGGAAAAGATATCAAATTTCTAGTCAGTCAGACATTAAAAGAAAATTGGTACAAAACGTTTTTCAGATAGTATATAACTCCAAAGGACACTGAGAAAGCATGTGAAAGAAACAAAAGAAAATGCTGGAAATGTCAAGACATAGATGGAACCTTCTTTCATATGTTGTGGACTTGTAAAAAAGCAAAAAAGATATTGGAAAAAATATACTGAAAATGCACACTAGATTTAAGTTTAAATTCCCAATGGAAGCCAAAAGCATGCCTAACAAATTACCAAAAATAGTAGAAGAGCTATTCAAATACATGGTGACAGTGGCTAGAACTATTTATGCAGGAAAATGGAACTTAGAAGTCTGTCCACATTTAGAAGAATGGGAAAATAAACTTGCTGAATATGCAATAATGGCAAAATTAACAACCTATTTGAGAAACAGGTCTATTACGAATTCTGAGGAGAGATGTATATATTACGATTCATATTAGTATTATGTGAGCAGGAAACAAAGTGAGAAAATATTATATACAAATGTCTGGTAATGAAATAGGAGTAAAATTAAAAACTGTTCCAAATGTAATATCCTGAATATAAATGGGTTCGCTGAATGAGATATATAATAGACTTTGTTTTGCCCCATGATATAGTACTTATCTATTAAAGGTCCTAATGACTATGTAGAAGTAGCAAAAATATGTTATGTTGAATACATAGTAATGATAAAACCAGTGTCAGTAAATAGATTAGTTATGACGTTTGAAACTTAAAACTTAAATGATGAATACTGTTGTACCGCATCAGAAATAAGAATTATTGTATTTTATTGATAATACCTTTAAAATTATAATGAAAGGGAAATTATTCTCTGTCCTACACATTATGTACTATGTGATTGTCTTTGACAAATGTAATTATTTGCTATAACCCAATTTTCTTCCCCCCCTTTTTCTTTTCTAAAGCAAACAAACAAAATCCTCTGATTCCAGTAGAGTTTAGTATCAAGGCAAAGCCACCATTTATTAACCATATAATCCTTAGCATGCTCACAGTGCCAAGATGTTGCAGATCCTTTTCATTTAATTCTCCATGGTGTAAAGTACTATCTTGCAACTATTCTATAATAATTTCCTTCCAAGAGAAGAATACCGGTTGTTTTAAATTACAAACAAATCAGCGATTCAAGGGTACGGAGTGTTTGATTCAACTGAGAAAAGGGTACTACGAACACGGTAAGTGCGATTTTTGAGCACACTGTTGGTGAGGGTCGCAACATCCTTGTGGCCAAACTATTTCTCTTGGACCACCTTTTTAGAAGATAGGGTCATAGCAGTAGACAGCAACCGATGCTTATTTAAGCAGGCAGCTTCCACCTATCCGGATCTTCTTGGGGAGTATCCGTAGACTGAGAAACGGTCTTCTCATTAGATAATCAGCACAGTAGACATATATGCAGCTTTGAAGCATGTATTGTTTGTATCTTTCCCTATTAGGGTCGCCAGGTCCCCCCAGCCACTGGTTGGGGAATGGGGAGCAGGGTTGCCAGCTCCAGCCAGGAAAACTCCTGGTGATTTGGAGATGGAGCGTGGGGAGGACAGGGACCTCAGTGGGGTACAGTGCCATACAGTCCACCCTCCAAAGCATCCATTGTCTCCAGGGGAACTGATCTTTGCAGTCTGGAAATGAACTGTAATTCCAGGGGATTCTCCAGGCCCCGCCTGGAGGCTGGCATCCCTACTCCCTATGCACCACCACCACAGCTTCGCTCATCCCACCAGGGCCTTCTGCAGGTACCACCCTGCAAATGGGCAAAATCAACAACCGCCCCTTCTGGTGCATCCTCTTTTGCGGCCCCCGCCTTATGGAATGGCCTCCCTGACGTGGTTAGCAAGGGCTCCCATTCTCCTGGCTTCCCACAAACTATGCAAAATGGAATGATTCCAGGGCTGTCCTGGAATCAAATGGTCAGAAGGTTGCACTGGTCAAGGGATAGGGATTCTCGGCCTGCACTATTGTTGTGCCGTCTTGTCACTGTACCATTCCGCAGGGCCTGTAAGACGGAGCTCTTCCACCAGCCCTTCGATTAGCAGGCCGCCACTAATAAACAGAGGCCCTGGCTCCAATATTAGCACCACCATTAACAGCCTGCGCTCCACCAATATGACCCAGACTAGCTGACCGCTTGCTTATGTCAGTTCCTGCTAATGCTCAGCCAGTGCTGTACGATCCATGCTAGCACATTATGTAGCGTTTTATATTTACATTTATTGTGATTTTATTCAATTCTATCTTTAATCTGCTCAATAAATTCTATGTAATCCGCCCTGTGCCTGCTTCGGCAGGGAGGATGGGATATAAATTAAAACAAGCAAACAAACAAATAAATAAATACGTATGCTCTGGACTAGGAGCTGCGGTGGCTCAAGTGGTTAAGACGCTGAACTGCAGGCTGTAGTTCAGCAGTTCGAGACCCGAGAGTGCCGCATGATGGAGTGAGCTCCCGTCTCTAGTTCCAGCTCCTGCTAACCTAGCAGTTCGAAAGCAAGAAATTGCAAGTAGATAAATAGGTACCACTTCGGTGAGAAGGTAACAGCGTTCCGTGCGCCTTGGTGTTTTGTCATGCCGGCCACATGACCACGGAAACGTCTTCGGATAGCGCAGGCTCTTCAGCTTTGAAATGGAGATGAGCACCGCAACCCTAGAGTCAGATTTGACTGGCTTTCAAGCAAGGGAACCTTTACCTTTGCTCTGGACTAGCTGGCGTCTCTGCACAGCATACAGTGCAATCCTAAAGAGAGTCAATCTAGTCTCAGCTCAGACTGGAATAACTCTGCATAGGGTTGCACCATTAGTGTATCATGTTTAAAAAGCTCATGCTCTACTTCTGACTCTGGTTTGAGATTTCTCTTTGCTCTCTGATTCCCGTAGTCCAAACCCTACTGATTGCATTTGACTTAAGCCATTTCCGCAGCAGTGAAATCCCACCCATTGACGTTTGTAAATCTGCACATTATGTAAAATTTTCCACAGTAGGTTTTCCCCTCACTGGGCGCAAATTTGACGTTCTCCCCTTCTTACCCAGCATTTTTGGGATTCGCTAAAACTGGGGATTCTGAAAGCACAGGGTAGGAAAGAGAAAAGTTTGGGTTTGGGCCAGCTTAGGGAAAAAATCTACTGTGGAAAATGTCACAAAATGCGCAGTTTTACAAATGTCAATGCAGGGAATTTCACTACTGTGGAAATGGCCTTACACTATGTAGTCCTAGCAAGAAAGACAGACTATAAATAACCATAAGCATCGTGATCGTGCAGAGGTCCATGGGTGGCTGTTACCCACAAGGTATTGAGGGAACACTCTGTCTGGGGCAGTGATGCTGTGTATTCTTGGTGCTTGGGGGGGGGCAACAGCAGGAGGGCTCCAGGAGTTCTGGCCCCACTGGTGGACCTCTTGATGGCACCTGGGTTTTGGCCGCTGTGTGACACAGAGCGTTGGACTAGATGGGCGATTGGCCTGATCCAACGTGGCTTCTCTTATGTTCTTATGATCTTATCATCATTATCGAATTGCAGAACACCGTCTACCAGTCAAATATCTGACCGTGACGATTCATCATACTAACAGGAAAAGACAACATGGCTCCCCTCAGCCATATTGGCGACCTTTCTGAGGCAACTCTTAAGAATGCTCGTAACACTTCAAGAACCTATTCCTCCCCCCCCCTGAAAGAACTCAGCCAGGTGCTGATATGAAACGGCACTAAATCCGATTTCTACTTTACGCTTCGCTCGAGGAATGACCTCTAGCTACATCTGGCCCTTGTTCTATCATGCAAGTAGGTTTTGTGCTCCCCTCCTCTCCCACCCCCCCCCTTTACAGAAAATAAATTAAAAAGGTGTGACCTTGCTGAGGGCTCGCGGCGAAAATGAGGTACATCTTGTCACAAGCAGAAGAGCCTATTTGAAACACGGTTTGTTCAATTTGAAAGGCTGTTGCCTGGCCTCGATGGTGAGCCGAGATAAAGGCCGCCGGATGAAAAGAGGAGAAACCTTTCCAAGAGATGAAATTAAAACAGCTACATTGGAAAGCCATTCAGTCACACAGTGGCTGTTTTGTGCCCCGGTTTATCTCGGAATCATCAGCCACACCCGGTCCCTGTGCTCCCAGCGATGCTCGCCACTAAGCACACAAAGGCTGTCATGTTAAGAGAATGATGAGAACGGTGCCCTGATAAGGATCGGAGGACACTCGACACCCCTTTCTTCCCGCACACAGCAGGTCACGGCGCAAATTGAATAAGCCACCCCGATCCAACACATTGTGCCAAACGCATCAAAGTCATTGCCGCTCCTGATCTTGACGCTCGGCCAACCTGATATTGTGTCCTCTCCTCACTCTTCATAAATCACTTCTGAGGACATCCGCGCTTGCCAATCTCGCCCCAGTACTTTCCGCTGGCCCGACTGGATGACAATCAGGGGTGTGTGTTTTTTTTTGTGTTCAAAACATATTTTATTTAAAACATTTCTTAGACACCAATGTCTGCGGTGGCTCAAGTGGTTAAGACACTGAACTGCAGGCTGTGGAAGGTCAGTAGTTCAGCAGTTCAAGACCCGGGTGCCGCAAGACGGAGTGAGCTCCCGTCTCTAGTTCCAGCTCCTGCCAACCTAGCAGTTCGAAAGCAAGAAATTGCAAGGAGATAAATGGGTACCACTTCGGTGGGAAGGTAACAGCGTTCCGTGCGCCTTGGTGTTTAGTCATGCCAGCCACATGACCGCGGAAACGTCTTCGGACAGCGCTGGCTGTTCGGCTTTGAAACGGAGATGAGCACCGCAACCCTAGAGTCGGATTCGACTGGCTTTCGAGCAAGGGAACCTTTACCTTTACCTTTTAGACACCAATGTATGGTGGCAAACCAAAGTGGCAAATAATAAAACCATGTCTTTTACTAGAACAGGTTCTCCCAGAAGGGCTGAAGTCAAAGCTTGGCCATTTTTCTAACTCTTATAGCTTGAAAAGCAACATGTCTTATACTAGAACAGGTTCTCCCAGAAGGGCTGAAGTCAAAGCTTGAGATAAAACCATGACATCAATTTTTAAAATGCATATAAATACGCGAGTAAGTTTCGTACAGTAGTTAAGGGCATGGACACTAATCTGGGAACATAAGAACATAAGAGAAGCCAATGCTGAATCAGGCCGATGGCCCATCCAGTCCAACGCTCTGTCACACAGTGGCCAAAAATACCAGGTGCCATCAGGAGGTCCAGCAGTGGGGCCAATGATTCCCCACTCCTCCACATGCAGCTGCTAGTGTGACCTTGGGTCAGTCATAAGTTCTCTCAGAGCTGTTCTCTCAAGGGCAGTTCTTGAAAGAGCTCTCTCAGCCCCACCTACCTCACAGGGGGTCTGTTGTGAGACTCCTTTGGGTAGTGAAGGGTGGGGTATAAATCCTATCTCCTCTCCCCTAAGAAATTTAAATGCCCCCTGACTTAAAAAATTCTGGCTATGGGCCTGCTTCAGATACTTGTTTATGTGTGACCCTTGCCCTTCCTGGCTGCTCAGATCTGCCAAGGGGAGCTGGCAGACTGGGTCCAGGAGACAGTAAATGTCTTCCTGAGAGATGGGGTGGTCTCTCCTGTCTTGAAGCAGTCAGTGGTATGTCCGCTCCTAAAGAAACCTACTCTGGACTCAGGAGAGTTGAAAAAACGTCTGTCAGGTCTCAAATCTACATTCTTGAGTGAGGTGATTGAAGGAGCGGTGGCGGGCCAGCTTCAGAGATTCCTGAATGAAGTGAATTATTAAAATCTATTTCAATCTGGTTTCAGATTTCAATCTGGATCTATTTTGATCTGGACTGTTTAGACCTATTTCAGTCTGGTTCCAGGCCTGGTTATGGGGCTGAAATGGCCTCGGTTGCCCTGGTGGATGACATGCAGCCGGAGATAGATGGGGAGAGTGTGACCTTTTATATTCTCCTGAACCTCTTAGCAGCATTTGATTATGGTATCCTTCTGGATCGCCTTTTGAGACTGGGCCCGGGAGCCACTGTTCTGAGGTGGTTCTACCTCAAGGGTAAATTTCAGAGTGTGGTGCTAAGAGACTGCTGCTCTGCCCCTTGGCCTTTAGCCTACAGGATTCCGCAAGGGTCTGAGAGCCAGTTTGGTGTAGTGGTTAAGAGTGTGGACTCTGATCTGGGAGAACCAGGTTTGATTCCACGTTCCTCCACAGGCAGCTGCTGGTGTGACCTTGGGTCAGTCATAAATTCTTTCACAGCTGTCCTCTCAAGGGCAGTTCTTGAGAGAGCTCTCTCAGCCCCACCTACCTCACAGGGTGTCTGTTATGGGGAGGGGAAGGGAATGGGATTGTAAGCCGCTCTGAGACTCCTTCAGGTAGTGAAGGGCGGGGTATAAATCCAACCTCCTCCTATTCCTCCTCCTCTTCCTCCTCTTCTTCTTGTCCCCCATGCTCTATGTAAAGCTGCTGGAAGAGGTCTTCCAGAGATCTGGGCTGCGCTGCCACCAATGTGCAGATGCCATTCAGATCTATGTCATGCTACCAGCAGATCCCAGGGAGGCTGTAAAAACTGGGAACAGGTGCCTGGAGGCAAGTTTGGGAAGGATGAGGGCTGGCAAGCTGCCATAGAGTCCACCTCCTAGAGCGGCCATTTTCTTCAGGGGAACTGATCTCTATAGTCTGGACAACAGTTGAAATTCCAGGAGATCTCCAGGTCCCATCTGGAGGTTGGAAACCCAACCTGTTACCCATTTCTAGAGATTCTGCAGAGGGAGATGAACCCTGGGGACTACCAACTCTAGCAACTCCCATCAACAACCTTTTTTCTTTTGGCTGTTGAGTCACAGCCAACTTATGGTGATGCAGGAAGGTTTTCAAGGCAAGGGACCTTCAGAGGTGGTTTGCCGTTGCCTGCCTCTCCATCATCATCATCATCACAACTCGTAAGTCACACACCTCAGATTGGATCATCAAGAATTATCACAGTAAACCAATAAATTAACGAATCCAAGATCGCGATAGGATCCCTTTTGCCGGCTACACTGCTTTCTACGTGGCAGGGCTGGGAAAGGCACGTGGGGGGGGTCATAAGAAGAAAGAGAAGGTGCCCTCAACTAAAAGCCTGACGGAGCACATCTGCCTTTTACAGGCCCTGTGGAACAGACCCTGACATCATGACCCTGGACTTCCTCGGTGGTCTCCCTTCCAAATAGTGACCAGGGCCAACCCTGCTTAGCTTCTGAGATCTCACAAGATTGGGCTAGCCTGGGCCATCCGGGCTACATCAGTCTTTTCACAGGGCACCAGAAATGGGAAGGAGAAGGCAGCTAAACTGTGACGGTGATTTATCTGAGATGAAAGATCAGGAAAGAGGGCGGGGTCCCTTTGGACTAGGGCAGACCAGTGGCTCTGCGGCAGGCTAATGTTACTCTTCCCTAGCCTGCAAATGAGCAAGAACTGATAGAGAAGTTCCTCACCGTTGATGGTTCTGGCGCATGCCGCCTACCCTTTAATCTAGCCATTCCCGGTTTCCCGACTCTCGTGTTGTTTTTTTCCCCCCACCTCCAAAGAATGAATTATTTTCGCAAACTTCTAAAGGACTGACACGCAACTTCTCTATTGTGCAGTCAATGTTTATGGGATGCCTGTTTAATGTGAAGGGGCTTTATTTATTTATTTATTTTCCCCGAGGCTGTGAGAGTTGTTTTAATGAGGAGCAGCTTAAAGGCCTTAACAATTTTTTATGATTTAGCTAGTTCAATGAAATTGCTCTTAATTGCCCTGTACAGTGTATAAAACTGTCACAGAGATTTTTTTTATTTTTTTTTATTTTTGGACCAGGGGAGGGGGAAGGAGGAAGAGTAGTGAAGGCGATGTCACATTCGTGGGAGCGATGATTTCCCTGCCACCACCAAAAAAAAAAAACAACCCACAAAACAAACATCATCATTGCTAGGCGATTGGCTTCTCTGGAAGGCACATTTGAAGTGTAAATATTTATTTGGAAAGCTCTTGAATTTCAAAAGTTCTTTCACAAAGGGAACCTGTCTCCCCCCCCCCTTTTCAAAATAGCATCTCTCTCCCTCCCCCCGTCTTTTTTCTTGTTTTCAATTTAAAGGAAAGTGAATATGGTTAAAAAGAGAGTAGAGATGTCTCTACTTTATCCCCCACAGTCAGGCTAGGGACTTCCGGTGTGTTAGGGTCACCAGCTACAGTCAGGCTAGGGACTTCAGGTGTGTTCGGGTTGCCAGCTACAGTCAGGCTAAGGACTTCTGGTGTGTTTGGGTTGCCAGCTACAGTCAGGCTAAAGACGTCCGGTGTGTTCGGGTTGCCAGCTACAGTCAGGCTAAGGACTTCTGGTGTGTTCGGGTTGCCAGCTACAGTCAGGCTAAGGACTTCCGGTGTGTTTGGGTTGCCAGCTACAGTCAGGCTAAAGACTTCCGGTGTGTTCGGGTTGCCAGCTACAGTCAGGCTAAGGACTTCTGGTGTGTTCGGGTTGCCAGCTACAGTCAGGCTAAGGACTTCCGGTGTGTTTGGGTTGCCAGCTACACACAGTTGCCAGCTACCAATAGCATACTAGATTCACTTCAAGGTGCCAGTTCTTACCTTTAAAGTCCTGTATGGTCAGGGACCTGCATACCTGAGGGACCGCCTTTCCCCATATGTTCCCCAGAGAACACTGAGATCAGGGTCCCAACATCGACTGACCCTTCCCAGACCAAAGGATGCCAGGCTGGCCACAACCAGGGCCAGGACTTTCTTGGTGGTGGCTCCTCTCTGGTGGAATGAGCTCCCGGAGGAGATCAGGGCCCTGCGGGACCTTATGAAGTTCCGCAGGGCCTGCAAGACAGAGCTCTTCCACCAGGCCTTCAATTAGGAGCCTCCCTGAGAGAGAGCCATGTCCCTGATCAGCCTGTGCCAGCTACAGAATGTTAAATCTGAGCCAATCGCTGGATGGTCCATTGAAAGCCGATCGCCATCTCAAACTTAAATGTAAATTTAGCTCTGGAATTGTTAGCACCTTTTTAATGTTGATGGTTTTCTGTTTAAATTATTTATTGTGGTTTTATTCTGTAAACCGTCCTGAGCTGGCCTAGTCTGGGTAAAGGTAAAGGTAAAGGTTCCCTTGCTTGAAAGCCAGCCGAATCTGACTCTAGGGTTGCGGTGCTCATCTCTGTTTCCAAGCTGAAGAGCCAGCACTGTCTGAAGATGTTTCTGTGGCCATGTGGCCGGCATGACTAAACGTCAAGGTGCACAGAACACTGTTACCTTCCCAAGCAGTACCTATTTATCTATTTGCAAGTTCTTGCTTTCGAACTGCTAGGTTGGCAGGAGCTGTGATCAGGGATGGGAGCTCACGCCGTCATGCGGCACTCGGGTCTTGAACTGTTGAACTACCGACTTTCCAGCCTGCAGTTCAGCATCTTAACCACTTGAGCCACCGCAGCTCCTAGGCTGGGTAGGGTAGGGTATAGATTTAATAATAAATAAATAAATAAATACCCCAAGGCATGGACTGGCAACCCCAGAACAGGGTAACCACAATTAGAAGGTCACAGCCACAAAGATGGTAACAGAAAGAAAAACCACCAGGAAAGCTGCAATAACATGCGCTTATATAATTACAAAAATAGATATATATTCATTCACACCAAGTGAAAAAACACAAAAATTTACAGTATTTTGAAATAATCAGAACAGTTCATCTCATTAGACAGTGTAACAGGTGAGTAAAACCATAACAGTATGAGCTGTTGATGAAAATCTCCGGAGTTCAAATTTCGTTTCAAAGAGACTTCCTCTGAACGCCATCAAACTTTGTACTAGGGAATATGCCTGTCTAAGTGTATTTTTGTAGATCAGGATATCATCAGATTGGAATGAATACTTATTGGAAACCAAAGAAAACATCTTCTTGTTTGTTGCCACTCAAAAAGTTTTGATGAATCAAACCCGGGTATCAAACCCAGTTCTCCCAGATTAGAGTCCGTGTTCCTAACCACTACACCAAACTGGTTCTGTCTGGAGAGGTGTCACCACTCCAAGTATTTAGGTAGATGGGCCAATGATTGGACTTGATAGAAGAAGAAGAGATTGGATTTATACCCCGCCCTTCACTGCCCAAAGGCGTCTCAGAGCGGCTTACAAACTCCTTTCCCTTCCCCTCCCCACAACAGACACCCTGTGAGGTAGGTGGGGCTGAGAGAGCTCTGACACAAATTGCTCTTTTTCAAGAACAGCTGTGCCAGAGCTTGTGACTGACCCAAGGTCACACCAGCAGCTGCATGTGGAGGAGTGGGGAATCAAACCCGGTTCTCCCAGATTAGAGTCCACGCACTTAACTGCTACACCAAACTGGCTGCTGTTTGTGTGAACCCTGCCTAAATAGTCCGGGATGTTTAGAATGGATGTGTTTCTGTTCCACGTGGACCCATTTGTGATAAGGATGCTCTGAAAACCGGGGAAGCTGTTTGCAGTTTCCTTGCTCCCACTGTACTTGAACCTCTAACGTCTCCCCCACCACCGCCCTCTTAATTTTATTTGCCAACATTGTGATTATTACATTTTGGCTGTAGTCCAGCCTTTTCAGGCCGGCTTTGGCAGCAAAGAAATTAAAATGACAAGAACTCCGTTAAGTAGCAAAATCTTCCCGACGCTGGCTCCGGTTAACTGGATCTGGCGTGGCAGCTGTCTCTTTGTGAGCGAGACGGGACATTGCTATTTGTTTTAAAGGGGGGGGACCATAAGAATGTTTATGTTGTTCATTAATCCGAGGCAATTAATATTATTAGCACGTAGAGCACATTCTCCAAGAGGTTATTATGTTAATGAATAGGGTATTGCGTGCATTCGTAAAAGCAATTAATCGCCTACCTCATGTGATTAAAAAAAGGTGTTCTCCTCCCATGCTCATATAACCTTCAGTGTATAATTTTATACACCCCATAAATCCTTCTCCTTCATTACTTGCATTTAATGGATTATGAGTTAAAAAATTACAAGCTGCTTCCTTGTGTTTCTCTCGGAAGACTGTGAAACTGAATTGAGGGATGATATTTACTGGAGGGGAGGGGTCAGGACCACCAAGAGTGGGGGGACACAAAATTCTGGGGGACCCGAACACTCTGGGGGCCCATGGGATCTGTTGAGTTGGGTAGTGTCTGGGTGAGGGGTGGTGTGATGGGGGACCCCGAGGCAATCTGCCAGTGGTCGGGAGCTGAGAGGGTGGGTTTGGGAGTTTTGTGTTTGCATTTATTTATTTATTTTGTTTATTCATCACTTTTCTTCCTTACAGCGCTCAGCAGCTTACAATATATAAATGAAACACATAAAAGAGAGCACATAGGATTACATAAAGCCAGGGCTCTTTTTGTAGCAGGAACTCCTTTGCACATTAGGCAACACACCCTAATGTAGCCAATCCTCCAAGAGCTTACAGTAGCCCCAGTAAGAAGAGCTTTCTAAGCTCTTGGAGGATTGGCTACATTAGGGGTGTGTTGCCTAATATGCAAAGGAGTTCCTGCTACAAAGAGAGCCCTGCATAAAGCCAATATTTAAAATGACAATGAAGAAGAAGAAGAAGAAGAAGGAGGAGGAGGAGGAGGAGGAGGAGGAGGAGGAGGAGGAGGAGGAGGAGGAGGAGGAGGAGGAGGAGGAGGAGGAGGAGGAGATTATTGGATTTATACTCTGCCCTTCACTCGGAGTCTCAGAACAGTTTACAAACTCCTTCCCCTTCCCCTCCCCACAACAGACATCCTATGAGGTACGTGGGGCTGAAAGACTCTTTCCAGAACTGCCCTTGAGAGAGCAGCTCTGACAGAACTATGACTTGCCCAAAGTCATCCGGCAGCTGCAAGTGGAGGAATGGGGAATCAAACCTGATTCTCCTAGATTAGAGTCCGTGCACTTAACCACTACACCAAACTGGCTCTCAGTTTGTTTAGGACTGCTTTAATCAAACACAGTCCTAAACAGAGGGCCAGTGTCCTGGCACGTAATCATGCCGAAAAGTCATTCAAAATGACTTTTCTGCTGACTCCCACAGATTGAAAGTGAGGTGACTGGGCACGCCTCCCTGGGGAGGCTGTTCCATAATCATGGGGCTGCCACTGAAAAGGCCCCTCCAGATGAACTTCTTGAACCGGTGGAACAGTCAGGAGGGCCTCTCCCGGTGATCTTAGTTCCCAGGCAGGAATTTATGCCTCATCATTTTAAAAAGTTCCCAGTTCATACCAATGTCAAACCATGTTTGTTAGGGTCCTCTTTCCAGATTAGGGTTGCCAGAGAGGCCCATCTGAGGTACAGCAACATGTCTGTGCCAATGCCTACGTGACCCGGAAGTGACGTCCATCACACCTAGTATATCAGGGCTATATTCTAGTATTTGGGCAAAAACTATATGGTAGATTTGGCCTCTAGCATAGAGTTTTTGCTCAAATACTAGAGCAGGGGTGTCAAACATGTGGCCCGGGGGCCGGATGAAGCCCCCAGAGGGCTTCTATCAGGCCCATAGTGGAACTGGCTGTCTCCTGCTTCTTCTTCCAGTTCTGCTGCTGCTGCGTCATTATAAGTTTGCAGCTTACGGATACACACCTGAACAGCATACTCAGGACTGCAACAGCACAGACATTTTGATGCCATAATTCAGAGCAAGAGGTGTCCGTTATCAGGCACGGTTAAAAAAACAAAATATTGCAAGGGTGCTCATGTTTTAAGCATGTTTTTATTTTAAGTAAAAAAACCCACCTTTGTGTTTCTGTCCTTTATAAAGTTTATCTCTCCGCCACCTGGCATTCCATTTTATGACACACACGTGGCCCGGCCCAACAAGGTCTCATTTATGTCAGATCCGGCCCTCATGACAAATGAGTTTGGCATCACTGTACTAGAGCATTGCTCTGATGTCCCAGGTGTGATGATGTCACTTCCAGCTCAGGTGGGCAGTGAAGGAGACATGTCACTGAATGTTGGATGGCGCTCCCTCTTTTGGGGGGTAAGCTCCCCTTGCCAGCCAGCTGACTAGTGGTGGTGACGTACGGCCTGTCAGTGGGGCACTCCTACCTTCTCCAGGGGGTCTGGCAGCCCTATTCCAGATTGTTTGGAAATGATTCCTTGCAAGAATTATCACTCATATAATAAGTTTGTGTGCGGATACTGGCTTACCTCGAGCTGCGGTGGCTCAAGTGGTTAAGACGCTGAACTGCAGGCTGTGGAAGGTCAGTAGTTCAGCAGTTCGAGACCCGGGAGTGTCACATGATGGGGTGAGCTCTCCCGTCTCTAGTTCCAGCTCCTGCCAACCTAGCAGTTCGAAAGCAAGAAATTGCAAGTAGATAAATAGGTACCACTTCGGTGGGAAGGTAACAGCGTTCCGTGCGCCTTGGTGTTTAGTCATGCCGGCCACATGACCACGGAAATGTCTTCGGACAGCGCTGGCTCTTCGGCTTGGAAACGGAGATGAGCACCGCAACCCTAGAGTCGGATTCGACTGGCTTTCGAGCAAGGGAACCTTTACCTTTTTACTGGCTTACCTCATAAGGCTAATGAAAGGATTTCTAGGGCTTTCTCTCCACAGGCAGCAGAAAGAATAGGAGATGCATCTTCTGACGCATGGACTCTGGCAAAAGACAACAACACAGAAAACCTTGGATGTGTCCAGAAAGAGTATGTATGTTAATCCCTATGGATCTTTCCTCAAACCTGCAAAATTTATGTTACACGCGTAATTCAACTTGGGTTGCCATTTCTGGGTGGGAAAATAACTGGAGATTTTTGAGGGTGGTGTTGGCCAAATTGCTCTATTATTTAATAAAGATGGGGAATTATAATTATTAATATGCAATTGGCTTATCTGTAGGATCTGACCTGTGTACACTAGAGTTAGAATTCCCAAGAACCCAGGAACGGACATAGAAACTGGGTGGCAAAAATAATGATTTCTTTACTAAACATTTTCAAGCGTACAAACAATATTCACACGAGACAAGAGGTGATTGATAGCCTATAGAGAGGTGATACAACCTGTCTAGATGTGCAGAGGTCCATGAAGAAAGGATTGTGGCCTAAACTCAGAGAGAGTCTAGGGGTGGACTGCCTTTTTGGGATCATGGCAGAAAACACACAGTCTAAGGCCATGTGTGTACGGGGATATAGGCACTGGCAAAGAATGCAGACCAATGAGCGGCCCTGGGGGCTGGTCTCAAGTGAGAACAATAGATTACCTGGACCAATGATGAGTCCCAGGGGTCTGTGATGCCAGTAGGGGCAGGCCTTAGGTATGACCAATGAGCTTCCAGAGAGGCAGGGTCTAGATTTAACAACAGAAGCCAGGTGCTGGGTAGCTAGTTAAATGGATTATCTGACTTACTAATGGTCCTGGCCAGGGTAGACAAAAGGTGCGAGACATCCCTGATTAGCGTCAGGAAGGATTGCTAAACATCTGAGTGACTGATTGGTTTCTCCCGGTATTCTTAAGAGACAGAGCAGGAAAGACAAAGAATTTACACATAGGACGCAAAAGGGCTGGGTGAGGTACTGGAGAGTGCCTGGTGGCTTCTGAATAGACTTTAGAAACGTAGATACTTCACCTGATGAAACCCATTGTTATTCCATAAGCATAATCTCTGCTGGGTGGAGGGGGAAGACTGGAGACTTGCTCTGAGGTTGCCTGTCACCTGAATATGAAATCCCTTTTTGCAGAGCACTTGCAGCCGGACTCTGTGGTTCGAGCTGAGAGTGCTTGACTTTTGGGGACTTTGGTTCAGGTTAGAAAGTAGGGAACCTTTGGGGCTACTCAGGAGTAAAAGGCCGTGCCTCTGGCAACAGTGGAGCCTAGGGAGGGTGGGGTTTAGAGAGGGAAGGGACCTCAGCAGGGTACAATGCCATAGAGTCCACCCATTGAAGCAGCCATTTTTGCCAAGAGAACTGACCTCTGTAGTGTGGAGATCAACTGTGAATAGCTGGAGATCTCCAAACCCCACCTGAAATTCAACAGCCTTAAGTGAAAACTTCGCTGCCGTTAAAAGGTCAGCATACATGTGTGAACCGGTTTTGAATGACTTTTCGGCATGATTACGTGTCAGGACACTGGAAACTTCCATGAGCTCAGCTTGTGTGTGTGTGTTTTAAGTACATATTTCAGGTGGTTGTGACGGCTTGTTGTCATGGGAAGGAATGCGCCGATTTCCTGATGCTGTGTTTGCATTGTTTAATGAATTAGTAACACATCTGCCATTAGAAATAAAATAACACAGATTAGTGCTGACAGGGATTAATTGGCAAACGTTCAAACGGTTGGGTAATGAATGCATTCGCCGCGTTTATGCAGTTCAACCTACTTTTCCTTCACACTACACAGAGCCCATCATTAGATGCGCAGTCATTAGGCGCTTCTTCGGGATGTGGGTCAGCCTACCGACAGGTGTTCTTGCCAGAATTTCTTAATTGCGGCCCTTAATTCATTGTCACCGCGAGTTGAAAGATCCGCCCAGCTGTGTGGGCTTCAAGATGTCCTGAGGAGAGGAAGAAAGATGGCAGAGGAGGAAGCAGGGGAAGCCACAGACCACAGAAGGCAGGCAAATGAAGGCCTCAGAAGATTACTTACAGGGATCCTGGACTACCATGCAACCATGACACACAATTACAGTTGCTTGGACCCAACGGCAATGTCCCCTGCTTATTCTTCAGTTCCAACAACCTCCTCATTTTGCCAGGACCACCTGTAGTTGTTGGGGAGGGGCCATGGATCAGTAGTAGAACATCTGCTTGGCATACAGAAGGTCCCATGTTCAATCCCTGGCATCACCTGCTAAAAGGAGCAGGTAGTAGTTGGTCTGAAAGACCTCCACCCAAGACCTGGAGAGCTGCTGCCAGTTAGTAGACAATACTGACTTCCAGAGACCAGCGGTCTGACTCAGTAGAAAGCAGTTTCATTTAGAGAGGGGCCATGGCTCAGTGGTTGGAGCATATGCTTGGCACACAGGAGGTTCTAGGTTCAATCCCCAGCATCTCCAGTTAAAGGGATCAGGTGGTAGTTGATGTGGAAGACCTCTGTCTCAGAACCTGAAGAGCCAGGGTAGAACATACCAATCTTGATAGTGTTAGAGTAAGCAATGCAACATGTCTGGACATTGAGGGGTGCTAAATCACTCTAACTGTGTAGAGATGTTATCTCCTTCAATGGGATACCTCTATTTGTCTTAACTTTGGAGCTACCCCCTAATCCCCCTCCCCTCCTCTCTTTGCCCTCTGACTTCGCATGGCCTTCCATAGAGTCACATGTCTCTGCAGGTCTCTCCTGTAGAGACAATGCCCTCATACACCCACACACATATGATGTTGGATTAGCTGGCCATTTTTTTGTATGATTTATTTTTATTTTGAATTATAAAAGTCAACAGAATAACATGTATACATGTAAGACGTCATATTAACAACGAACAAGGCAACTAATGCAGTTTGAGTTACATAATATGAAGAACTTCATAATACTTCTTTGGTACAGAATAACAAGAAAAAAATATCATCATTAAAGACCGTTTCTAAAAAGAAAGGGGAACCATTTCAACTGAAATTCCAAATGGTTAGGAGTAGCACTACAACCTGTGACTTTATCAGAAATTTTGTCCATTGCATAGAAATCCCAAATTTTAGAATACCATGATGAAACTGACAATGTATTGGAGGATTTCCAGTTACTAGCAATAACAAGCTTTGCTGCTGTTAATAGGACAGAGATTAGTTCTTGGCGGATTTTTGGTATATGTGAGTTGCGCCAGAGATCTAAAAGAATAAATTCTGGTAATTTACCGAGTTCATAACCAGTGATATCATTAATAGTTATTAGAATCTTAGAACAAAAAGGTTGAATTTTAACACAAGACCACCAGCAGTGTAGAAATGTGCCCTTTTCCGCACATGATCTCGAACACAGTGGTGAATATTGGTTTGGAATTTTATGCAACCTAGCTGGAGTAAGGTACCACCTGGTCAAGAGTTTATAACTTTGAACTTGAATGTCCATTTGTAATAGGGAATGTACTCTTTAGATCAGGTTTCTTTCTCTTCTTTTGACTGCAATCTGAATGTGAACTGGATCTCCTTGAATAAATGTAAGTTTACCTTTTCTTTTGCAATCTACTTCTTGGGAGATTTATTTACTGCACTCTGTCTCACGCTTCTGCAACTGGGCAAAATTCTGCTATGTTAACCAAATATCCCAGTTGATAGACCAAGGTCTGATTCAGGATAAGAGAGCTGCATATGTTTGTGGGAAGTGACGGCTGATTAAAAAAAATAAAATAAAATTGTGCTTTATGAAATAAAAGCAAACCACAGCTTGAAAAGAAGAGTCAGATATAATTTCCAAGCTCATGTATGCACATACGTATTTAATATTCTCAAAACAGCCTTTTAAAAAGAAGAAGAAGAAGAAGAACAAACAGCTCCTGGCAAGCTCATGAAAGACAAATATAAGCACTGAATCGATTGCGGGACCCGGGTTTTGCTGTTCAGGGTTCATCAAAGCAGGTCAACCAGGGGGGTGTAACGCTTTACCAGCGTTTTCAGCTGTACGCACCGATTATGGAGTACAGAACTAATCTACACCGCTCCATCTGGCAGCTGGAAGGAAGAAAAGAAAAGCACTCCAGAACATTATTAATCAGTCGGAAGCTCTGTTAAGTACCGCGGCCGTAATTAGTCTAGAATGGAATTAAAAATTGCACGCCGCATAGAAAAGCGGAGGTGTCTTCCATTCTCTACCTCCGGGCTTGCCCAGTGATTATTCGTTTGGAGACCAAATTATTTTACCGTACCTCGGTCTGCTTGCAGGGGAGTGCGCCGCTTGCCCCAGAGATCTTCTGCACATGGGCTGCTTCATTCAAGGGGAGGGGGAAAAGGACAACAGAAGAGACTCGCCTGTAGCAAACTGGGTAAGTGCTTATTCGTTCACACTTTATTTATCTGTCCCTCCTGCTTTTCTACCTTATTGGGACCCAGATTGGGTTTTTTGTATTATTTTGCTTCCCTCCACTTTATCCTTGCAACAACACCCCTGTGAGGTAGGTTAGGCTAAAGGATATAGGGAGTGTGTGTGTGTGTGTGTGTAATATATAAGAATTACAAATCTCAAACAGAAAAGGAATAGGAAAAAATAACAACAATGGTTGTAGATCAGGAAGGAATTTTCCTCCAGGTCAGATTGGCCCAGGGCTCCTGGAGGGTTTGGGTATGTTTTTTTTTGCCTTCCTCTGAGCATAGAGCAGGGGTCATTGGGGGAGTAGGGAGAGGTAGCTGTGAATTCCCTGCATTGTGCAGGGGGTTGGACTAGATGAACCTTGGGGAACCCATCCAGCTCTATGTTTCTATGTTTCTGAGTCTACACATAAGCATCTCTAAAAGATTTCCAAATATCTGAGAATACATCCGTATGCTATTTTTTTTTAGTTAATCTTTTCAATTTTCCAAGTATCCATGATCCATGCTGTATGCTGAAAGCATACTTACAAGAGAGTTTTCTAACTATTAAACCAACCATACACCTTAGTTCATACTTAGTTACATTTCTTTGTTATATTGCCAATCCACTTATATACATTTGCTCACTTTTTCCAAATACTTCTCCCTCCCGCTTCCCCTGCAACAGTACTGTTAGCTTATCCATTTCTGCTATATCTAGCGATTTCTGTACAAATTCTTCCCTTAATTGAGTTTTTTTCTGATTCCCGACATTTAGCGAGCGGAATCCTGGCAGTTGTTATTACATGTATAATCAAATACTTATCCTGCTTTTTTATATACATCTGGAATTATGTTCAGTAAAAATAATTCTGGTTTTAGTGGTACTTTTAACTCCATTATTGTTTGTAACATCTCTTGAATCATCAACCAATATTTTTTTTCTGCATTGCCGCATAGCTACCACATATGAAAATATGTCCCAACATTTTTCTTACATTTCCAACAAGTGTTTACCAAATTAGGGTAACATTTCGCTAACCTATCTGGAGGTATGTGCCGCCTATAAAACATTTTCTAAATATTCTCCTTATATGAGGAAGCTCTCATTCATTTTATATTTGTACGCCATACCTTTGTCCATTGCTCCAAATCTATATTATAGCCTAAATTTTGTACCCACGTCATCATAGAGGGTTTAACTATCTCATCTTGCATTTTAAATTCCAAAAAGAAGCTATAAAGTTTCTTTATGAGTTTTTCCTCTGTACTCAACCATATCTTGTCCAGCTCTCCAGGTTTCTCCTCAAATCTGTTTTTTCTATCTGTTTTATACCTTGATTCGAGTTGGTTTCTTTCCCACCATGTCAATTCAGTGTTTTGGTTTTCCAGTGTCTCTACCGATTTCAAAATATTTTTATTGTCTAGAAGGTCCTCATATCTCCACATCTTATACTTAGAAAGCACATGGGAGTTTTTGTACAATGGTATTGTTTTGTTTCATCCCATGTTTTCATCAAAATCCCTCTGAGGTGGTGTTGCCTAAAATATGCCCTCTCTTTATCATACCAAAGGAAGTCATGCCAACCCACTGGGAGATCGTGCCCTTCTAGTTTTAAAAGTCTTATTTTTGTAGTGTTATCCATTCTTTTCCACACCATAGAAGCTGCTTTATAATATATTGCCCAAGTAGGAAGAGTAAATCCTCCTCTGGAATACGTCCATATGCAATTGTTGTCTACGAGCCATACGTTCAAATGCTGATAAAGTCATAAAGTCTTCAATCCACTAGATAATGGAAGGTGGGCATTGATCTCTCCAGTGTAATGATATCAGACTTTTAGCAAAAGTAGAAGAGAAGAGATTGGATTTATACCCTACCCTTCACTACCCAAAGGTGTCTCAGAGCACCTTACAAACTCCTTTCCCCTCCCCTCCCCACAACAGACACTTACCTTGTGAGGTAAGTGGGGCTGAGAGAGCTCTGACAGAAACTGCTCTTTTTCAAGAACAGCTGTGCCAAAACTATGGCTTGCCCAAGGTCACATCAGCAGGTGCAAGTGGAGGAGTGGGGAATCAAACCTGGTTCTCCCAGATTAGAGTCCGCGCACTTAACCACTACACCAAACTGGCATGGAGGGTCCATTTTTGGTGACCATCAGTTAGCCTCCAGGAGACATGCAAATGGTTTTAAAATACATCTGCATCTTTAAAGATCAATGAATATTCTGACATAATTGACTAGGGAGCAAAGCCTGTTGTGGAGGAAGACAACGGGCCCTAGAAAGGAAGGGAGGGAGGGAGGAAGGAAGAGGGGGGAGAGTGAAAGAAAGAAGGAGAGCGGAAGAAAGGAAAGGGGGAAGGGAGGGAAGAGGGCGGAACGGGCTTCTCGGCCTACTGGGCTCATAGAAGGCCCAGAGGATGGTGTGGGGAAGCAGAATGGGCTTCTCTGGCCTACTGAGGCCCATAGAAGGCCCAGAGGATGGTGTGTGTGGGGGCGGAAGGGGCTTCTCTGGCCTACTGGGCCCATAGAAGGCCCAGAGGATGGTGTGGGGGGGGAAGGGGCTTCTCTGGCCTACAGGGCCCATAGAAGGCCCAGAGGATGGTGTGGGGGCGGAAGGGGCTTCTCTCACCTGCCTCGGCCTTGAAGGCCTGTTCCTGCACTCTCTCTGCAGATGGAGCAGACTGAGCCAAAGATACTGGCCGGGGCTGACATGGGCGGGACTCTGCCAAGCAGCCAGTCAGCCCCGGCCAGTGTCTTCTGACTGCCAGTTCTTGTGCTGAATCAATTGTGGCAAGCATAGAATGTTGTGGAACCAAAATTCATATATATATAAGGACAGATATGAATAATTACTTCCTTCCCAAAAGACTGAATAATTGGTCAGGGGCTGTGACAGGGTCACCTGGAGAGTTTTCATGGCAGAGCAGGGATTGGAACCCAGATCTTCATCTGACACTCTAACAAACTGCTATAATAGGATGCTTAACTATAAAAGCAAAAGGACAAGTTGTGGCATCTTCAAGATGGGGATTTAGGACAGTTTCAGAGGGTAGCTATGTTGGTCTCCAGGAGGGGAGCTAAGTTCGAATCCTTTAACACCCTAGAGACCAACAAGATTTTCAGAGCATGAACCTTCGAGAGTCAAAGAGTATCTGATGAAGGAAGCTTCGTAATTAAATCAGAAGAAGAAGAAGAGGGAGGAAGAGGAGGAGGAGGAGGAGATTGGATTTATACTCCACCCTTCATTATCCCAAAGGAATCTCAGAGCAGCTTACAATCTCTTTTTTTCCTTTCCCTCCCCACAACAGACACCCTGTGAGGTAGGTGGGGCTGAGAGAGCTCTCTCGAGAACTGCCCTTGAGAGAACAGCTCTGAGAGAGCTTGTGATTGACCCGAGGTCACTCAGCTGGCTGCATGTGGAGGTGTGGGGAATCAAACCCGGTTCTCCCAGAATAGAGTCTGCGCACTTAACCACTGCACCAAACTGGCTTTGGAAGAACTTCCTGACAGAGCAGTTCCTCAGTGGAACAGACTTCCTTGGGAGGTGGTGGGCTCTCTTTCTTCGGAGGTGTTCAAACACAGGCTAGATGGCCATCTGACAGCAATGCTGGTTCTGTGAATTGAGGCAGATCATGAGAGGGAGGGTAGGAAGGGCTGCCTCAGTGTTTAGTTCTTGTGGCCCTTTCTTAAACACCCAGGGAAATGCTGATTGCCACTTTGGGGTCAGGAAGCAATTTTTCTCCAAGCCAGTTTGGCCAGGGATCCTGGACATTTTTTGTCATCTTCTGGGCGTGGAACAGGGGTCACTGCAGGTGCGGGGAGGAGGTCTTTGTGAATTTCCTGCATTGCGCAGGGGGTTGGACTAGATGACCCTGGAGATCCCTTCCAACTCTGATTCTATGGTTCTATAACTCTTGAAAACTCATGCTCTGAAATTCTTGTTGGTCATTCAGTGTATGAACATAATGATTTCTGGTACTCACAAACTAGATGGCAGCGGGGGGGTCCCACACATTAGTGCATACAGCACTATCATAATCCATATGCAACGATGCATGAATTCTACCTAGGGATGCCAGCCTCCAGGTGGGACCTGGGGGTCCCTTGGAATTACAACTCACCGCCAGGCTACAGAGATCAGTTCCCCTGGAGGAAATGGGTGCTTTGGAGGATGGACTCTATGGCATTGTACCCCACTGAGGTCCCTGTCCCCACCCCAGGCTCCACCCCCAAATCTCCAGAAGTTTCGCAACTTGAATCTGGCAACCCTTCTCCCCATCCCTAATTCCCTTAGTAGACCTGCTTCTACTGACCTATCTAAAGGTAAAGGTAAAGGTTCCCTGCTCGAAAGCCAGTCGAATCCGACTCTAGGTTGCGGTGCTCATCTCCGTTTCAAAGCCGAAGAGCCAGCGCTGTCCGAAGACGTTTCCGTGGTCATGTGGCCGGCATGACTAAACACCAGGTGCACAGAACGCTGTTACCTTCCCACCGAAGTGGTACCTATTTATCTACTTGCAATTTCTTGCTTTCGAACTGCTAGGTTGGCAGGAGCTGGAACTAGAGACGGAGCTCACCGTCATGCGGCACCCGGGTCTCGAACTGCTGAACTACTGACCTTCCACAGCCTGCAGTTCAGCGTCTTAACCACTTGAGCCACCGCAGCTCCGACCTATCTAAACATCTAGACAAATCCCTTCCTAGGACACCTCCAAACCATAAAAAGAAAAAGTGGCTCTTAGTCCAATCCCGGAAGGCACTTGATCCCTTGGTCATATAGTTTGAGATCCATCCAATCAGCACAGTCAAACATTTGACAAAAATGTTCACCTCTGTTTGAACAGTTTACATATGCGTGATTGTGGGGGAAAAGCTATATTGATTGGGCCTATGCAGTCTCATATTGCTCTCATGTGGGTTCCCTTCAGGCTGTGGCCACTATCCCCAACAACTGTTTTCCATATCCTTTAAGCGCATCCAATGTTAACTTTTCACAGTTTGTGACTTACAGATTTGAGGTCTCTCACTCCATCCTCTCAGCCTTGCATTTGTTCATGGCAAAGATGGGTGAATTGTGGCAAAGATGGGCGAATAATCTGGGCATGCGCACTGCCTCATGGGAATTGTAGTCTTGTTTTGTTTTTACCTCCTCCATTGAGTGCCCGTTATGTGCCATCGAGTTGCTTCCACTGGTGCACCTGTCCCTGCCCCCAAATCCTCCAGGTGGTCTGGCAACCCTAGCCCTGAACCCACCTGCATCACCAGGGCTGGAAAAGAGACCTACATCCCATCCCTAACATCTTCTGTTGTATTTCTATGTTAGAGTTTAATTGTGTAAACCATTTTTGGAAGTGCATCTTGGCTGAGAAGCAGAGGGACTAAGTAAAGTCAAGCAAAATGAACTATTAAATAAATACACACATTGATTTGCCCTTCGGCTGACTATTTTACAATTACGACGGAACTGCCGAATATGACTTGATAGGAATTGGTGGGAAAAGTAAAATAAATGAATGAATAAAATAAAAGTACCTGGATTCAGAGTGAGGAGACGAAGTCTCTTCAGCCAGTGACAAAACATCCCTAAATAGCAGCCAGAATATCCTCCCCCCCCCCGCCTTCAGTTGCCATTTTGGCCAAATAAGTCTGAGATTTGTGCAGAAACCTTACGGTTGTATGAATTATCATTTGGTTGTTATGATCCGGCTGGAGTTTCTTTTTCCCCCATTCTTATGGTATCAAGCTTTACACACACACACAATCACATTTCTGCCCCCGAAAAGGTTCATAGTGGCACCACAGAAGGAATGTTAAGGTTGTGTCTTTGCCTGTCTCTCCAAATATAACACTTGTCAAATAATACCATTGACCTTTGGACATCTACCAGTTACTTCCAGGAAAGGGGGGGGGGGAAACAACAAAACCGGGTGAAAGTACCCGATAGACACATTTTGTACATAACAATTTTTTCCAGCAAAACAATCAACCTTAGCTGTCCACCCCAACGAAACCCATCATCGCACCGATTGAAAGTATTTTGATTTCCTATAAAAACAAACAGAAACCTGCCCGGCTTTAGCTGGTCTTCTCTCTTACAAAAGAATCGTGTTGATGGTTCATATCCAGGAGCAATTTGAGAGGGCAGATGAAGGAAGCTAATTTCAAGAATCCACGGATGTATCACTTATTTAACGGTTAGCAAGGTTGAATCTGGGGCAAAGACACACAGCTCTTCACCTTGAACCTCCTATTTATGATGGCTGAATAGAATAGGACAGTGCTTTAGAAGTATTTG
This sequence comes from Gekko gecko, assembly GCA_029375565.1. Classification (NCBI taxonomy): domain Eukaryota; kingdom Metazoa; phylum Chordata; class Lepidosauria; order Squamata; family Gekkonidae; genus Gekko; species Gekko gecko. The sequence continues at coordinate 10,144,159 of JAPDNY010000014.1, forward strand.
GTGGTGGGGGGGTTACGCATGTAGGAAATGAATGTTGAGTGCTGTTTCAGATTGGACACGGGTTGTTGTTTTTTTTCATTTTTGTGGCAAATATGTCCAACTAGGGGTTTAAAAACTGTAAGGAGTTGCCATGTGCCAATATGTACAACTTTCCCGACCCGACCTCTTCTAATTTTGGCTGGCTTTAATGATATGGATTCATTCCCATGTTTCACAATATGTATTATCTGTACTATTATTCTTTCCCATATTATGTATTATGTATTATCTACACTGTATTATCGATAACACATTATGTATGCAGACAGGGCTGTTTTTGTAAAAAAAAGCCTGGCAGGGACTCATTAGCATAATAGGCCACACCCAACAGCAGAAACTCATTAGCCTATTAGGCCACACCCCCATGTTACCAGAAGTGGGGTCATCCAGCCACACCCACCTTTTGCTTCTTATTCTGTTTACCTTGTTTGTTGTCAAAACCCCAGGGCTTTTTTTGTAGCAGGAACTCCTTTGCATGTTAGGCCACACACCCCTAATGTAGCCAATCCTAATGAGTTTCTGCTGTTGGGTGTGGCCTGTGGCCACCTCGGGAGCCAGCTGGAACTCCGTTCCTGTGCGTTCCTGCCCCAAAATAGCCCTGTATGCATATATCTCTGTGTCACTCTTTCAGTCAAAGGCTTTCATACATTGCTTTTTGTCATGTGTACAACAATACTGTAAGGTGGTCCAGTTTTGGAGTCATTCCACTGTTGCAGACAGAAGAATGAGGCTGAGAGAGAAGCCCCCTAATGAATATATGGCCAAAGCAAGGTTTCAGTTGGAGACTTTCCGGCTCACTGTGTGCTCTCTTAACTGCTCTGTAGCACTAGTTCTGGAGACGCGGCCGTATGTCCATCATTATTATGGGTCTGGAGATGCGACTGTATGTTCATCATTATTATGCGTCAATATAGAGCTCTGTATGAACTTTGGTGCAGTCATTGAGCTTCTACACATGGAGCTCATGGAAAAGTGGGCAGATGTGAACAAGATGCAATTTAACAATGATAAGTGCTGAGTTCGACATCTGGGTAACAAAAATGAGGAACACGCACACTGGATGGGGGATACACTTCTGAGTAGCAGTGTGTGTGAACAAGATCTTGGGGTAAGGGTGGACCGAAAGTTAAATATGAGCAGCCAGTATGATACAGCGACAAAAAAGGCTACTGCAATCAACAGAGGCATAACATCCAAATCACAAGATGTCACAGTCCCACTGTACACTGCATTGGCCAGGCCACACCTGGAGTCTTGTGTGCAGTTCTGGAGGCCTCCCTTCAAAAATGATGGGTACAGAATGGAGCGCATGCAGAGGAGACCAACGAGGATGATCAGGGGCCTGGAGACCAAGCCCAATGAAGAAAGGCTGAGGGACTTGGGAATGTGCAGTCTGGAGAAGAGGAGGCTGAGGGGGGACGGGATTGCTCTCTTCAAGTATTTGAAGGGCTTAGAGGAGGGCAGGGAGCTGTTCCTGTTGGCAGCAGGGGATAGGACTCAAAATAATGGATTTAAATTATGGTTGGGAAGGTACCAGCTGGATATTAGGAAAACCTTTTTTGACAGTAAGAGTTGTTCAACAGCGGAATCAGCTGCGTAGGGAGGTAGTGAGCTCTCCCTCCCTGGCAGTCTTTAAGCAGCAGCTGGACAAACCCTTGTCAGGGGTGCTCTAGGCTGATCCTGCATCGAGCAGAGGGTTGGACTAGATGGCCTGTATATGGCCCCTTCCACCTCTGTGATTCTGTGATTCTATGAGTTCCTATGTCTGACGCTCCTATGTATGGAGCTCCCATGCACGTGTGCATTCATGGAACTCCTGTGCAATTTATTTTTTAATGGACAGGGCAGTTCCCCATCTTTAAAAGCTAGTTTTGAGTCCAGTAGCCCCTTAAAGACCAAATAAGATTTTCAGGGTATGCGCTTTCAAGACTCAAAGCTCCCTTCATCGGATGCTCTGACTCATGGAAGGTTATACCCCAAACAACTTTTTGGTCTCACAAGTGCTATTGGACTTGAACCAAGATGATCTTCTACAGACCAACATGGCTACTTTCTAAAATGTTCATCTATAAAAGGTTGTTGTTGTTGTTGTGCAGTCATGCAGTCAAGTCTGACTCTTCACAACCCCATGGACCACATCATGCCAGGTGCTCCCATCTTCTGTCGTCCTCCAGAGTTCGCTCAACTTCATATTCATTGCCTTGATAATACTGTCTAGCCATCTCATCCTTTGCTGTCCCCTTCTCCTTTGACCTTCAAACTTTCCCAGCACCAGGGTCTTCTCCAGTGAGGGCTCCCTTCTCATTTGGTGGCCAAAGTATTTGAGCTTCAGCTTCAGGATCTGGCCTTCCAGGGAACAGTCAGGGTTGATTTCTTTTAGGGTTGACTGATTTGGTCTCCTTGCAGTCCAAGGGACTCTCAAGAGTCTTCTCCAGCACCACAAGTCAAAAGCATCTATTCTTCGGCACTCGGCTTTCCTTATGGTCCAACTCTCGCAGCCATACATTACTACTGGGAATACCATTGCTCTGACGATGCAGAATTTTGTTGGCAGGGTGACGTCTCTACTTTTTATCATGCTGTCTAGGTTTGCCATCGCCTTCCTCCTGAGGAGCAGGCGTCTTTGAATTTCATGGCTGCAGTCACTGTCTGCAGTGATCTTGGATCCCAGGAACGTGAGGTCTGTCACTGCTTCCACGACTTCCCCTTCTATTTGCCAAGGAGTGATGGGGCCGGATGCCATGATCTTAGTTGTTGTTGTTTTTTTGATGTTGAGTTTCAAGCCAACTTTTGTGCTCTCCTCTTTCACCCTCAGCGATAATTTCACCCTTACAACAACCCCTTGAGGTGGCTTAGATGGAGAGTGGGTGACTAGTCCAAGATCACCCAGGGAGGTTTCTGACTGAGTGGGAGTCACAGATCTCTTCAATCCTAACTGCCATGTCACATCAGGTCATATGAGCAACAGATGAGCTACAGCCAGAAAGTAGACATTCCTGGCATTTCCGATTGGAAACGTATCGAGTTCACTCACTGTTGCTACACGCCCCCCCCCCAAAACTTTGTCAATACCTTCCCCTGCCATTTTGCAAAGGGGCTTAGAATTCCAAACTCCTCTCCGATCATTTGCATTGAAAATTGGAGTTGAAAAATAAGGCTTTTAGAAACTTTTAATTTCTATTTAATTATGAGAATTTAACTTCGGGGTTTTTATCTGATTTAAAAGAATAATTAAAATTAAGTACGGCTGGAGTAATTTTTCACAGTTTTTCTGCCCGTCCTTTAGGACTTAAAATAACAGTAAATTATTTGTGTCTGGGGGTGATCTATATGTAAATTCCATTAAGAATGGAATTTTGTTTTAGAGAAATTCAGATTATGAAAATGGCACTGGTGCCTTGAACGTCAGCAACCTAATAAATGCATTGGTTGTTACCATTACTTCTCTTAATGTCCTCAATTAAAATAATTTGAAATAGTACAATAGATAAGCAAGATCAATTAATTTTATAAGATGATCAAAGGAATGTAGTTTTGCATTGTAAACGCTGTAAATGTGATAATGGCTTTATCAGGCGGGAAAATAATTTGAAGTAGCTTAAACCTTATTCATTTTTGCTCAAGGGGCTTTTATTTATAGCTAATCAAATGGTCTTTTGTGTTTGCTAAGGTAGAATTTTTCTGATCTTGCGCATTAATTTTACAGAGTAAATTTCAGACACTTTTTTTTTTTAAGTAGCATGAAAGTCTCACTGGGTTGCGATTACAGGGTCACATATAATCAAAGAGAATTTTCTATATTAGCATTACTGTGAATTGCACTATGTTTACATTCTGTTTTGAAGGAGGCCTAGTTTAAATGTCTTACGAGTCCTTCCAAGAAAAGTCTTCCTAAGGAAAGCCCCTGATTCTTTCATCTGCATCTATCCCCTTGCCTGATTGAAGGTGTCACCTCCTACTTTGGGTATGCCACCAGGGCAGCGGTTGGAAACTGTTAAGTTTTCATCCTGTAGTTATAGAGAGTTTGACCTAGGGATGGGCATGAACCAGCTCATGAACTAAAGTTTGTGATGAATTTGGGCTGGTTCATGGTTCACGAACTCAAGTTTGTGGCAGGTCAACAGCCATGAACTTTCCACAAACTTTCAAGCAGTTTGTGGAGGTTGGTGGCAGTTCACAAATGGATACATTTCCAGATAGACTGTGTCCGCTCAAACAAAATGTTTACCTAACATCAAAGCAACAAGGGGGGAGGGCAGAATTCTCCAGCCTTGGAAACACTCTTGGCAGTTTCAAACTAGGCTTGTCAGTTTCAAGAGAGTACCCCTCCCTAGCATTCCTTTGTGTTCATTTCCCATTTTTTTTGCATGGACCTTGCAACCCACCCACCCTCCTGCTTGGATTTCTTGTGACTCTGTGCTTGGAGATCAATCCTTTTAAGCTTACAGTGCGACAGTGGCACTGGGTTCTGCTAGGCATTCTGTACACTGAAGTGGTTGTGCTGGATTTGCAAAAACAAAACAAAACTCCTTGCTTGGATTGTGATTCTGTACTTCACATCAGTCCTGTTGAACTGGCATTGCCACAATGGCACTGGGCTCTGCTGGGTACTACTACATTGCACTGGTTCTGCTGGGCTTGCACCTCCCCACTCTTGGAGTGTGATTCTGTACTTCACATCAGTCCTGTTGAGCTGGCATTGCCACAATGGCCCTGGATTCTGTTGGGCACTCTTAGATTTCACTGCTACTGTTGGGCACTGTGAACACTGCACTGGTTCTTCAGGGCTTGCAAAAATGCCCCCTCTTCAGTTTCTACTGCAGAAATTCCTGGGACTTTGATTCTGTTCTGCTGGGCTTCTATTGCCCTTGGGGGTTTTTTTTTTTGCTGGCTTTCCCCTTCAATTGAAATAATGGAGGATGGGGGAATTTTCTTGGGGGGCGCAACTTGGAACTCATAAATCAAATTCTCACCAACCTTGGAGGGCAGGCAGAGGAGAGTAAGCTGGAGATTCCATGTGAGTTTGTGGACTCTAGGACTGTGGGGGGCATTCTACCATATGACAAACCTCACAAATTGAACTGGTTTGTTTGGTGGCTAAAAGTTTGTGACAGTTTGTGGTTTGTGAACCCGTCTTGATGACCAGCAGGCGACTGGGGATCAAGAAGATTGGGGGGGATTAGCCATTGGCAACAGCGTGACATCACTTCCAGGGAAAACCCAGAAGTGGCATCAGTTTCCTTTATGAATCATTGGAAACTGCATGGTAAAGGGATTTTGGTGATCCCTAGAGAAAACTGATGTGACATCAGTGATGTCGCTTTGTGTTTTCACTGGAAACGATGCCATGCTATTGGCTTGATGACCATTAAAAACAATTTCATATGAATGTAAGAGAAGCTAATGTTGGATCAGGCCAATGGCCCATCCAGTCTAACACTCCATCACACAGTGGCCAAAAATATCAGAAGGTCCACCAGTGGGGCCAGGACACTAGAAGCCCTCCCACTGTTGCCCCCCCCCCAAGCACCAAGAATACAGAGCATCACTTGCCTCAGACCGAGAGTTCCTACCTATACCTTGTGGCTAATAGCCACGGATAGACCTCTGCTCCATATGTTTATCCAATTCCCTCTTGAAGCCATCCATCCTTGTACCTGCCACCACCTCCTGTGGCAGTGAATTCCATGTGTTAATCACTCTTTGGGTGAAGAAGTACTTACAAGAACAGCCACTGTGGGGGGGGAAAGGATCTGGGGGCAAGAAATCCCCCACTTCAACTGAGGCACTGGTACCCCTGTGGTTTCATGAAGGAGGGAATCCGCATGGGAGGTATAGCCTCAGTTGTGAGAACAAGAATGCCTGTAGGATTGCCAGCCTCCGTGACGACTGATCTCCAGGCATCAAGGATCAATACCCCTGCAGGAAATGTCAGCTCCGAGGGGCGGATCCTATGACATCACATCCCTGCTGAGCTTCCTCCCCTCTCTACACTCCGCCCTCCCGAGGCACTGTCCCCACATTTCCAAGAACGTTCTAAGCTGGAGTTGGCAATGCTATCACGTGAACTGCCACAGTAACCGTTCCCTATCTCTAATATCTCTAACCCACCCTGTCCCCTCCACATGATACACAAAGTCCACATGTTGCCTTTTGGTAATTCAGCTGACCGGGTGAGAGAAGCGATCTTGAATGAGGTGACCAACTGCCAGAGTCCACTGGGTAGCTCTTGGTAGCTCGTGGGCAGCCCCCAAGGCCTCATCCTGGGTTCCACAAAGGGCTTGTTCACACTTGCCCAGCTGAATGTAGCAAGAAGGAGGGACTACGTGGGTGACGGTCCATTCAGACACGCAGTCTGTCACTCGGATGCTGCAAGGATGAATTTTTTCAGACAAGGCCTGAACTGTGAGACATGAATTGCTGAGTGATGAAATGCATAGAAATTTGGTGATCAACATATATGTTGGGAACAGGTTCATTATGCTCTGCAGCATTCTCATGGTGCCTTTCCCTGAGGGCCAGTTTGGTGTAGTGGTTAAGAGGAGCAGATTCTAATCTGGAGAACCGAGTTTGATTCCTCACTCTTCCACATGCAGCCAGCTGGGTGACCTTGGGCCAGTCACAGGTCTCTCAGACCTCCCTCAGCCCCACCTACCTCACAGGATGTCTGTTGGGGGAAGAGGAAGGGAAGGCGATTGTAAGCTGCTCTGAGACTCCTTTGGGTAATGAAAAGTGGGATATAAAAACCATCTCTTCTTCTTCGTTATTTATTTTAAAATGTTTTTACCTCAGTTTTCTCCCTCAAGATTACATGAGCCAGGACATTCTGATTCGGATGGCTGTAAATGAAGCAAGAAGAAGAAGAAGAAGAAGAAGAAGAAGAAGAAGAAGAAGAAGAAGAAGAAGAAGAAGAAGAAGAAGAAGAAGAAGAAATTGGATTTATACCCCGCCCTTCACCACCCAAAGGTATCTCAGAGCGGCTTACAAACTCCTTTCCCTTCCTCTCCCCACAACAGACACCCTGTGAGGTAGGCGGGGCTGAGAGAGCTCTTGACAGAAACTGCTCTTTTTCAAGAACAGCTCTTATCAGAACTACGGCTTGCCCAAGGTCATCCAGCCAGGTGCAAGTGGAGGAGTGGGTAATCAAACCTGGTTCTCCCAGATTAGAGTCCACGCACTTAACCACTACACCAAGCTGGCTAGATGGATAGATGATAGATAGATGATGGACAGATGAATGATAGATAGATGATAGATAAAAGCGCTACAAAATCTCTTGTGTAACATTACAGTTGGGAAAGGTCTGACTCGGTATGCCATCATTCTGTATTCAATATCAACATTAAGCATTAAAGAACATTGTTTTTATATCCTGTTAACATCATGTCTGTAACCTACCTGAGAAAGACCATAATACCTGAAGGGCCACCCCCTCCCTTATGAACCTGCACTATCACTACGGTCATGTTCAGAGGCTCTACTTTGGGCACCCTGGCCTTCTGAGATTAGGCACGTGACAACCAGGAGAGGGCCTTCTCGGTCATCGCCCCGAAGTTCTGGAACTCTCTCCCCAGGGAGGTTCAACTGTCCCCTTCTGCGGCCATGTTCTGCTAGCAGGTGAAGACTGTCTTGTTCCATTTTTGTATTCTCTCAGTGTTCCCTCCTTCCCGACCAATGTTTTAGTTGCTGTTCTCATGTCTTTGCATGTCTCTTAACTCTGTTTTTTGTTTTAACGATGTGTGCCAGCAAGGTTGATTTTAATGGGTTTGAAAATTGTGATCTGATCCTGTACGTTTTAAACTGTGAGCCGCCTCGGTGGCCCTTATGAGGGCAGAAAAGGCGGGACAGACGTTTTGTAAATAAATAACTAATAAATGACCAGCCTTGGGGTGATCTGGCCCTTGCAAAAGATCTGGAAGAAGGAAGAGAAAGAGGAAGAGGAGGAGAAGGAGGAGATTGGATTTATACCCCGCCCTGCACTCGGAGTCTCAGAGTGGCTTACAAACTCCCTTCCGTTCTCCTTCCCACAACAGACACCCTGTGAGGTAGGCGGGGCTGCAAGAGCTCTGACAGAGACTATGGCTTGCCCGAGGTCATCCAGCAGCTGCGAGTGGAGGGGTGGGGAATCAAACCCAGTTCTCCCAGATTAGAATCTTCTCACTTAACCACTACACCAAACTGGATCACCAAAGTGGATCAAGAGGGAAAGCTCCCCTCTGCCGAAGGTTTCAATGCATGCATCTGATAGGAGCAGGGTTGCCAACTCGGTGTTGGGAAATTTCCAGAGATTTGGGGAGCAGATCCTGAGGAGGGCAGGGTTTGGGGAGGGGCAGGGACCTCGGCAGGGTATAATGCCATAGAGGATGCCTTCCAAAGCAGCCATTTCCCCCCAGCGGAACCGATCTCGATTGTCTGGAGGTCAACTGTAAGAGTGGGGGGGATCCCCAGGCGCTCCCTGGAGGCTGGCAACCCTAGAAAGGAGTTCTTGCATTGCAAGCAACCCAGCTGAGAGCCGAGTAGGTCACGCACCCACCTCCAGCCCGTGTTTGTGCTGAGTCTCTGCACTTTATCTGCAGCCTAATTCCATTTGGGCTATTACATAATTAAATTGAGACTCGAATCACACATTTTAAAAGATTATGTGGCCATATGTACCTTGAACGGGGGCCAAGGCTTCAAAGAGAGCTCTTTTAATGATGCTGTTCTATTAAGCTTGTTAAGTTGTGCTTTTTTTTTGGTAAGTAAGAGGGGATGGTGGTGGGGGGGAGAGAATCAGTGAAGAATATGGCCAAGCCATTAATGAATTGATATCATCTGAGCCTGGAGCCTTTCTCTGTACAGTTAAGGGGCGGGGGGGGGAAATCTTTGCAAAGAAAAAAAATGAAATGTTTGAAGACTCGCAAAGCTGCCGAAACGTATGACACGAAAGCGTGACGTCGAACCTTTCGGCTCGTTCCCCTTCCGATCCTTTCCCCGCCAGCCCCTCCATCTCACGCGTCCCCCCCCCCTCCGGTCCACCTTTGAGAATGTAAATGGAAACTGCGGAAGGGGCTTTTATCAAATCACACTCTTAATTAGGTTTTCGCAGAATGCTTCATAGTCGATGTTTTGTTGAATAATTTAATTAGGGAACGGTGCACCTGACTGGCGGAATGGGCCGAATTAGGCCAGGTTGAATCGCTAGGGCTGTTCAGACAACTGACTGTGGCAATTTCCCCTCCTTTGCAATCTCCCTTTCTGTGCCTGGATGCCACTGCTACGGTTTGCACCAGTGGCTGTCAGAGAACGCCCCGGGATGCGTTGTGTTTACCAGAAAAGCGACTGAATTGTGCCTTCAAAATCTAAACGACTGTGGCTTTGCAGCAGGAAGGGACTCCGTGAGGCACTGACTCTTTTTACCCAGGATACAGGCCCTACTGTTAAATGGAAGGGAATCAAAATGCACCAAAAAGATGCCCTGCCCAGGTGTCTTACTGGAGAGGAAGAAAAGGAGTTGCTTTTTAGAACCCACTTTTCTTTACCTTAAGGAGTCTCGGAGCGGCTTACAATCTCCTTCTCTTCCTCTCCTCACAACAGGCACTATGTGAGGTAGGTGGAGCCAAGAGAGTTCTGGGAGAACTGTGACTCGCCCAAGGTCACCCAACAGGCTTCATGCAGAGAAGGAGGAAGGACTCGAACCTGGCCCACCAGATTAGAGTCCGATGCTCTTAAACACTATGCCACACTGGTTCTCGGGGAAGTGCTTTATTCCAGTTTCTTACAAATTAGGGGAAGGGCTTTGGCTCATTGGAAGAGCCTCTGCTTTGTGTGCAGAAAGTTCTCAGGTTCAATACCCGGTGTCTCCTGTTAAAAGAACCTGGTAGGAGGTACCTGAGACCAATGTTTCTTCTAAGCTCTGGAGTCTTCTCAGCAAAAATTCTGCTTTGTGAGCTCCTGGCATTAAAGTGGTGAGCAAGCGATTTGGCCACTGCATAAATTAGTTTGCTCTGGAGCCCTCCTTCCTGAGCAAAGCCCAAAAAATATGTGAGCCGGAGGCTAAAAAATGGTGACCTGGCTCACACTAACTCAGCTTAGAGGGAACACTGCCTGAGACCCTGGAGGGCCACTGACAGTCTGAGCAGACAGTACTGACGGCGATGGACCAATGGTCTGATGATTCATATGAGAAACCGACTCCCTATCTACAGGTGTCTGACCTGGCTACAGGCGATGGTAGCATTGAGGCTGGGCTGCTGTAACATGCTCTGCTGGGGCTGTCCTTCAAGATGATCTGGAAATTTCAGCTGTAGGGTTGTCAACTCCAGGTTGGGGGATTCCTGGAGATTTGGGGGGTGGGGGCCTGGGAAGGGGGGAGCGCCTCAGGGGAGTGATGCTGTAGAGTCCACCCTCTAGAGCTTTTATAGCAAGATATCAAAAGTGTGTGATACTTTGGTTCAGTCCCATCTTTAAAAGAGTTCGGCTGCAGTCACACACACACACTAAATAATCCACTTTTTCAATCCACTTTCAATGCACTTTCCAACTGGATTTTGCCAGTCCACACAGTAAGATCCTGTAGGGAAGTGCATTGAAATGGGATTGAAAGTGGATTATGAAGAAGAAGAAGAAGAAGAAGAAGAAGAAGAAAAGTTTGGATTTCTACCCCGCCCTTCAGTACCCAAGGGAGTCTCCGAGCAGCTTACAAACTCCTTTCCCTTCCCCCACAACAGACACCCTGTGAGGTAGGTGGAGCCGAGAGAGCTCTGACAGACAAGAACAGCTCTGACAGAACTATGGCTTGCCCAAGGTCATCCAGCAGGTGCAAATGGAGGAGTGGGGAATCAAACCCGGTTCTCCCAGATTAGAATACGTGCTCGTAGCCACTACACCACGCTGGCTATTTAGTGTGTGTGACCATATTAAGTTCCTACGACTCTTTGGAGAAAGGTGGAGAGGACACTTGTGATTTCCATTTTGAAGATGGGGAACCATGGGTGATATGAGAATGAGTTAGTGGAATTTGAAATCTTCCATGTCTGAGACCAGGGTGACATTGGCTGCAAATCTCATCCCCCCCCATCCCAATTAGTTTTCATCTATTTTCCCATAACAAACTTAAGCCTCACTGAGCACTGATGGTGCATGAAAGCTTCCATATGCCTTCCTTAGCCCCCTTATGTGCTACGTGTGTGTGTGTGTGCTCTCTTCCGACTTCTGCTCCAACAAAGTGAAGAAATCTCACATACGGCAGTCTGCTAGGTACTGTTCCTGTTTACACTGTCCATCTTCATCTCCAAAAACAGGCATGTGGTCTAAATGGTCCACTCTTTGGTCTGGTGGACAGAAGTTAAATGCAAACCTGACTCAGCCTACTGGGTAGCCGGACTCTCTGAGCAGTCCTTCCATGGTTTTGATTAGGACATTTCAAAGCAGCCCCAGACTAAATACTCCAAGAAGTTTCCCAGTACTTTGCTACATTCATCTTATTATTTATAGTTAGATCCAAGTTCAGTAGCTACATACAGACGATCAAGATTTTGGGGGGTATAAACTTTCAAGGGTCAAAGATCCCTTAATCACATATGAACTGGATTGGAGAGCTCCGAGTCCCTATATCCCAACCGCAGATCTCCATTCCAATCCTTATCTGATGGAGCTTTGATTCTCAAAAGTTTATACTCCCAAAAATCTTCTTGGTCTTTTAAGGTGCTGTTGTTGTTAGCCATTTAGTTGTGTCTGACTCTTGGCGATTCTGTGGACCAGCTCTCTCCACATTTTCTGATCTCGTACTGTTTCTTTGAGTCATTCCATGCTCAGGCTGGTGTCAACTTTTAAGGTGTCTAGCCACCATGTTCTTTGGCAGCCCAGTTTCCTTTTGCTGCTAAATGATCTAAGCTTCATTGCCTTTTCTAGTGAGTTCTTCTGCATGACATGGCCAAAATAAGTCAGTTGCAGTTTTATGATTTTTCTTTCCAATGACATGTCTGCTTTCATGCACTCTGATACTTAAGAAGAAGAAGAAGAGATTGGATTTATACCCTGCCCTTCACTATCCAAAGGAGTCTCAGACCGGTTTACAAACTCCTTTCCCTTCTGCTCCCCATAACAGAAACCCTGTGAGCAATGGTCCCTCTAAGCTATGGAGTCTTGTGAGCAAAAATTCTACTTTGTGAGCTACTGGCATTAAAGTTGTGAGTGAGCAATTTGGCCACTGCATGGATTAGTTTGCTCTGGAGCCACCCTTCCTGAGTTAAGACAAAAATGTGTGATCCGGAGGCTAAAAAACTGTGAGCTAGCTCACACTAACTCGGCTTAGAGGGAACATTGCCTATGAGGTAGGTGGGCTGAGAGAGCTTCGACAGAAATGGCTCTTTTTCAAGAATAGTTGTGCCAAAACTATGGCTTGCCCAAGGTCATCCCGCAGGTGTAAGTGGAAGAGCGGGGAATCAAACCCAGTTCTCCCAGATTAGAGTCCGTGCACTTAACCACTACACCAAAGTAGTGTAAGGTGCTACTGGACTCAAATCTAGGTGTTCCAATGCCGTCCAAAGACTAGTGCCTGCCCATGGAGCAGATGCTGGCTTTTAACCTCCCACATCTTCTTGGATAAAACAGGGGAAGCGAGCCAATTATGGCCCAGTGCGGGAGCCCTGGCCAATCAAGGGGTGAGCCCGCCAACGAGGTCTGGCGGCAGCCGCCATCGAAGCTCAGCTCAGCCTGGTTCTGCTCCAATCTAGCTGTTCCAATGCCGGCCAAAATGGCGATCCTCTGAAATTATTATTTAAGATTCCGTTTTTCCAAAACAGTGGAACTACTGACAAGAAATCCAGGATAAACCACCAAGGAGGGGGAATGTCTGCCATTCTTTAATTTTAATTCCTTTGCACTGGACACGCATGTGTCCATTTTGGTGAGGTGGACATAGGCATCGTTTTCTCCACTGTTCTCTCAGATGAGTTCGATTGGGATAGCCCCCCCCACACACACCCCGAGTCATTATCTGTGCTTAAATGCAGTGATCATCATAAACAGTCCTCTGTTTCCATTTACTTTGCGGAGGTCAAAGGATGAGGTTGCTTTATGGGGTTATTTTGCCATGTATCACTTGAGACAGTACAATAGAACAGCGGCTGTGGATGGCTCTGCTCACCTCTCCATTTATTAGCCTTGTCAACTTGGAAAGGGTTTTTCCCCCCCTCTCCCCCTTCTCCCCTACATTGTGAAAGGCCCATCAGCAATGAATCAGTGGAGTGAAGACGACAGTTGATTTGTGAATTCAGATTATATAAAGTGACTGAGCTTCAGTGGACTGTGTAGATAAAGCAACTGTCGTGATAACGTGGCATATGCAATTCCCCACAACCAAATTTATTGCACATTTGAGGAAAAGCATCCTATTTGAAAATGCCATAAATTTGAAATTGAATATTACTTATACACCTTGAATGTTGATTTATACTTTGAATATTTTTTAATGGGGGAGGCTGAAGTGGCATCGATTCGCGGCTTATGGCTCTCTTCCGTAAGGGTCGTTTTGGACTTTCAAAAGAGCGAGACAGAGAGAGAGGAGAGAGAGAGAAAGATTCACCGTGTGTGTTAGCGGTAGCTGATATTCTATTCCAAACCTGAAGTGGCATATTATTTCAGCACTGAAATGTAATATATATCATTTTGGAGATCGCCACGTGATGGACAGAATGACAAAGGCAACAGTTTCGACGGGCTCGATGCAGACCTTGGCTTTTGCGGGAGGGGGAAAAAAAAACACATAATGATATGCATAAATACTCTCGCCTGGCTTGTTGTCAGTGGAAATGACTGGGCCTTGGGAGAGAGAAAGGCATTTGCAAGTCTTTAATATGGGAAATGTTGATGCCGCAGTCACACAGAAAACTTGCTTCCACAAACCCGCGGCCGTTCGTTTAGAATTCCTCCCAGGTGCGCCACATTCGAGGTTTCCTTTAAATGGCAGGACGTGGGACGAAAGGGGTCCAGATGCGATTTCATTTTAAAATATTAAAATCACATAACGTTTTGTCTATGCATTGAGAAAAGAGTGTCTTTTTTTCAGCCTACGGCCATCTCTTCCCCGGATCTAGGAGCTACCAATCCGGTAGGGGTCTGACCCATGGGAAGAAGGGGGGAAATAGTAGGGTGACCCAACCTCCAGGTGGCACCTGGAGATTTTCCATTCTTACAATTGATCTCCAGGTGACTGAGATCAGTCTCCCTGGAGAAAATACTGCCTGAGATAGACTCTATGGTACTCTACCCAACAGAGGTCACTCACCTTCTCAAAATCCACCCTACCCAGGCTTCAACCACCAGATCTCCAGGAATTTGCCAACCAAGAGCTGGCAACCCTGCGTGAAGTCAGAAAGCCCTCCTATGCCCATTCTGCGGAAACATCTGGAAGGCGTGCCATAAAAAACAATATGTTTCCTTGCACTCCTTAAGCAGTGGAACGCAACCACCGCTAAACCCGTTATACTTTGCAGATGAGAAGACCGTAGGCCTAACTTGGTCTGCTGGGGCAGTTCTTTAGCTGCTTTAATATAGGTAGATGAGCAGGTCCTTGTGATACTATCTCTCAGGGGTCAAAAGCCTTTTTTTGGGGAGGGAGGGGGACAGCTTTCATGTGAATATCTGAAAGTTTATTGCCTTGACTCAGATGACCTCATCTGCTAGAATGAAGTCATTCACTGAGCCCAGGAAGTCAAACCTTCATTCCAGGGAATTAATCAACTCCATCAAGGGCCTTCCCTTACCGCCTTATCTCTCGCCTAGCGAAGGAGCACAGGCAGTTATAAACTTGACAGCCCCCCCCCCAGCCTTCTGTTCTTCATGTGATGCTAACGTTTTTCTTTTTTTTAAGAGAGACGGAGAGTGCAAGAGGCTTCCAAGAAAAGCTTCCAACTTTGCTACTGGATAAAACCCAGTTTGACATCAGTTTCTGACTCGGGGATTACATCGTTTCAAATCAAGGTATTTGAAAGCAAAGCATGGCATGGCAGTGAACTTTCCGCTTTCTTTTCCTTTCTCAGAAAAAGAAGTGGAGGGGGGGGAGAGAGAGAGAGGGAAAGAGAGAGAGAAACACTATGAACTCTGCCAACTAGGAATGCTTACTGCATAATTGCTCCACCGGCCTTTTCATCCCCAGCTATCGAAGGACTCATAAACATTCCAATTAGGCGGGCAATTAAAATGAGAAAGAAGCCCTCCTGAATTATACAGGAGGCAGTTCTGCCTTTTTAGTTGTCAGCCCGTGAAAGCTTTTTATTGCCTCTTGGAACTGAAGGAGGTGAAAGAATTAAGTGAAACAGGGAGGATTGCTGGAGAAGGTCCCCCCGGTGAAGGGACAGAGCCTTTCTCTACACTACTGACAGGGAGCCATTAGAAAGCCCCGGAAAGCTTTGTTATGCTAAGGGGTGGACATTTTTCCTTTCAAAAAAAAAAAAAAGAGCAACCTAGAAGAAACCATTGACTTGTTCTATTCCCCCCCCCCTTAATAACAAACAACACCCTTAATTTTTATCGCTTTATTGACACCCCCAGCCTAAGGCTGAAGGATGAGGCTAGGGAGAGCGGGGAGAACCAATAACCTGTTTTCGACGTCAGCCAAGATGGACAGTGGGGGGGACAGCATAGAGGATACAGTCTTAGCGTAGGATCTAGGAGACCGGAGATCTCCGGTTCGAATCCCCATTCTGCCGTGGAAGCTTGCTGGGTGACACCTGAAGCTGCCTTATACCGAATCAGACCATCGGTCCATCAGAGTCAGTATTGCCTACTCAGACCGGCAGATGCTCCCCAAGGTCTCACATCACCCACTGCCCGGTCCTTTGTCATTGGAGGTGCCAGGGATTGAACCTGGGAACTTCTGAGACCTTCTGTATGCCAAGCAGATGCTCTGCCACTGAGCCACAGCCCCTGACGTTGGGCCAGCCCAGTTACAGGGTTGTTGTGAGGATAAGACCAAGGAGAGGAGAATGACCCAAGCTGCTTTGGGTCTCTAATGGAGGGTATAAATTAAATAAAAAAGTAAAGGCTCCTGGAGGCGGTCTACTGAGAGAATTTCAGATACATTATAAGGTCGCTCCCCTCCCTGAACCGCACCCTCCCCAAGATCCACCCCACAGATCTCCAGGAATACCCCAATCTTGAGTTGGCACCCCCACGAGCCCCCCATACAGTCCGAAGCAGAAGAATCCAGAACGAGGTTTACCTTCTCATCCACACTTGTATTTTGAGATCATGTGCTGCTTTTGTGTTTACGTAGTCAGAAACATTCATGAGAACATTAGGCAGGTGCCAGTGGCAGCCACTTCTGGTGCACGTTCAATAGGAAGTGTTGTGGTGCATTGTTATATTACATGTGCAATAGATTGGCATGGCTGAAACATGCTCATGCAAAGTATTTTGTAATCCAATAAGAGGACCGCATTAAAAAGTAAGCATTTTGTTGAGCATCCAAGGAAACTGCGCAGAAATTAGCAGTTCAATTGTGAGCTGAGCACAGTCAAACACACATGACGTCTGGTGTAGTGGTTAAGTGCGTGGACTCTAATCTGGGAGAACTGGATTTGAGTCCCCACTCCTCCACTTGCAGTTGCTGGATGACCTTGGGCAAGCCATAATTCTGTCAGAGCTGTCCTTGAAAGAGCAGTTCTCGAGAGAGCTCTCTCAGCCCCGCCTACCTCACAGGGTGTCTGTTGTGGGGAGGGGAAGGGAAAGGAGATGGTAAGCCGCTCTGAGACTCCGAGTGAAGGGCGGGGTATAAATCCAATCTCCTCCTCTTCCTCTTCCTTCTCCTCCTCCTCCTCCTCCACCACCACCTCTTCTTCTTCTTCTCCTTCTCCCCCCCAGTGCCTCACTGCACCTGCACCAGCCAGCCCAGCCACCACGCTGCTACTGAGGGACAGCCAAGGAGGTAGCCAGAGATACTAGATGAAAGGCAGTGCCACAGCAATATATGAAAACAAGAGGGGAAAATGCATGTGCCCAGATTTTAACGTCGGCAATCAATGAATTTAATAATAGTAAGACATAGAAAATACTCAGAACAAATTTTCCATCCAGTGGAAAAACTCCACCTGTGAATTTCTACCTGTATTCAACTTTACCAGTGAATTTCTACCTGTTGTTTAGGGAGGTAGACAGGGCAGCATGTGGCGAGCAGGAAGTAGCGTCATGATCCCCCTTTCTGCTTGCTGCCCACGGCCCTGCCTGCCTCCCTCCTCAGCTCTCCTTCTTCCTTTCCATTCCTGGCACACAGAAGGCTCCTGGGCCTCCATAAACAGGGAGGGAGAAGGAGAACCCGCCTGCCAGCCAATCACTTCCTGGTGACGTCACAAGTGATGTCACCACATCAGGGGCATGCGCTCATGCTGAAAATTTTCTGGCTACGGAGCTGGGCTCTCCATCGGTCTCAGGCAGAGGTCCTTCTCATCACCTACTACTTGACGGATACATCTGGAGATGCCAGGAATTGAATCTGGGGCCCCCTGAATGCCAAGCAGACGCTCTTCCATTGAGCCAGGGCCCCTCCCCACACATATGTTTACTATTTTTATTTATTTATTTTGTTCCGTTTTTATCCCGCCCTCCTCGCGATCAGGCTCAGGGCGGCTTACATTGGTTGGCACAAGTACCATCAAATCCATGTACAAAAATTTAAAACATTTTAAAACATTTAAAAATCAAATGATCAAAGTGCTAGTGATAGTGATCCTCTTTTGGTAATTCAGATGGCATACTGTATAGAGTACAAACAACCGTTTCCCACTCAGTGCTCTTTTGACATCCCGCAACGGTACGGCTCGATCCCCAAGCCAGGGCCAGCCCACAAACACAGATGCTGGTGGTTGTGGTGAGGCGGCTCCTAGTTGAAAGCCTGGTGGAAGAGCTCCATCTTGCAGGCCTTGCGGAACTGTAAATCCTGCAGGGCCCTGATCTCTTCCGGGAGCTCATTCCACCAGTATGGAGCCACCACTGAAAAGGCCCTGGCCCTGGTGGCAGCGAGCCTGGTGTCCTTAGGGCCTGGGAGGGTCACTCGATGTGATCCCGACTGTAGTGCTGTCTGGGGTATATATGGGGAAAGGCGGTCCCTCAAGTATGTCGGACCCTGGCCATATAGGGTCATTTTCATATTGATCTTCAAAACCAATTAAAGCATACACACATGGGACTGCTTTCGACTGGTTCAGACCAATGGTCTATCCAGATCAATTCTGCTCACCCGGACTGGCAGCAGCTCTCCAGCCTAAGGTCTTTCATGTCACCCATAACCTTTGGTGTCAGTTTGGTGTAGTGGTTAAGTGTGCGGACTCTAATCTGGGAGAACCGGGTTTGATTCCCCACTCCTCCACTTGCACCTGCTGGTGGGACCTTGGGTCAGTCACAAGCTCTGACACAGCTGTTCTCTCAAGGACAGTTTCTGTCAGAAGTTCTCTCAGCCCCACTGACCTCACAGGTTGTCTGTGGTGGGGAGGGGAAGGGAAAGGAGTTTGTAAGCCGCTCTGAGACACCTTTGGGCAGTGAAGGGTGGGGTATAAAGCCAATCTCTTCTCTTCTTCTTCTTCTTCTTTTTAACTGGAGACGCAAGGGATTGAACCTGGGCCCTTCTACAAACAGGTGCTGTACCACTGGGCCACAACCCCTCCCTCAGGATCTGCTTCCAGAATCATATCAAACATATCGGCAGTGAAATGCACAGCAGAGGCTCAGATCAATGAGCCAGCGGTGTTTATTTATTTATTTTATTTTATTTTTTTAAAAAAAAAAACTTTCCCCAAACCGGGAACTTTTCGCTTGCCTCCCGAATCTAAACGTTGGACGCGATCCTAAATAAGCAGCCGTGTCTTTTCTGCACGGCATCTTCTTTGGTCCTTAATTTGCCTCACATGTTTCAAAGCTACGCCTTGTAAGATCTACTAATGGACCATTATAAAGTATAGCAGCTATTACCTGCTCAGATTGCTTTAGGAGATCTTTTTTTTTGGGGGGGTGGGGGGGAAATCTCTTGTGTTTGTATTTTATTATAGCTGCTCACCTTGTCAGGTCTGTTTCCCCCTCCCTCCCTCCCTCCCTTTCTCTCCCTCAAAATAAAAGATAAGAGGAAATACGCTTTTCTGGTTCCCTTTCTCTCAGCATATGGCTCTGATTTTGGACCATTGTAAGGAACCCCGTGTAGGAAAGCGTTCCCCATTAATACTGCAGGAGGGCAAAGCATCCTTAGCCTGATAGCTAATCGTTTTGTGTTTGGTTTGTTTTCACATCATCACAGGAGAGAAATTCTTGCGACAGCCATAGAAATAATGGTTTGGGATTTTTTTACAAAAAAATATTATTTGGACTTTGTTCCTTCCTTCCCCAGTACTGGAAGGGTACTGCAGAGATAATAGGAAGAATGGATTACATCATGCAAACCCAGCTGCATTTTAAAGTGCCAGAACTTGGAGGAACCACTTAAAATAATTAGGAAATCCTTAAGCAAGTGCTTGTGAAGTTATCGGTTCGCCATCCCAGATTGCTCTCTCTCTCTCTTTTCAAATATATTTCTGGCATCAAACTAGGAAGATTCAACCTTGAATAATTAGCTACTTGGTGGGGGTTTTCTTGTAGTCTCCCCACTTACGAGAATGTAGAAATTGTTCCAATTAGGGATGCGGTTTTCTATTTTTGACCAGAGAATCTCTCTACGTGGGAGAGGGCATGCAGCGATGATAGGCAAAGGGTTCCACATAACACCCACCACTGGTCACATTGCTGTAAGGACACACACATACCCCAACGAACACTTATCAACTGTTTTACAGTCATGTGTGTGTGTGTGAGAGAGAGAGTCTTCTTGCAGCAAGAATTTCCACAGAGGCGCACCCGGCGTGCCCTTCTCCCTGGGATAAAACAGCGAAGAGAAAGCTCGTCCGTGCCACCCTCCGCTCTTGGGAGGAAGGATGAAAGGGGAATGTGATGGGGAAGGGGGGGGAAGGGTTTTGTGGGGTCTCTTCTGGTCTAGTGGGTTTGGCTTCTCAGAAGCTTGTGACAAAATAGCTAGGTTCGAGTCCGGCAGCACCTTAGAGACCAGAGAGATTTTCCGGGTATGAGCTTTCTGATGAAAAGAGCTCTGCCTCCTGAAGGCTCAGGCCCTGAAAATCTTGTTGCATTCTCTAAATGACTCCAATCTGGCTCTCCTCCGGCTGACAGGCACGGCTATCCTCTGGAACTCACAACCAAATCGATCCTGCATTATTTATTTATTATCTATTAATTGTATTTATTTACTGTCTTTATAATCCGCCTTTCTTGCTGAGATTGGGAGCCGATTACGCAGAACAGGTCAATCACCTTTATCCTTTAAAGGGCCACGAGACTCTTCAGGAGATCTTTTTAAAAATAATAATAATAATAATAATAATAATAATAATAATAATAATAATAACCCTTTTATGTTTGTATTTTATTATAGCTGATCACCTTGTCAGGTCTGTTTTCCCTCCCTCCCTCCCTCCCGGTTCGGTGTAGTGGTTAAGTGCGCGGAATCTAATCTGGGAGAACCGGGTTTGATTCCCTACTCCTCCACTCGCAGTTGCTGGATGACCTTGGGCAAGCCATAGTTCTGTCAGAGCTGCCCTTGAAAGAGCAGTTTCTCAAAAGAGCTCTCTCAGCCCCACCTACCTCACAGAGAGTCTGTTCTGGGAAAGGGAAGGGAAAGGAGTTTGTAAACCGCTCTGAGACTCCTTCAGGTAGTGAAGGGCAGGGTATAAATCCAATCTCCTCCTCCTCCTCCTATTCCTGCTGCTGCTGCTGCTGCTGCTCCTCCTCCTCTACTACTACTACTACTACTTCTTCTTCTTCTTCTTCTTCTTCTTCTTCTTCTTCCTTATTTTCACATGGCAAATGGGATAATAGTATTGTACAAAATATGATTATATTATATATGTGTATATATAGGGAATTGCAATATATCGATATGAAATATAGAGACTGCATTACAGACGCTGTATACTGTCCTAATCAGTATTATTGTCCTCAGATGGTGGGATGCCTTCTCCACACCGATTGATCTGGAATGAACAACAGCATCCTAACCAGAGTCACACTGTTCTAAATCTATCGATGTCGATGGGTGCAGAAGGGTTAACTCTGTTTAGGATGGCACTGTGACCCCTTTGAACTCTCCGTTCCAGATTGACTCACATCTTTTTTTTTTTCCTGCTGCACATTTTGATGATTTCCCCCTTCATCTGGATGGTTTAAAAAAAACAAAACAAAACATCTGACCACTCACCTACCCCCCACCAATTTGTTCTTTAGAATGCATGCACAAGTTTGCACGGCCACTTAGGGGATTACAAATACAAATGCCAATTCAAGACACAGTGAATATACACAATTAACACACCATCTGAGAATCAGGAACAACCCTCAACCTGGCTCAGCACCTCAAACAAAATTCTGTTTGCTTTTAGTGTTTCTCCTACTCAGGGGTCATTCTGTAGAAAATGAGGTACACGCACTCATTAGCATAACTCATTAACATAACTTATTTGCATATACCACACCCCCTGACATCACCAGATGTGTGTCAGAAGGCAACATCCACCATTCAGGCACCACTAGACTGTTTTGGATTGCTAGCTATGGGAGGGGGACATGCAGGTCTGCCCTCACAGAGGAGGGAGGGCTTGTACCTGAATAAACCTTGGTTTTAAAAGTGCCACTGGACTCTTTTTGGATGGCCAGCAAGTGCAGGAAAGTATGTGGCTGCTCATGAGTCGAGGAGGGCGGGGCGGAGGACAGCGTGGCCTCAAGCAGGTAGGGGGCCGGGGTGGTGGTGGGGCAGAGGCGCAAAAGTTGGCCAAGTAGGTGCAGGAGGCCAGGGTGGAGCTCCTTGCAGGCCTTGCGGGAGTTTTCAGGGCCCACCTTGCAGAGGCATCGTGCCAGGGCTGGCACGAGGACTGGCAGAGCCTGGGCGGGCTGAGTGCCATGGCTCAGGCAGTGGTGGAGCAGCTCAAGGGCCAACTTGCCGCAGCACTCCACTGGGTCAGCCAGCAGGCTGGAAAAGGTGAGTGGGGGGGCTGCTGGGAGCAGGGGGCGGGGCTTGCTGCATGTGCCCACCCCCTGGGCTCCTTACTGCCGGAGCTTTGCTCCTGTGTGCTTCTGCAGGAAATGAGCCCTGCTCCTACTAATAGTCCTTTAACCATTTTAAGTAGGGCAGATCGTGCTGGATTGGGTGGGGAACGTGAGACCGAAATCTTTTCCAGCCAATCAATAAACATGAATGGCATGGTGGCTTGCTATTTCTGGCATCGTATCCTTTCATGACACCAACAGGCAGGAAGAAATCTGCTTCCTAAGGCAAGAGTACTTCAGAGGCGACTTGAGCTGAAGCCACTTCAAAAACTGTTCAGCGGGGAAAGGGTTGAACAATCAACAGCTTTTGTCTGCCCCCGAGTCAAGTTTCAACCTTGTCATTTAAGTGTTTTAAATTCATCTCCTTACTCACCCTTGCTAACAGTCAGATTCTGGACTGCTGGCTTCAGAGAGTGTAATTTACCAGTGCGTTGAATCACCGTTGGTGAAAATCATTCTTCTCAGAATAATATTAACTCACACATAATAGTATGTCGTCCCCCCCAACCCTTATTAACAGAGGGATGTATCCCATTGTGCAGTCTTTATGCGGAGAGTAACCATTTTGGATCTATTAACAGGAGGTGTCAAGTCCCTGCAATATTTGCTCTTCGTTCCTATACAAGCACTAGTTGAATCAAATGTATTTTTCTACCATATATATATATATATATATATATATATATATATATATATATGGTTTTGAATAAATATTGTCATTTCACTTTTTCTATGGAGCTGGAGCCATTCCTTGTAGATTTAAAAAACGGTTTTAATTTTTTTAAATCAGACTCATGGCTTGTGAAAAGCCATGGGTCTGATTAAACCCTATTAATACATTATTATTATTATTATTATTATTATTATTAGTAGTAGTAGTAGTAGTAGTAGTAGTAGTAGTAGTAGTAGTATCTAATTACTAATTATTGATTAAACTCTGTTGTAAACCTGACTGAGTATCTCTGGATTCAGGGTGTGTCTCTAAAGTTTCCCAATAACTATTTTTTTATATATATGTGTGTGTGTGTGTGTGTATGTATATGTATATGTATATGTATATATAATTTTGCCTAGAGAAATCATTGTCTTATAAAAAAACCTCTTTGAAAATCTCAGCTAGGCTGAGATTCTTCCACTAATATTGCATGCCAGTCAGTTAAAATGCAAGATTGTTAACTGATTTTAAAAGCCCTTAATTGGGACCTAATAGGTTGTTGTTATCCTGTTCAGAACAGCTTACGATTCCACTTGCTACATTACTATTTTTTGCTGTTACGTCTGCTGCTGCTGCTACTAGTACAATAGTACTATTAGCTGCTGCTGCCACCACCGCTACTACTACTAGTAGTAGCAGCACAATAGTAGTAGCAGCAGCAGCACTATATCCTAATAGGCCCTAGGCCTAGGATTGCCAACCCCAGCTTTCAAAAATCCTGGATATTTGGGGGTAGAGCCTAGGGTGGGCGGAGTTTGGGAAGGGGAAAGCCCTAAACAGGGAAGTGATGTAATAGACTCCACCCTTCCGTGCTGCCATTTCCGGGAGTCTGGAGTGCTCCCAGAATCATACCTGATTTGCAGACTACAGAGATCAGTTCCCCTGGAGGAAATGGCAGCTTCTGAGAGCGGACTGTATGACATCACATCCTTGCCGAGCACCTTCTCCTCCTCGGACTCCACCTATCACAGGCACCAGCCCCCAAATCTCCAGAAATTTCTCAAGCCAGTTGGCGGCCCTGTTTGGCCACTATGTGAAACAGGATCTGAACGGCAGGCACACACATGCCTACAGTCTCCCTGAAAGTGGGTTGCTAAGGGAAATGTCCCACCTTCCTGCAGAAAAGGGTTACCTGGATATTTGGAGGGCAGAGCTTGGGGAGGGCGGGGTTTGGGGAGGGGAGGGACTCCGATGGGGTATGATGCCATAGAGTCCATCCTCCAAAGCAGCCATTTCTCAGGAGATCTCATATCTCGGTAACCTGGAGACCAGCTGTGATTCTGGGAGTCCTCCAGCTACCACCTGGAGACTGGCAACTCAAGAACAGCACAATGTTGTAATACCTGGGCTATGGATCTCTGGCATGCATACCAGGCAGGTGAAGGCCCAGTTTTAACAAGATGCTGAGAGCAACACCACAGTGTTTTAGTAGCTCAGGGTCGTTTCGATTACGCAGAAGTAGCTCTTGTAAAAAACAACAACAAAAGCTGGTGACCAATGCTCCCTCTAAGCTGTGCAGTCATGTGAGCAAAAATTCTAATTTGCAAGCTGCTGGCATTAAAGTTGTGAGCGAGCGATTTGGCTGCTGCATGAACTAGTTTGCTCTGGAGCCATCCTTCCCGGGCTAAGACAAAAATGGTGTGAGCCGGAGGCTAAAAAACTGAGCTAGCTCACACTGACTCAGCTTAGAGGGAACACTGCTGGCGACGCCCGCTGAGCTCTACCACTGAGGTGTGGCTCAGTGGCAGAGCATCTGCCAGGCATGCAGAAGGTCTCTGATTCATTCTCCGGTGTCTCCAGTTAAGGATCAAGTTGTAGGTGACATGAAAGACTGAGGCCTTGGAGAGCCACTGCCGGTCTGAGTAGACAATAAGAACCTTGACGGATGGTCTGATCTAGTATAAGGGGGTTTCATGTGAGTTGCACTGTGAATCCAGTTTAGAAGAGTGGAGCCCACCACCAGGTCCTGCCTTCGAACTTCTAGCCCTGAATCCGAATGGTGTTCATGCCAGCACGAGGGCATCTGGTCTAAGAATATCTTCCGGATGGGTGGGCACCTGTTTACTTCTGATTCGAGAATGCCAAAGGGCAAAGGAGAGGCCGATGCCCTTCGCAGGAGGCAAACCGCGAGACAGAATTTTGCCACGATTCAGATGAATCACCGATTGTGTTCTCGGCACTAATTGTGGGTTTCTAACCACCGACCGAATGGGACTCAGCTCTGCTTATAATTGGATAATAGCACTCAAAAGCTCCCAGGGATGTTGGCACGCAACCCGGGCTTCGCAGGCCAAACAGAAATTGACTGCAGGAAGAAAGGCAAGGAAGCAGATATGGATTGAAACAGACTGCGGCCCGCATGATTCAATTAAACGGGTGTTTGGGGAAGGAAGAAGTTTTTAGCCGAGGCACCTCTGTGATCGTCGGGCCTTTTCACGGCTCTGCTGCTGAAATGCCTTTGAGACAAATGCATCTTCTAACTTCTTCATCTTCTGTAAAAGAGGTCATTTGTACATGATTTACCCTAGAGGCAGTGTGGTGTAGTGGTTACAGCGGGGGGAGGGTATCTCCAACTTAGGGCCTTTTGGCACCATGGGGAATACCAACACCAATCCTGGTGGCCCCACAAGTGGGGCTTTTCCCCAGCAAGGCTTCTGTTTGGCTAATGGACACTGGGTCAGCAATGCCAATTTTTTTAAAAAAATGTTGCTTTGGCAATAGCTGCTGTTTCAGCACAAGGATCTTCACTAGGTGATTGAAAGGACGTTGTGGCAGCCATTTTATCACTGTGCTCACTACACTGTGTCAGAATTACCACACTTAGGTAGCCCCCTTCCCCAGGCTTCACACCCAGAGCTCCAGGAATTTCCCAAACTGGAGTCTGAAATCTGAGAAGAAGAGGAGATTGGATTTATACCCCACCCTTCACTCGGAGTCTCAGAGCGGCTTACAAACTCCTTTCCCTTCCCCTCCCCACAACAGACACCCTGTGAGGTCGGCGGGGCTGAGAGAGCTCTTTCCAGAACTGTCCTGGAGAGAACAGCTCTTGTCAGAACTATGGCTTGCCCAAGGTCATCCAGCAGCTGCGAGTGGAGGAGTGGGGAATCAAACCCGGTTCTCCCAGATTAGAGTCTGCACACTTAACCATTACACCAAACTGGCTTAGGAGGGACTTGGAAGGCAAACAACAGCTAGAAATTGGTAAACGGATGTCTTTACAGTCCTTGTCCATTTAATTTGCATGGCAGCCTTATGCCGCCATCACTGTTTTGAACTATCCTGGTTATATATTAACATTGGTTTGCTTGGTGGTTGTCCGGTCACGCCACCCTCGGGACTGGCGGGGCCATCCTCCCAGGGTCCCAGGAACAGACCCCTGCTCCCAGCGACAATAGAACCCTGGAACCCAGGATACTTACCCGGGAAAAACTGAGATGTTCCAGGGGCAAGCAAGCCACATTTAACACAACAGGTGATGGGGAACGTGATGAGGGACATGGAGAGGGAGCCCTGGAAACCCGGAAGTGGTCTGCCATGGCCCTCCACTGCCCCACCACCACCAAGGCTGGGCTCCGCAGACGCAGCCCCAGCAGGGACCTCGAGTGGCCAGGGGACAGGCCCAGATGGGAAAGGTGGGAGAGGCGGGGCCAAGGAGGGCGAGACAGAAGCCAGCCGAGGGAAGCCAGGGCTTAGCTCGCCCCCAGTCTTCCTGGCAACGGCTCACACACACCTGCAGCGTGAAGGGAGTGGCATGCTTGGAGGTAAGGGGGGAGGGGAGGGCGAAGGAGGGGAATAAGGAATGCTCTCCAAGGACAGCTGGGGAGGAGAGCAAAGCTGGAGCCACCCGGCCAGTCTGAGGCCCGAGGAGAGCTCTACAGCCTGGAGGGTCCCAATGAAGCAAGTGCCGCAGTCAGAGGTGTGACCCTGGGTGTGGACAGTTGTTATATTTTTATCTCATTTCCCCCCGCCCAATACTGACTCTCTAATTGGTTCATGGGTAAAAAAAAAACCCTCCCCCAAATACAGGTGACATTAAAAATTAAGTGCATTTAGAGGAGAATTCTCCGCTGGAGAAGGACCCGTGCAAGATGGAGAGGCACGTGGCTGCTCCCCATCCCTTTTCTCTTGGCCCCGTTGATTGCCACAGGCAGGGCTTTTTTGGTAGAAAAAGCCCAGCAGGAACTTATTAGCATAATAGGCCACACCCAGCAGCAAAAACTCATTCGCATATTAGGCCACACCATGACAGCACAGCTCATTAGCATATTAGGCCACACACCCCCATGTTATGAGAAGTGTGGCCATCCAGCCACACCCACCTTCTGCTTCATATTCTGTTTACCTTGTTTGTTGTCAAAACCCCAGGGCTTTTTTAATAGTAAGAACTCCTTTGCATGTTAGGCCACACAGCCATAATGTAGCCAATCCTAAAGAGTTCCTGCTGTTGGCCAAACCCTCTAGGGTTTGGTTTGGTGTAGTGGTTAAGTGTGCCGACTTTTGGCAACCCTCTACGGTTTGGTTTGGTATAGTGGTTAAGTGTGCGGACTCTAATCTGGGAGAACCGGGTTTGATTCCCCGCTCCTCCACTTGCAGCTGCTGGATGACCTTGGGCAAGCCATAGTTCTGTCAGAGCTGTCCTCTCCAGGACAGTTCTGTCAGAGCTCTCTCAGCCCCGCCTACCTCACAGGGTGTCTATTGTGGGGAGGGGAAGGGAAAGGAGTTTGTAAGCCCCTCTGAGACTTTGAGTGAAGGGCAGAGTATAAATCCAATTTCTTCTTTCTTCTTCTTCTTTCTTCTTCTTCTCAAGGCAAGAAACGTTCTGAGGTGATGTGCCATTGCCTGCCTCTGCGTAGCAACCCTGGACTTCCTTGGTGGTCTCCCATCCAATTACTAACCAAAGCTGATGCTGCTTGGCTTCCAAAATTCGATGAAACCAGATTTTGGCCATCCAGGTTAGAGTGATGGCAGGTTAAGCGCAATAAATACCTAAAAGCGGGATTTCGTTTCACCACCGTATCTGTGCTCGTTATCAACTGCACCAGGAAAACAAGTCACCGACTCTGAAAATACCACAAGGGCCTTGTCGTAAAAAGAGAGCTTCTGGGACCAACGTCTTTATTATCTTTAGAATTCAGTTTTGCCCCTTAGATTTCTTTGTGGCCCCCCACCCCTCCGGTTGGCGGCCTACGTACGATTTCATTGATATGATTTACGCCGCATCCCTCATATTAATACTCGGATCAATCACAAGGCTGACAATACGCGGTCTTTGTGTGAGGGCTGTAGGACAAATGTTTCAGCTTGTGAGGAGAAAATGGTTAGCATTTGAATAGCGGACGGTGCGGGGAAGGATTAATAGCCTACTTTGATGGATTAGAACGTAGGGAAATTGCTTAATATTAATATGAAAATGTTTGCGAATGGGCCGCTTGGTCCTGTCAATGGAGAAAGGAGCCCGGCGATTATGTCTCCGAGGCCTTATCGGGAAAGGCTTGACTCTCACCAAAGGCTTCCGCACAAAAGGCCGACGAGAGGCCGCAAAAGAGCTGAATAAGAGATACTGCAATAACGAAGCCATTCAGCTGCCGGGTGTCACCGTGCCATTTTTTTTTGTGTGTGTGTGCTCTTTATGTAATATTGTACATCTTTATATATTAACATATCTGAATGTGGATTTGTAATAAAAGAGGCAAAGGAGTGTTGTACATATTTGATTCCATGTCAAAAATGAAGTCAAATGAGGAGGAAGTTCTATGTTTTTATTACAATTAACAAGAAAACCGTTGGACCAACTAGTCCATCCAAAATTGACTACTTTCTTCTCAGCATATCTGGGAGATAGGCTTCAATTAACAGGGAAACAATTAGACCAAATAACTCATCAGAAATTGACTACTTTCTTCTTTTTCTTCATCTTCTTCTTCTTCTTCTTGAACATATTCTGAGCATATTCAGGAAATACATGATATTTTATACATGGACTGACATCATCAAAAAAACAATATTCAAAA
Organism: Gekko gecko; assembly: GCA_029375565.1. Lineage (NCBI taxonomy): Eukaryota > Metazoa > Chordata > Lepidosauria > Squamata > Gekkonidae > Gekko > Gekko gecko. The sequence continues at coordinate 10,173,037 of JAPDNY010000014.1, forward strand.
AGCATAATTGGTTACAAAAGACAGGGGTCATTTGAATAATAAGCCTCTGATTTGTCAGATGTAAAGAAACATATCTACATCAAATCTACGTAAAACCTAAGTGTTTCCTTAACCTAACCTAAATGATAATGGGCTGGGATTCTTCATATCCTAAACAAAAGTGTTTGTTCTTGATATGAGACCAAAATCTTATCTGACCCAGACATTGCAAAGTGTTGCCCTTAAGAACTACAGAATCATGAACTTTGTACCTATTATGTTGTCTGCTGACAACATCAGACCTACGAGAGGAAAGCCTTCTATATAACAGGTCTTTCTAACATCCTAATAAAATATTACTTAAAAGAGGAATCCAGAAAACCAAGGAAAAATATGAATATGAACAATCAAGAAGAAAAAACCTATATAAAAAATCTTTGTATTCCCACTCATACTACAGGAGGAAGAGGCTTGGAAGGCAGTTCTGTTTCGCTGATTCGGGGCTCCTCTCCAAAATTTGCGGACGAGGGGAACCAGGCTTAGATTCGATAAACGTGTTTAGGGAGAACTCTGCATCGCCAGGACTGAAGGTGTCCGTCTGTCACGTGAGAGACCGGCGTGCAGAACCAGGACTGGAGAGGCTGGGATCGGAATCCCCACTTAGCCACGGAGGTTCGGCTCGGTGGCCCTGAGCCAGTCATTCTCTTTTGACCTCACAGGGCTGTTGAGATGATAAAAGGTCAGAGGAGATAACCACGCCTTCCCCTGAATTCTTTGGAGGAAAGGTGAGATTAAAAAGGCACTAAATAAATATGTATCTATTTTTCTTTCTCGGCTTGAAGCTAGATGTTAAAACAAGCTGCAACTCTCTTTCCCTCTGTCTGTCTCTCTCTCTCCTTACTTACCTACCTATTGCCATGTTCACATGTTGTAGGAAATTGTGCAGGGATGTTAGAGCTTTTGAACATTCAATAACTGTCTTCCATCCTTTCCCATCAGACTCCAGGGTTTTCTGGGCTTGTCTAGCTTTTTCGTTTTATTTTTTTCTACTTATATTGCTGTGCTTTACTGGTATTTTTTTTAAGGCATTGCTAGACACTTTCAGAAAAGCAACCCAAAAATAATAAAAAGTAGCACAATCCACTAGCTCTGGCAAGAGAAATGCTCTTAAGTCCTCTTTACCCAGTTTCTCCTTGGAATCCAACAGTCAATTTATTCGCCTCTTTTTTAGGAATTTGGCGTCAGTTTCAAACCAATTCCCTTTTGATCAGGGAGAAAATTGACGGGGGGGGGGAGTTCTGAAAAATTTCAGAATTTTGCTCTGTAGACATTCAGAGGCAGGCAGGTCATGTCTTCCAACACCTTCCTGTCCTCCTGGCTAGAGCGCCACCCAGGGAGGCATAATTTAAAGCAACTGCACGGGCTAAAATTGCAAAAGGGCAGACTGATTTCTCTTCAAAGAGAAACAAAAGAGAAATTCCTCTTTTTAAAAAAGAAAAAAGAGAGACTGTGCGGAATCAATGGCTATATTTCCAAAAGTGAGTATCAGAAAAAGAAAATCCTCTTCCCATAATGATGCTCCAGCCCGCTTGACCACCGCTTTGTCCTGCCTGGTTTCATGGTTGGAATAGGATGTGGGAGACACAGACTGGTTCTGCATCCATCTGTTTCCTCACAGCTTTTCCACAGCCATGTCAGGAGGTTAATCTCCCTCTACACGGCATGCCACTTTCACTTCCTTTGTTCATCATGTTTTATGGTACCTTCTGCATAGGTTTACAGCCGTTCAGGGATGACTTCGCAGTCAGTATGGCATTGCTCTAGGGTAACTGAATGTGGTTTTGAGTGGCACCTTTTCCTGCCTTCGTTTCGATTTGAAGGGAACAATAAGCAGACAACTTGACATAGCTTCATTATCTCCATCAGTTCCCCCACTCCTATTTCCCCCTCTGCATTTATCACCTCATCATGAATGACTTGGCTCAGGCAGCTAATGACCACTGAGGCAAGTACTGACACAGGAAAATCTGCATACCAATGTAGGAACAAGTGTGGAAAACAAAATAGATGGCAAGCTGTCACTAGCTAATGCAGAAACCAGGATCCGAGGCAATGCAATGAAAACAGATATTCCGAGGCAAGGAGGAACCAGGCTGAGTGCTGATAAAATGTGGAGCGAATGCCAGATGCAGAATGGGCCACTGAGTTTGAATTTCCATTCTGCCAAGAAGCTTGCTGGGTGATCCTGGACCAGACTCACCACTGTGTTCGAAAGGATATAATGGGGAAGAGATAACCACGTACATCAGCTCGAGCTCCTTGGAAGAAGGCTGCACTAGACAGATTCCACTGTGCGCCAGTCAGACCTGCAATACCTGGCAGGAACCTCCACTAAACACAATGAGTCTCGCTTCCCGAGAAACATGCTTAAAATCAAGCTGCTCCACTTCCTGTGCACATTTTCTTGGAAACGAGTCCTGTTTTCAACAGGGCTTCCAGTGCAATCCTATGCAAATTTACTTAGAAGTAAGCTCCATTCAAATCAACAGGGCTCACTCCCAGGTGAGCACTGTTAGGACTGCAACCTTAAGCAAGACTTCCTTTTTGCCGGATTATGCAGATTGCTTATAATAAAACAAAGCAAGCAAAAAGTGGCCGGGTGGGGAAATCGATGAGAAGGTCATCAAAGACTATCAGGAGAAATTCTACCATGAAATGTGTCGTGGCCTAAAAGAGTAGATTAACACTGTGTAAACACACCATTTTATTTGTTACTTGTGCGTGACACAGATAATGATTCCCTTGTTCTTTTCTTTTCTTTTTCTTTTCCAGCCAGCAGAACAATTATTTGCTCTGACACCGTTAAGATCCTTTGAGTGCCGACTGTGTCATTTTTAAGGTGTTCCTGCTGCTTTGGTCATGCACAGAATCCTTATCAAATATTTTAATGAGAAGAAAAAGGATGACAGGCCAGATTAAAAGTCAAGGTGACCTTTAACTGTGCAAGACAATATCCTCGTATCACCTCCAAATTTTGCCGAAGGTCATCGCTTCGCTCTTGAGACATCTCTCCAGGCTGGGAGTTGCGTGAGGGGCGATATTATTGGATTTCAGAGATTTTTTTTGTTTTGTACGGGTACGAGGAAAAGGGCTTTGTATTTCAAAATTAAGTGCATCTTTGCATATATTTTTTTAACGTATTCCTGATTTATTTTGATCAAATGCTGGTGCGTCTGCCAGACTATCTAACAAAGAAATATTGCACTGTTGGAGACAGATTTTTTTTAAAAAAATCTTTTTGAAGAAATGGCAGCAACTTTCCTGAAAACAATTATACCACGTATACATAACACAAAAACGCATGAAGCTGCCTTATATTGAATCAGACCCTTGGTCCATCAAGGTCAATATTGTCTACTCAGACTGGCAGCAGATCTCCAGGGTCTCAGGCAGAGGTCTCTCATATCACTTACATCACTGTTCAACTGGCGATGCCAGGGATTGAACCTGGGACCTTCTGTATGCCAAGCAGATTGCTCTACCACTAAGCCACAGCCCCTCCTGTAGGTATGACTTTATTGCTATCCCAACCACTTTCTTGATCTGAATTTAGCTTACCTGCCCACAGTTGGTGGCTGTGTTGGGGAAGATCACCACCTGCTTCTTGGGAGAAGGCACCTTTCATGTGTTACAGAGTTGCTCCCACCTGTGGAGGGCATTCCTTAAAACAGTTACATGGACAACAAGACTCTTTGGCCCCCGTCACATGGAGAATTTGCCACATGGAAGGCACGAGTGTCAGGCGGATTTTTGGGGCACGATCACACCACAACATCTGAGAAGCGTGGCGCTCCCGTGGCCAACCCGTGGCGTCCCACCGAAGGTGTGGAGTTAAAAAATACCATGGTAAGTGCACTAGTATCCAGAAAATGTGGGGCAAAGGCGGGCGTCTGATCGTGGGAGCGCTAGTATCCTGTAGCATCTGGCGCCCGTCCACGTCCCGTCACAAACTGGATGTTTTGGGATTTTTTTTTTGTAAGTCTCCGTTGGATGCGCACAAACGCCGAACTGCGCATGCGCACAAACACAAAACTAACAACATTGCCCGTCTGATCCAGAAGTGGTGGCTTGAGATTGCCGCTCATTTGATCATGCTGCGCTGCTTCTTTGCCACGCTGCAGCATCGCTGTGTGATCGGCAGCTAACAGCCTAAGTGCGGAGACTCGGGGGACCGTGTGATCGGACTACCGTGCTGTATTTTGCTCCGGGGCGAACAGCCATGCCTCCTCCCCCACCCCCATGCATTATCTGGCCCGTGTAACCGGGGCCTTTGACTGTTTTAAAGCAATGGATGAACCATTCAACCATAAGGCTGTGTGAAGAATGACCCGTCTTCTCTCGGTCATCAGTCTATACCAGTACCAGTCTTCTGACTTAAGAGAAGTCAGAAGTTTATTTATCCCAGCTCTTGGTGAAAACCTGGTATCCTGGCCAACGATCACTCAATCTTTTCTTTTCAGAACTTTATTTAAAACCACTTTCATTATCCTTGAACTGATTCAGTCAGGGGCCCCCAACCCTTTTGAGCCTGTGGCCACCTTTGGGATTCTCACACAGGGTGTTGGGCCCAACTACAAAATGGCTGCCGCCACAGGGAGAACCAAGGGTGGGGGAGAAGAGGGATGATATTTAAAAGACACTGGGAAAGAGGAGTGACAGAGAACAAAAACAGCACTGTGGTGGCTGCGGCAACTGAAAAAAATCTTATTTTAATCTGTGCAGCCAGTCAAAACTCCAGGGACCAATCAGAAGCCCTGCTGGGCAACTGCCCCATGTGGCCACACCCACTTTCTAAAAACATTGGGTGGACCTCTGGATTAAGTGAACATGAATCAAAATTACACAGAAGAAGAAGAGAAGAAGAGTTTGGATTTATACCCCGCCCTTCACTGCCCAAAGGCGTTTCAGAGCGGCTTACAAACTCCTTTCCCTTCCCCTCCCCACAACAGACACCCTGTGAGGTAGGTGGGGCTGAGAGAACTTCTGACAGAAACTGTCCTTGAGAGAACAGCTGCGCCAGAGCTTGTGACTGACCCAAGGTCACATCAGCAGGTGCAATTGGAGGAGTGGGGAATCAAACCCGGTTCTCCCAGATAAGAGTCCGCGCACTTAACCACTACACCAAACTGGCTCTCAGTTTGTCACAGAAGACACTGGACTATGTAAATGAGATTATACATGAAAAGCATAAACATTATCCCTTCTTCTTCTACCCAGAGATCCAGTTTGGTGTAGTGGTTAAGTGCACGGACTTTAATCTGGGAGAACCAGGTTTGATTCCCCACTCCTCCACTTGCACCTGCTGGATGACCTTGGGCAAGCCATAGTTCTCTCAGAGAGCCAGTTTGGTGTAGTGGTTAAGTGTGCAGACTCTAATCTGGGAGAACCGGGTTTGATTCCCCACTCTTCCACTTGCACCTGGCTGGATGGCCTTGGGCAAGCCATAGTTCTGATAAGAGCTGTTCTTGAAAAAGAGCAGTTTCTGTCAAGAGCTCTCTCAGCCCACCTACCTCACAGGGTGTCGGTTGTGGGGAGGGGAAGGGAAAGGAGATTGTAAACCACTCTGAGACACCTTTGGGTAGTGAAGGGCAGGGTATAAATCCAATCTCCTCCTCCTTCTCTTCTTCTTGAAAAAGATCAGTTTCTCTCAGAGCTCTCTCAGCCCCACCTCCTTCACAAGGTGTTTGTTTTAGGGAGGGGAAGGGAAAGGAGTTTGTAAGCCACTCTGAGACTCCTTTGGGTAGTGAAGAGTGGGGTATAAATCCAATCTCTTCTCTAATTTGGGAGAACCAGGTTTGATTCCCCACTCCTCCACTTGCAGCTGCTGGATGACCTTGGGCAAGCCATAGTTGTTGTTGCTCTTCTTCTTCTTCTAAAATGAAATGCAATTTCTAAAATTCTCACTAAACCTTTTCAGAAAAGAAAAGATAGTCTCACCAAAGATAAAATAGCCTCAACACGGCCCAGATTTTAGAGATCCAGGGCTTTTTAGGGTGTGTGGCTATGTGCATGAGCCTCACATAACTTTATTAAACTATCTAATTTGTTGTTTTTGTTTTTCTGGAGGCGTGAGGTTAGACACCTCGGAGCATTTCGAAGAATAATTGTTGCACACTCTGCTCCATTTGTTCTAGGATTGATTCGGGGCATAATGCCATTGATTCATATGTCGATCTTCTCAAGGCTGAAAACTGTAAGTTCATTAGAACAGTGGTGGGGAGGGGAGAAACACATGCTTGCCGATTTACCTAGACACCTAAAACCAAACTCTCAGGCCTACTGAATCCTAAACAGTAGTTTAAAATTAAAATCTGCAACACATGTATCTAGGGTCCTGAGGCCATTTGATGTATGTTGCCAACCTCCAGGTGCCACCTGGAGATTTTCTGCTATCACAATTTATCTCTAAGGCAACCAAATTTATTTCCCCTGGAGAAAATGGCTGCTTTGGAGGGTGGACTTTATGGCATTATACCCTGCTGTTGTCCCTCCTTTCCCCAAAACCTGCGTTCCCTAAGCTCCACCCCACAAATCTCCAGGTATTCCCCAACCCAGAGCTGGCTATTATTGTGGAGGTGGCTATTCAGATACTATTTAAGGTTTTAAAGGTCATTCGGCGTGGACTGGGGTTGTGATGTGGATGAAGGCAATGGCAAACCACCTCTGCTCATGTCTTGACATGGCTAAGGTCACCATGAGTTGGTTGTGACAACACATTCTCCTTCTCCTTCTCCCCTCCTACTTCTCCTTCTCCTTCTCCTTCTTCTCCATCTCCTTCTCCTTCTCCCCTCCTTCTTCTCCTTCTCCTCCTTCTTCTCCTTCTCCTTCTTCTCCTTCTCCTTCTCCCTCTTCTCCTTCTCCTCCTTCTTCTCCTTCTCCTTCTTCTCCTTCTCCTTCTCCTCCTTCTTCTCCTTCTCCTTCTTCTCCTTCTCCTCTCCTTCTTCTCCTTCTCCTTCTCCCCTCCTTCTTCTCCTTCTCCCCTCCTTCTTCTCCTTCTCCTTCTCCCCTCTTCTCCTTCTCCTTCTTCTCCTTCTCCTCCTCCTTCTCCTTCTCCTTCTCCTTCTCCCCTCCTTCTTCTCCTTCTCCCCTCCTTCTTCTCCTTCTCCTTCTCCCCTCTTCTCCTTCTCCTTCTTCTCCTTCTCCTTCTTCCTCTCCCTCCCCTCCTCCTCCTCCTTCTTAACTTGAGCCAGGTAACAAACTGGAAGGTCATTCTCCTTGGCCTTAACGCTGCCTCAATATGATTGTCTCAGCGAATTGTGTCCTAATCAAGATTTGGGCCTCTCCCTTTTGCATCAACTGAACTTTCCAATTCCTGGTCAACTGGGAAGGCACTCAAGTGGAACGTCATCCTCAATGTAACGTTAAATTGTTACCTGTTTAATGGCATCCGGATTATTATCCGTTAGCACCTTTTAATGTTGTAATTGTTTCATGGTTTTATGATTGTTACATTATTTATTGCTGTTTTTATTCTTCTGTAAGCTGCCCTGAGCCGGCCATGCCTGAGAGGGCAGGGTATAAGTTTGATAAATAAATAAACACCACCTGCAGTTTAAAGCGGTACAGTCCGTACTCCTTCAGGGCTCTGCCACCTTATTCCACCTAAGGTTGTCAGCTCCAGGTTCGGAAATTCCTGCAGATTTGGGGATCGAGTCTTGGGAGGGTGGGTTTTGGAGAGGGGTGGGACCAGAATGCCATAGAGCCCACCTTCCAGAGGAGCCATTTTCTCCAGGGGCAGTGATCTCTGTTGCCAGGAGACCAGTTTTATTTCCAGGAGATCTCCAGACCACGCCTGGAGGAGTGCAACCTTACTTCTACCTCATCCTCTTGCACGCTTCAACCAGGCCTTCGTGTCTGCACATCGATCTTCAAGCATGGGACCCGGTTCATCCTTTCTCCCACGCCGTCCCAGTTTCTATCACATGATCGTTCTTTGAGAAGAATACTTTACACCTATGCATCTTCCTCACTTTCCGTGCATTTGGCAAACATAAATAAATGTGCACAGATTTGTTACTCTTTCCCCTATCCAGGTGCTACCTGAACAAGCTCCTTTTTAACGACCCTGAAATCTGACATCATACCTCCTTCTGCTGCAAAATAATAAGCTAAAATGGAAATCACTTTGCAGATTTTTTAAAAAATGTCTAGCTTGACCTTTCCTTTAATATATATATATATATATATATATATATATATATATATATATGTGCATATATATATATAAAGGAGCCTTTAGTATTAGAAGAATGTAGTTCTTTTTGCTCTCTGAGCTTTAGGGCTGCTTGAGGCATATATATTTTTTGGGGGGGAGGAGGGGCATTGCTATTGCTCAATGGCATTTATTTTCTATAAAAGTAAAGCTGAACGGGACACAAAAAGGAGGGGTAATCAGCAAGGCATACTTGCCCGGCTTACCAGGGCATTCCATTTGCATCATATATTACATAGTATATTCTAATCAGAACAGTCGATGTTTGAATGTTTGATGCCGGGACAGGTTTCTGTGAGGGGCTCGTCTGACAGGACGGAAAATGAGCAGCCCTTCATTGAGCAATCAAGTGCCAGGATGGGAATCTTCATCACAGAACTCTCCAATGCTCTCTTCACACATTTTGGAGTATACCAGCTGGCTCTGGGTTCTCCACCCGGTGTAGGCTTGCCAGTCTCCAAGTGGGCAACAAACACACGGGAAACACAGCAAGGTTTATTTATTTATTTATTTATTTCTTCAGCTTATATCCTGCTCGAACCCCCGAAGGGGTCTCTGAGCGGCTTACAGTTACTCTTTCAATCCTATCTAAGGCCACATAGACATTTGGGAAGGGACTGCCCTACCGGCACCCCGTGGAGTGAGTGTTCTTTCCATCCTGGATCGGCTCAGTTTCAGTAGGTCCCTCCGGCGCGTGGTTCTGTGTCAGCGCGACTTCTGGCTCTGTCCTTCGACTCCGCCGTGCCTGCGCCTCTCCGCTCCCCGCGCCGTTCTGGTTCCGCCTTCCGCCGTCCGGAGTTCTGCGTCGCCTGATGTTCGGCATCTTGCCGCTCGCCGTTGCCGTTGCCGGTACTCCACTACCCCCATGAGAGGGGAGGAGGGTGATCCCTGCCATCTAAGGTAGGTACCCATTTCATCTACTCGCTTTTGTTGTTATTTTATACAGCTTTCAAACTGCTGGGTAGATGGGAGCTGGGACTTGGGCCAGGCGCTCACCCTGACTGCGGCGGGATTCGAACAGCCATAGTGGCTGTTTGTAGATGTTACCAGCAGGCTATTAGTTGCCTGCGCCACCGCAAGGTTGAGCAAACATGGGAAAACACCGTGCTAGATATGCTTCTATAGAGTTGGTTGACTTGTGCATTGTAGCATTGTGAGCTTTGGTTCCAGGAAAAATAATTTGCCTGAAGAAGAATTCCTCGAAACACACAATTTTTGCCAGGGAGGCATCTTGCTTTGATGCTCACTGTATCTCTTTTCGGAAAGCAAAACAACCTACAACACTGGCATTGACGACTGCTGCATCTCTCATCAGTCTCTCATTAGAAAGCAAGAGAGTCTACAGCAGGGGTCCTCAAACTACGGCCCGCGGGCCACATGCGGCCCGCCGAGGACATTTATGCGGCCCGCCGAGTGTTTATGCCCACCCACCCCCCGCCCGGAGCCGTCTCCTCCTCGAGGAGCGCAGCAGCAGCGCCCCACGGCCTCTTTCTTCCTCCAGCAGGCCTGGGCGGCAAGAGCGCCCAGGAGCTGAGGAGGAGGAAGGGGTGAGCAGGCTGGTCTTGGGGGGAGGGGACGAACGCGGCGGCGGGGCGAGCAGGCTGGTGGGGGGAGGGGGCGAACGCGGCGGCGGGGCGAGCAGGCTGGTGGGGGGAGGGGGCGAACGCGGCGGCGGGGCGAGCAGGCTGGTCGTGGGGGGAGGCGGCAAACGCGGCGGCGGGGCGAGCAGGCTGGTCGTGGGGGAGGGGGCGAATGCGGCGGCGGGGCGAGCAGGCTGGTGGGGGGGAGGGGCGAACGCGGCGGCCCTCCAACGGTCTGAGGGACGGGACAGTGAACTGGCCCCCTGTTTAAAAAGTTTGAGGACCCCTGGTCTACAGCATTGAATCCTGTCTACATGTTTTATCTCGGTAGCTGTGGACTTTTCTACAAGATATATATTGTTCTTTAGGTCTTTGCTATCAATGTACTACAATTAATAAGATGCACTAGGGTCTTTATTGTATATTTAAATATATGATTTAAACGAATATATGAAGGCATAGTAGCATATCAGTATTGTGTGTTCTGTTCTAGCACGGGGCTTTTCCACATTTGCTCAGCCTCCAAGTGGGGCCTGGAGATCTACTGCTATTACAACTGATCTCCATGCAACAAGAGGTAGGGTTGCCAACCTTCAGGTGGGGCCTGGAGATCTCCTGCTACTGCAATTGATCATCAGATGACAGAGTTCAGTTCTCCTGCTGCTTTGGAGGGTGGAATCTATGGCATTGTACCTTGCTGAGGTCCAGGGCTATTTTTGGGCAGGAACACACAGGAATAGAGTTCTGGCTGGCTTCCGAGTTGGCCATGCCGACAGCCTCCCCCCCCTCGGGTTCCCCAGGTGCCTCGCAAGCTGCAAGGCACTTGGGGAAGCCAAGCCGATCCAGGGAGGGAAGGCAGTTTAAACTGCCTCCCCTCCTCAGGCACCTGGGGAAGCCGATCCAGAAACTGCCTTCCTTCCCTTGGGTTCCCCATGTACCCGGCAAGCCGCGGGGCACCTGAGGAAGCCAATCCTGGGAGCGAGCTGCACGGTCAGGGGCGTGGCCTAATATGCTAATGAGTGTCTGCTGTTGGGTGTGGCCTGTTATGCTAATGAGGTCCTGCTGGCTTTTTCTACAAAAAGAGCCCTGCCGAGGTCCCTCGACCCCTGAAACCTCACACTTCCAAGGCTCTACCCCCCCCCCAAAAAAAACCCTCCAAGTATTTCCCAACCCAAAGCTGGCAATCCTAAACAGAGGTCAGTTCCCCTGGAGAATATGGCTGCTTTGGTGGGTGGACTCTATAGCATTGTACTCCATTGAAGTCCCTCCCCTCCCCAGATCCTGCCCTCCCAAGGCTCCACCCCCAAATCTCCAGATATTTTGCAACCCAGAGCTGACCACCCTAAGTGTAAGATAGAGTAGCCAGCCTCCAGGTGGGGCCTGGGGAACCCCCGCTTTTACAACTGCTCTTCGGCTGACAGGGATCAGCTCTCCTGGAGAAAATGGCCGCTTTGAACTCAATGGCATTATACCATGCTAAGGTCCCTCCCCTCCCCTCTCCAAGCTCCACCCTCTCCTGGATCCGTTCCCAAAGTCTCCAGGTATTTCCCAACCCAGACCTGGCTACCCTAGTATAAGACAATCAGATGTGACTTGTGCGTTCTCTTCAGTTCCTGATTGTGTTGTACCCAATTAGGATCAGGACGACAGTGCCCGGGGAGAAAACACATGAAGCAGTCTTATGTTGAATCAGCCCCTTGTTCAATCAGTGTCACTACTGACTACTGAGACTGGCAGCGGCTCTCCAAAGTCTCAGATAGAAGTCTTTTGCATCACCTACTACCTGGTCCTTTCAACTGGAGATGCTGAGGATTGAACCTGGGACCTTCTGCATTCCGAGCAGAGGCTCTTCCACTGGGCCACAACCATCCCTTGGGACTCCGGCCTTCCTTCCTGCATCATTTCCCCAGCCTGAAACAATCCAGGGGATGGGTCTGTTGGAGAAAGCCATATGTATTCCAGGGAACACCCAAACATTTCGCTCCTGGGTCTGTCTCAGGTTGGAAAAATGGTGCTGAACATGGCACCTTCTGCATACAAAGCACATGCTCTGCCATGGACCCATTACCCCTCCCTTGTTGTCACTGCAGTCTGCTTCTCCATCCCATGAAGAAAGTTTAGTATGAATAAGGTTGTGTGAACAACCAATGGTCATTTCATGACTGTGGCTATTCTTTTCCCAGAAGCCCCGGTCAACAATATGGCGGCTGATGCTTTACATGTACTGCCTTATTCACACATGAAGCTGCCTTGTATTGAATGAGACCCAGGGCTTTTTTTGTAGAAAAGGTCTCATCAGGGCTATTTTTGGGCAGGAACACACAGGAACGGAATTCTGGCTGGCTCCTGAGTTGGCCACGCCCTGCAGGAACTTATTAGACTAATAGGCCACACCCATCAGCAGAAACTCATTAGTATGTTAGGCCATACCCCCATGTTACCAGAAGTGTGGTCATCCAGCCACACCCACCTTTTGCTTCTTATTCTGTTTATCTTGTTTGTTGTCGAAACCCAGGGTTTTGAGGGTTTTTTTGTAGCAGGAACTCATTTGCGTGTCAGGCCACACACCCCTAATGGAGCCAATCCTAATGAGAATTCTGCTGTTGGGTGTGGCCTATTGTGCTAATGAGTTCCTGCAGGGCGTGGCCAACTCAGGAGCCAGCCGGAATTCTGTTCCTGTGTGCTCCTGCCCAAAAATAGCCCTGATGAGACCTTTGGTCCATTGAGGTCAATATTGTCTACTCAGACTGGCAGCATCTCTCTGGGGATGCAGGTAGAGGACTTTCCGTCTCACCTACAACCTCATCCTTAACTGGAGATGCTGAGGAATTGAACCGGGGACCTTCTGCACGCAAAGCAGAAACATTGCCACTGAGCCACAGCCCCTTCCTTTGTCAACACGACCTAGCTCACTAGTCACAAAGGACCTCTTGTTTTTGACTATCTGCCAGGCAGGGAGATATCATACATTTGGCAAGCTGGAATATACAGCTTGATGGGTCATGGGTTCTACATGATGACATGCAGGAATCCGACCACGTAAACCACCCTTGAATCGGCCCCTCTCGACAAAACGCCCCCCCCCGAACATTACAGACTTCCTCTACCATAAAACAGAACGGCCTGTCACTCTGAAACCTGGTGCCACCGTTATTTCAAAATGCAGTCTTAAAAAAAGACCATTATATCTTCCCCCCGGATCTCTGCGTACTTTGTACTGCTTTATCCCCGGGGGAGGAGGAATGAATGGAAGGTGATTCCCTTCCAGATGCCTCGGCAATATGGTAACGTTCGCTTATCTCCTTTTGAGTGAGCTGTCAGAGATCAGGCCTTCTGCTTGAGTGGTTCCATATCACTCTTACACGAAGAGTTAATGGCAGTCGGGATCCCATTCTGCGCCAAAAGTCTTTGCTCTACCCTTCAGTGCTCTGGCACCATAGGAGTGCCGGGCGACCCTTTTGTGTTCAAAGTTGTTTTTGTGTGCTAACAAAATTGTTATTTTCCGGTGGGTTTTGGAGGGGGCTGAAACCGTTTGCAAGTTTCATGCTGTGGGCCTAGCAAACTTCAAAGCAACCTCTCTGCTGAAAGAACTTCAGAGATGGAAGAATTATGAATGAAATCACTATTACTGCATGTGTGTATGTATGTATGCATGTATGTGTATGTATTATTTAATTGCCAGTGTGGTGTAGTGGTTAGGAGCACAGACTCCAGTCTGGGAGAACTGGGTTTGATTCCACATTCCTCCACTTGCAGCTGCTGGTGTGACCCTGGGTCAGTCACAAGTTCTTTCAGAGCTGTTCTTTCAATGGCAGTTCTCTCAGAGCTCTCTCAGCCCCGCCAACCTCACAGGGTGTCTGTGGTGGGGAGGGGAAGGGAAAGGAGATTGTAAGCCACTCTGAGACTCCTTCGGGTAGTGAAGGGCGGGGTATAAATCCAATCTCCTCCTCCTCCTCCTCCAAGTCCTGAAGGTCTTGTTGGTTGGCCACGGTGCAACTCTATAGTACACTGTTAGTACACTATATAGTATGCCATCTTGACTCCTGTAAGATGATTACCATCACTAGCACTTTAAGTATTAGATTGTTTTAATGTCTTAATGTTAATGTTTAAATGTTTTAACCTTTGTATACAGTTTTATGGTACTGGGTACCAATTGATGTAAGCCACCCTGGGCCTGTTCACAGGAAGGGCAGGGCATGATTGAAAGAATAAATAAATAAACAAACAGGATAGTGGAGTAAATGGACCACTGGCCTGATCCAGCCCGCCTGCCCTCAGGTTCTTAATGATTTCCACCCATCTGGCAATCTAACCCTCTTCCTCCCTCTTCCAGTCCACTACCACCACCTATTGTTAGCCCGGCCTCATGTCAATAATTGCCTTCCGTTTTCAGTCGAAACCCCATCCCCGTCATCTTTAAGAGTCTACGCCGGACCTCTGGGTTCGAAAGCGCCGAGCAAAAGTTATGCGTGAACAACACTCGATCTGTCTGGGGTTGAAAAGTTCTAGCTGTCCTTCCTGTCTCCCGCAGACGGCATGAGAAATTAGGGTTGAATGGCTAGGCCAATTTTCAGGCAAGGGGGGAGCAGAGAATGCCCACGGAGGTCAGCCAGAAACGGGAGCCTGTTCAGTCTCTGCTCCCTGGGTGATATTCAATAACTCTTTTTGGCCTTTATACTGTAGAGTGTAGACTCATTTGCTCAATTTGGGGTGACAGCAGAAGGGTTTGTCAGAACATAGCCAGGGTTTTAAATGAGGGCAGCTTTCGGAGTCAGTAGGAAACATCCTTTATCGTAACAACAGGGGGGCACGAACATGCGAGGCCTCTTGGCAGCCACGGTATAAATCGAGTCCTTAATAATTTTTTTTTAGGGGCTTTGAGGGCCTGACCTAGACCGTGTGGAAGGAATGTTCGCTTCCCCCCCCTTTGACGGTCTGATTTCCTGCTTCGCGTTTGGAGGACTCATCTGGACCCGGTGCTGAAGAAAGTTGACATCAATTACATGGGAAAAAACCAAGCTGGCCTCTGAGAAAGGGGGCTAGCAAAAATAAAACTAAAAATCCTTGCTAAAAGCTGGAAGGGGGGGGAGGACCCCTCAACAAAGGGAAGAGAGGACGGAACAGAACGCAACACACCCTTTTTGTTTTGTTTTGTTTTGTTTTTTGGCGGTTTTGGGGGCTTTTTTTTTACACTTTCAAGGATTCCACCATCTCCACAACATCTTCCCTTCTCCGCCTCTCCCGTTAGAGGTCCACCCGCGTTCCTTTGATACACAGAGACTGAGGAGGCGTCTCTGAAAATTAATTCTCCATCTAAGGTCTCTCAAAAACTAAAAAGAATCCCTTTTCCTCCTCTTCCCCCTCCCCCCATCCCCATTTACTAATTAAGCTGTTTTAAAGCCATTTGTAAAGCTAAATAAACATACCCAGGAGATGGTGTCATTTTAGAAGCTTTGGGCTTTTATTATGTTGTCGGAGGGGGTCTATTATTATTATTTTACTCCTTCCCACCCCAAAGTGCTTAATTTACCACAGCGTCCACCCCTTCCCCTTCCCTCCCTCCCTCCCTCGGCCTCTCTAAGCTTTCATCCCGGTAATATGAATGAGTGCCTTTGGATAGTTAAGAAAATAAATAATAAAACTGACAGAGCTGTAAAGGGGAGGACTGGGCTTTGACTGTGAGGGTAACTCGCAAGCAGCTGTTACATCTTCTATGTCAATAATCCTTGTATTAAACAGTCGTTAAGCACTCAGTTACATGATAGATCATAATAGCTCTGTGTAAACCTATCATGTAAATCTGTATTAAGTGCTCTTCTTGCGTGTGTGAGAGAGGATTGAGCCTTCTGCACCAGTTGGCCAGAGCCAGTGTTCAGTGGTGATCTGAAGGACAATCTTTCTACTTTGGCTTGACAAGTAGCCCTTCAGAGCAATCAAAGGCCTGGCACGGATTTATCTCTTATCCTGTTTACTGTCTTTCCGCAGTAATGTTATAATAATGTGCAGCTTGATGAGCATAACACAGGGGTCCCCCAACTTTTTAGAGCCTTTTGGCTTCTTTGGAATTCTGACACAGGTTGGTGGGCACACGGACAAAATGGCCGCCACAGAATGTCCGGGAGTGAGGTAGCTCTAACAGTAACTCTTCAGTATTCCGGGCAGCAGCTCTGTCAAACAGAATGGCCTTTTAAAATGAATGTACTGTTTTAAAATACGTCCCTGCAAATACCCATGGCTTGCCTTCAGCCACGTAGTGAAGATTCTTTACACCATGGTGGCTACTGCTCCCAAAGCAACATTTTTGAGACGACACTAAGCATGAATTAGTGCATCAGTTAGACCACAATGCAGGTGAAGTTTGCCGCACGCTTCAGTCCCACATGTGTATTGTTAAAAAAAACAACATGGGAAAAATAAGCAATCTCGGGGCTCAGTGTTTGTACAGTGGTGTCAAGATTCTTTGTGTGTGGTGTGTTTATCACTACACAGAAGAATCTATACCACCACCACACCACCACACAGAAAACAACCTTTGGCGCAGACAAACATTCTCATGTGCTCTTGATCGTATCAAGGCTGGTGTTTTTGTTTCGTTTCCTTTTTCTCCAGTGAGCATGTGTTTAGCAGTCACGGCGAAGAAGCGGAAGGGTCCGAAATAGCGTAAAATTTGCGTGCTCCTTGAATTAGTTTTAGAAGTTCTGCTAGTTAAAGGAGGAAAAGAGAGAAATTCTGGAAGCTTGAGAGTACATAATGTCCCCACCCGTCACTTCTTTAGTACTGAATTTATTTTTAATATGAAGTTATCTAAATGACATCCTACACTGATTGGGGTATTTGTGTGTTAACCTTTTAAATTAAAGTAAATTTCATTTTTTTTTTTTAAGACAACTGAGACTGAAGCACTAGTGGAACGTCTGTGTTTCCTGTGGCTTTGGATATACATCCAACCGGTTGGCGCGATAAACCCTCACATTTAGGTTTTGGCAAACCGTTACAATTCTGCGTTCTTGAAATCTGAAAATTAAAGAACTGCGTGGTCCTTCCCAGTCTTTCTGGGGATACCATCCGGATCTCGAAAGTGAGGGAAACGTACCCTGAAAAGTCGCTCGAAAGAAATCAGAGCTGTCAAGGCGGGAGTGTTTTGTTGCGACAGGGAGAAAGCGAGGGACATTGAGTTAACAAAATAGTTACAGATGGGTTGCTCCGATCTGACTTCCCCCGCGTTATTGTCCCCCCGTCTGTTTTGCTGGCATTCATTTGCATTCAAGCACAAAGGGGCACTGTGGGAGACTGTGCTCAGCCTCTCATAGGACTTTGCTCTTTCAAGAGGCCGGGCTGTCCAAAACATCAATATTTTTCATTACACTTCACTTCAGGAACCAACACAAATCTGTTACTTCAATACAATGTGCAGCCTGGAGAGATATTTTTACTTTGAATAAAACTTGGGGAAGGCTGGGGGGGGGAAGCTATGGGATACAGCCTTCCTCCCCCACCCCATATGGAAGCAAGGGCCAGAGAATTTTTTTGTGTGGAAACACAGGGGCTGCTTCTAAGAGGGCAAGATGGTGGCTGTTCCTTGCCTCATCCACTTGCATTTGTATTGTCTGAAGTGATAGCTTTAATGTTGTTATCAATTTAGTGATTTTCTGCCTCATGTGAAAGGGTGTTTTTAGGCACTGGGCACTGGGTATTGTGAAACACAACATCTTCTCACGCTGCTATGTCACCTTGAATGTGGCAAAAGTTATATACCAAATCTTAAAGCCCATAGCAACATGGAATCCCCCATATAACAAGCAATCCAACATTGTACGAAATAAAGATTAACCCAGTGAAAGAAAAACATTGTTATCAGTGAAGCACATTCTAGTAAGTGCATATATAAGCTGGTGTACATCAGGAGGCCTGGAGCATTGTTTAGCAGCCAGTGTAAGAAAAGAATGTACGTTAGGAAGACGCTTCCCTCTGGTAGAAATACGTGAGCCCAGGCTAGAACATCACATCCAATATTGTAGCTGGAACCAATTGGGAGACATGAATTGGTTCTGTGAAAGGAAGTCTAAAATGAGACACCCAAAAAAACCCCCAAAAAACTTTGCATTTGTGTCCTTTATAAAGTTTACATCTCCGCTACCTGGCATTACATTTTATGACACACGTGGCCCGGCCCAACAAGGTCTCATTTATATCAGATCCAGCCCTCATAACAAATGAGTTTGACACCATTGTTATACCTTCCGCTACCATAAGCATTTTTTTTTCTTTTTGTGTGTCATTTTCTACCGCAAGATAGATTGGAACTTGGCTTGGGGTACGCATATACCCCCAAGATGCAATACTTTTCATCAGAGTCCATTCGCCGGGTTAAGGAACATCAGGTATCAGTTTTATGTGTAAGTCCATATGCTAATTATAGCTGCTGTTTTCCCCACCACCAAGAAAGAATTGTATTAATTATTCTGCTTGGGAAGGCATGAAACATTTTTTTTAAAAAAAAGTTCTGAACAACAGAATAAATACAATTATAAGTGATCTGCATAAGGCACATCTGGGCATACTTGAATTCACCCAGGAATAAATGACATATTGTATAATTAACACTCTGCAGCCATAATTTGTGCACGAAACGTGCGTTTGTGCTAAGGTGGGAGCACAGCTTTGGTAACCATTGGGGGGAAAAAAGCACCAACTAGATCCAGGCAATTCAGGTCTGAAACAGTTTGGATTAGGGTTGTCAGCCCAGATCTGGCAGCCCCCAGCACACTTAGAATCAAAGAAGAAGAAGAAGAAGAAGAAGAAGAAGAAGAAGAAGAAGAAGAAGAAGAAGAAGAAGAAGAAGAAGAAGAAGAAGAAGAAGAAGAAGAAGAAGAAGAAGAGGAGGAGGAGGAGGAGGAGGAGGAGGAGTAGTAGTTTGGATTTATACCCCGCCCTTCACTGCCCAAAGGCATCTCAGAGTGGCTTACAAACTCCTTTCCATTCCCCTCCCAAAAACAGACACCCTGTGAGGTAGGTGGGGCTGAGAGAACTCTAACACAAACTGTCCTTGAGAGAACAGCTGTGCCAGAGCTTGTGACTGACCCAAGGTCACATCAGCAGGTGCAAGTGGAGGAGTGGGGAATCAAACCCGGTTCTCCCAGATAAGAGTCCTCGCACTTAACCACTACACTAAACTGGTGGAAGGGATCTCCAGGGTCATCTAGTCCAACCCCCTGCACAATGCAGGAAATTCACAAGCACCTCCCCTCCACACCCCCAATGATGCCTGCCCCATGCCCAGAAAAGAGGGCAGGACCCTCCCGGATCCCCGGCCAGACTGGCCTGGAGAAAAATTGCTTCCTGACCCCAAAGTGGTGATCAACATTTCCTTGGGCACAAGAACTAAGCACTGAGGCAGTCCTTCCTGTCCTTTCTCTCATGGTCTGCCTAAGTTCACAGAATCAGCATTGTTATCTGATGTCCATCCAGCCTCTTTTTAAAAACTTCCAAAGAAGAAGAGCCCACCACCTCCTGAGGAAGCCCGTTCCACTGAGGAACCACTCTGTCAGGAAGTTCTTCCTGATGTTTAGCCGAAAACCCTTTTGATTTAATTTTAACCCATTGGTTCTGGTCCATCCTTCTGGCGCAACAGAAAACAACACACCCACCATCCTCTATCTGTCAGCCCTTCAAGGACTTGAAGGTGGTTATCATATCACCTCTCAGTCGTCTCCTCTGTGGGCTAAACATTCCCAGCTCCTTCAGCCTTTCCTCATAGGACTTGTTCTCCAGACCCCTCACCGTCTTCGTTGCCCTCCTCTGGACATGTTCCAGCTTGTCTATGTCCTTCTTGGCGGAGGGGACAGGACTCCTGACTATTGGGTGCTGAGCCAATGCTTCAGCATGACTTCCAAGGTGAAACTGGAAGTGATGTCATCGTGGAAGGCGAAAGTTTCAGGAGATTCTAGAGTGTCAGCCCAATGTGGTGACATCACTTCCAGGCTCGTACCTGAAATGATGTTGGAGCATCACTGCGACACTGATTCCCCTCCACCCACACCAGTTTTGCTCCCACTGTCCCAGCAAGCAGCAGTGGGTGCAGGAGAGCCCAGAACAGGAGGAAACCTCACCGGCTTAGCCTGGACCCTGGGTGTTCCCGCAGGCAATCCTAAGGATTGTTACCCTGTCGAGCCCTTTGATTTTCAAGAGTGCAACTCTGCTCAGGATTGTACTGTTGCTCTGGCTCCAGAGGACAAGATCTGCTGAAGGGGTTTTGCAGTAGTCTTTTGGCTCACACAGAAAGCCAGGTGGCCTGTATGAGAGTTGCCAGCTTCCAGGAGGGGCCTGGAGGTCTCTCGGAATTGCAACTGATCGCCGGAAGACAGAGATCAGTTCACCTAGAAACTATGGCTGCACTGGAGGGTGGATCCTGTGGCATTAGACCCTGCTGAGGTCCCCTGCCCAGCTCCACTCCCGAGTCACCAGGAATTTCCCAACATGGCGGACAAGTTCCCCTACCTACAGAAAATAGCTGTACCTACACTTACACCTAGGGGACAAGTTCGCCTACAGAAAATGGCTGCTTATAGAGGGTGGACTCTGTGGCGTTATACCTTGCTGAACTCCTTCTCCTCTCCAAGTCCTGCCCTCCCTAGGCTTCATCTCCCGCCCCCCCCAAATCTCCAGGAATTTCCAAAACTAGAGTTGCCAACTCTAGTCTGTGCTCATAGCAGGGCCTTCTCTGTGGTTGCTCCAGGAATTTCGAATATGCCGGTCACAAATGGATCACTACCAAGCAACATGCATACACACACACACACACACACGGGTTGCAAGTTGTCATAGCGGGAGATCTCGAGGTGCCACCTAGTGGTTGGCAACTTTCACACACACACACACACACACACACAAACACCACCTCCATTTCTAGTTCAGCTGCTCCTTAATGCTCCAGAGAGCCAGTCTGGTGTAGTGGTTAAGTGTGCGGACTCTAATCTGGGACAACCGGGTTTGGTTCCCCACTCCTCCACTTGCAGCTGCTGGATGACCTTGGGCAAGCCATAGTTCTCTCCAGGACAGTTCTCAAGAGAGCTCTCTCAACCCCACCTACCTCACAGGGTGTCTGTTGTGGGGAAGAGAAGGGAAAGGAGTCTGTAAGCCGCTCTGAGACTCTGAGTGAAGTCCAAGGGGTATAAGTCCAATCTCCTCCTCCTCCTCCTCTTCTTCTTCTTTCTCCAGGCCTTTTTTGTTTGCTTGTTTCTCTCCCTCTTGTCCGATTTTGGCCACTTCCCTGTCACAGGCGTCAACAGGGAGTTGCGAATCCTGTTCTTTTGCTTTCAAGGTTCCCCGCTCGGCTTCTGAAATGCGAAGGAAAGCTCTTTTGCTTCCCTGAGCTTCCCCAGAAAGGCCCTTCTCCTGTGATGTTACCTGTAAATAGCCCAAGAACTTTGACACGGGCTCCGCAGGACGGTGTTTAAAACAGCCTCTCATTGAGAGGCCCCTGCTGCCTGTTAAACAGCTCTAATGGCATTAGCCCCAGGCCGGAGGGACAAAAACCCCAAAGAGTCTCTTATGTCAAGGGAAAGAAGCTAATCTCTAATACTAGAAACTAATCTCTTGATCTGATCTCGGAGGATTCTGTTGTTTTTGTTCAGGGCAAGGCCCGGGTGGGGATCGCTCCCAGCGAAAGCTGGGGCCGCAGATAGCGGGGATGATGAGTTACAGATGTTTCTCCCAAATCGGTACCCATTGTCCTAGTACTGTAATGGGGTTGCCAACTGGCCCAGAGGGGGAAATGCCGTGTCCCTTTAATAGAGGCTTAAGGTGTGGAAATGGGCAGCTGAAGGTTCTTGTAGCTTGGAGGTAAGTCATGTCCCATGAATTCTCTATTAAAGGAACGGGGCTTTTTGTTTTTTGCTTTTTTTGCTCCATGCTGTTTGGTGTAGTGGTTTAAGTGCGCGGACTCCAATCTGGAAGAACCAGGTTTGATACCCCACTCCTCCACTTGCAGCTGCTGGATGACCTTGGGCAAGCCATAGTTCTGATAAGAGCTGTTCTTGAAAAAGAGCAGTTTCTGTCAGAGCTCTCTCAGCCCCGCCTACCTCACAGGGTGTCTGTTGTGGGGAGGGGAAGGGAAAGGAGTTTGTAAGCCGCTCTGAGACACCTTTGGGTAGTGAAGGGCGGGGTATAAATCCAATCTCTTCTCTTCTTCTTCTTGGCAGCATGGATTCTTTAGCTGCAGTGTAGCAGATAGATCTTAAATCTCGGCCAAGGACACCCAGGTTCAAATTCCTCCACAGCCATGGTAATTTTGGGGCAGTTCCTGTCCTCAGCCTACCACACAGGGTTATTGTGAAGATCTTTTTTTTTTTTTTTTTTTGCTCCAAGCAGTTGGCAGCTACCTTGCAGGCAGTGCTCCCTTTAAGCTGAGCCAGTGTGAGCTAGCTCATGGTTTTTTTTAGCCTCCGTCTCACACGGAGAGTGGCTCAAGTGGTTAAGATGCTGAACTGCAGGCTGTGGAAGGTCAGTAGTTCAGCAGTTCAAGACCCGGGTGCCGCAAGACAGAGTGAGCTCCCGTCTCTGGTTCCAGCTCCTGCCAACCTAGCAGTTCAAAAGCAAGAAATTGCAAGTAGATAAATAGGTACCACTCCAATGGGAAGGTAACAGCGTTCCGTGCGCCTTGGTGTTTAGTCATGCCACCCACATGACCACGGAAATGTCTTCGGACAGCGCTGGCTCTTCGGCTTTGAAACGGAGATGAGCACTGCAACCCTAGAGTCGGATTCGGCTGGCTTTCGAGCAAGGGAACCTTTACCTTTAGCACACATTTTTGTCTTAGCTCAGGAAGGGATGGCTCCAGAACAAACTAATTCAGGGAGGAGCCAAATCGCCCGCTCACAACTTGAATGCCGGTTGCTCACCGAGTAGATTTTTTTGCTCACAAGACTCCACAGCTTAGGGGGAGCATTGCGCACAGGGTGTCTATTGCGGGGAGGGGAAGGGAAAGGAGAGTGTAAGGCACTCTGAGACTCCTTCGGTTAGTGAAGGGAGGGGTATAAATCCAATCTCTTCTTCTTCTCCTCCTCTGTTCAGCTTCAGTGTAGCTGCTAGGACTTGAATTTCAACCAAGGGCAACCGGGTTCATGTTCCTCCTCAGCCATGAAATTTTGGACCGGTTACTATCTTCAGCACAAGTGACATCACTCAGGCTACACACCTTGGCAAATTGAATCCCGGGTTGCCAACTCCAGGCTGGGAAATTCCTGGACACTTGGAGAGTGAATCCAGAGGAGGGCAGTGATGCTTCCCCTAAGCTGTGGAATTTTGTGAGCAAAAATCCCACTTTGCGAGCCGCTAGCAATTAAAATTGTGAGCGAGCGATTTGGTGACTGCATAAATCAGTTTACATAACATAAGAACATAAGAGAAGCCAATGTTGAATCAGGCCAATGGCCCATCTAGTCCAACACTCTGTTACACAGCGGCCAAAATATACCAGGTGCCATCAGGAGGTCCAGCAGTGGGGCCAGGACACTAGAAGCCCTCCCACTGCTGCCCCCTCAAGCACCAAGAATAGAGTGCATCACCTGCCCCAGACTGAGAGTTCCCATCTATACCCTGTGGCTAATAGCCACTGATGGACTTCTGCTCCATATGTTTATCTAATTCCCTCTTGAAACTGTTCATGCATGTAGCCGCCACCACATCCTGTGGCAGTGAAGTTTGGCTCTGGAGCCATCCTTCCTCAGCAAAGACAAAGATACGTGAGCCGGAGGCTAAAAAACCCCTGCGAGCTAGCTCACACTAACTCATCTTAGAGGGAACACTGGAGGGCAGAGTTCGAAAAGACGCCTCGGGGCGCCATCGAGCCCACGTTCAGAAGCTGCCATTCCCTCCTGGAGAACTGGTCCTCCAATCTGGAGATCAGTCATAATTCCGGGACTCCAGGATTACTCAGCAAAAGCGTAAATGAATTGGCAGTGGCCGGTTTTCACTAACAGCACAGCAAGTCAATACTTATGCGACTGTGAGATCTCTGTAGTGCAGCCAGGGTGGTATCATGGTGAGAGGGGCAATTATGGGCTGAAGAGGCCCGGGAGCCAGCTGTGAAGCTAATTGAGTGGTCTTGGACCAACCACAGTGTTTCTCAGCCTAACTAATCTCACAGTTGCAGTGAGGATAAAATGGAGGAGGGGAGTGCCGGGCACATGGCTCTGAACTGGACTTTAGCATCCTTGGGAGGAGGAGGAGGAGGAGGAGGAGGAGGAGGAGGAGGAGGAGGAGGAGGAGGAGGAGATTGGATTTATACCCACTTGGAGTCTCACAGTGGCTTACAATTTCCTTCCCTTCCCCTCCCCATGTCACAGATCGGGGTGCGGGGCCAGGCAAGAGTGAGGAAATCAAGGCACAGTCCGGGGTCAAGAGCCAGTCAAACCAACCAATCAGGGAAACCAAGTCCAAAGCACAAGGCAGAGTGGGGTGGTCAAGGTACAGCCCAAAGGTAAGACCCAAGCCAACAAACCAACCAGGGAAACCAAGTCCAAAGAACCAGGCAAAAGCGGGATGGTCGAGGTATAATCCAAAGCACAAACCGTTAGAGTCATCAGTAAGCCAGAGATCCCGAGAGTCAAGAGTCAGGGAGTCAAAGGTTCGAGGTGCAGGTTTAAGCATAGTCGTGCACAGGGCTCTTTTTATAGAAAAAGCCCAGCAGGAACTCATTAGCATAAGAGGCCACACCCACCAGCAGAAACGTATTAGCCTATTAGGCCACACCCCTGAGATCACAGGTCATTCGCATATTAGGCCACACCCCATGTTACCAGAAGTGTGGTCATCCAGCCACACCCACCTTTTGCTGCTTATTCTGTTTACCTTGTTTGTTGTCAAAACTCAGGGCTTTTTTGGTAGCAGGAACTCCTTTGCATGTAAGACCACACAGCCCTAATGTAACCAGTCCTAATGAGTTTCTGCTGTCCGGTGTGGTCTATTATGCTAATGAGTTCCTGCTAGGTGTGGCCAACTCGGGAGCCAGCCGGAACTCCGTTCCTGTGTGTTCCTGCCCCAAAATAGCCCTGGCCATGCAAGCTGAGGTCAAGGAGCCGAGGAAGTCAAGACAGGAACCAGGAATCAGGAACACAAGTGAGGAGGTGCAAAGCTTTGTCAAAGTGACCAGTTGCTGGCACGACTTGTCAGCAAGAGCTGCTGGCAATTAGGGTGCCCCAAGCACATCCCGGCTCCTGCTAATACTCGGGAGTGAAAGAGCATCTGTTGCGCATGCGTGCCTCTTGCCGCCAGGCTGCCATGTCCCGTTGGTGCTGTTCTCTCAAATGGGAAACCGGTGGAGGCGAATCGGGGGGAGTGCTGACCAGGCGAGCATCTCCCTCAGCTGTTGCTGGAGCAGCCTCCGAACTCTCGGCTCTGTCAGGTGTGGGATTTTCCAGCATTGGGAGCTCATCCCCGACAGCACCTAGCTCCTCCACTGGAGCCATGTGCTCGGACTCAGCAGGAGCTGTGACACCCCACAACAGACACCCCATGAGGTAGGTGGGGCTGAGAGAGCTCTGAGAGAACTGCTCTTGAGGGAACAGCTCTGAAAGAACTTGTGACTGACCCTAGGTTACTCCAGCAGCTGCATGTGGAGGAGTGGGGAATCGAACCCGGTTCTCCCAGGTTAGAGTCCATGCTCCTAACCACTGCACCAAACATGTTTCTATGATGGATTTGTAGGTAGTGCAATATCCAGCAACGCGTGGGTCCTCCTGACACATGAAGCTGAAGCTTATCCTGAACCAGATGCCGACTATCAAGGTCAATATTATCTGTCTAACCTGATCTCATCAGACCTTGGGAGTTACACAGGGCCTGATTAGTACTTGGGTGGGAGAAAACCAAGGGAATCCAGGGTCACTATGCAGGGACAGGCAATGGCAAACCATGTCTTTTACCCAAAAAACCCTATGGGGCCACCATAAGTCAGTTGAGACCAGCCATTCCGTTGTGTGTTCTGAAGGGCAGAGGTCTTTCACATCACCTACTGTCTGATATTTTTTTTTCCTGGAGATGCCAAACACTGAACGTGGGACCTTTGGCATGCAAAAGCAGATGTTCTACCAATGAGCCACAGCTCCTCCGACCTTGCTTCGATGCAAAAGACATGGATAGAAGATGTCATCAGCACCCAGACAGGGGAGACATGAGCCAAGAAGAGGCAATGTCACAACAGTTGGGTTAGATCTATACCATGGGGCTGGATCCAAAGGTATCTTCCCGCTCCTGGAAGAAATCCTATCATGACAATGCCCCCTCTAAGCTGTGGAGTCTTGTGAGCAAAAATTCTACTTTGTGAGCTACTGGTGTTAAAGTTGTGAGTGAGCGATTTGGCTACTGTATGAATTAGTTTGCTCTGGAGCCCTCCTTCCTGAGCGAAGACAACAAATGTGTGCACCACGGGCTAAAAAACTGTGAGCTAGCTCACACTAACTCAGCTTAGAGGGAACGCTGATCACGAGCAGGAGAACTTCTTCCAACAGTCCTTCTGAAAAAGAAAGGACAATTCTGGATCCTAACCCATCACCTCTAGCAGTTTGGCCCTTAGGAAGGAAAACAAAAAATCACTATGACCAGTCTGGAGAAACCATGGTTTATATAACACATGGGGACCACTGGCTTTCCATTAAGGCCACACAAATGAAGTTAAGCATGTGCTTATTTCCATTTTATGTGATGGCTAATTCTGGTGACTTAAGCCCTACCTTTCGGGCAAGGCTAACTACCACCATTTGACTAGAGCCGTAAAATTTTATTAGTCCACGTATCTGACCTCAAATTGGAAATTTGTGTTGGAGCCGGTTTAGGAAATCATTATAGCTCTGTTGTTAATTTTATACGTGCCTAATAAAACACAGCAGGAACAACGCAGTCTAACAGAAGCATGCTGTTAAAAGATTACTGGCTTACAAACACACACACACAGACACACATACCCCAAACATCTACTTTGTCAAGGTGCGGATGAAGGACCTTAATTCATCTATGGACGGCATTTTTTAAACAATCACAGAACCAAACTGAAATCACCGGGCTTGGATCCCACCAGCATTTCCACTAACGAAAAGGGAGGGTCCCCCTTGGCCACCCAAAAGGGCTATGCTGGGGCTTATGGGACCTGCATGGATGTGGGGAAAGGGCTTTAATAAAGGAGGGGGACTGGGCGAGATTGGGGGGAAAGCTGGCTGGATGAAACCCATACGGCAAAGTGCTAGAAGAATGCAAAATGAGAGTTCAGTTCCTCTGTTCCCCCCTAGAGAGTCACCTTCAATACCACCCCACATTTTTTCTCTCCCACTCCTCCAATTATCAAGACCAGGGGATTGGGGGCTGGGGATTGCCCGCTACCAGCAGGCAAATAGTAAACCTTCCAGAGGAGGAGGAGGAGATTGGATTTATACCCCACCCTTCACCACCCAAAAGAGTCTCAGAGCGGCTTACAAACTCCTTTCCCTTCCCCTTCCCACAACAGACACCCTGTGAGGTAGGTGGGGCTGAGAGAGCTCTTTCCAGAACTGCCCTTGAGAGAACAGCTCTGAAAGAACTTGTGACTGCCCCAAGGTCACACCAGCATTTGCATGTGGAGGAGTGGGGAATCAAACCCAGTTCTCCCAGATTAGAGTCCACACTCTTAACCAGTGCACCAAACTGCATGTAGAAGGTCCCAGGTTAGGACTTCCTTCCTCCAGGTGGTGTCTGGAGATCTCCCGCTTTTACAGCTGATCCCCACCTGACAAAGATCAGCTCCCCTGGAGAAAATGGCTGCTTTGAAGGTCAGACTCTGTGGCATTGTACCATGCTGAGGCCCCTCCCCTCCCTAAACCCCGCCCTCTCCCGGATCCACCCCCAAAGTCTCTGGGTATTTTCCAACCCAGAGCTGGCAACCCTATCCCAGGTTCAATTCCTGGAATTTCACTTACAAAGGACCAGTTAGTAGGTGATGTGAAAGTCCTCTGCCTGAGACCCTGGAGTGCTGCTGCCAGCCTGGGTAGGCAATTCTGACCTCGATGGACCAAAGGTCTGATTCAGTATAAGGCAGCTTTGTGTGTTTTCATGTGTGTTCACTTTAGTAGTAAATAACCTGATTTGGTAGCGTGGACTAAATTTTCGCTGGAGTCAGCTGCTCTTTTTTAGGAGCATAGGTGCATCTCACCGCCTTCGCTTCCTTTCAGAACGCGGCCCGATAATTACTTTATTGATATTCCCCCCCCCTTCAAAAACAAACAAATTTAAT
This sequence comes from Gekko gecko, assembly GCA_029375565.1. Classification (NCBI taxonomy): domain Eukaryota; kingdom Metazoa; phylum Chordata; class Lepidosauria; order Squamata; family Gekkonidae; genus Gekko; species Gekko gecko. The sequence continues at coordinate 10,201,130 of JAPDNY010000014.1, forward strand.
TTGGTTTCGCTTTTATTCTGCTCACAAGAAGCTCGTGTTCCGGCTTTTTCTGTTGTCGTTTGTTGACATGCTAAGTGAAAAGCCATAAGAAAAATTACAGTAAATTAAAATTTATTTCCCACGAGGGGAGAGACGTTTTAGTCTACAAGGAGAAAACGAATAGATTCTCTCCCAAACACTGTTTTTTATTTAAAGAACATGCTTTTAGGCAAAGAGAATGCGGGCTGTCTCCTGAGGAACACTGTGGGTTGTTGTTTTTTTTCTAGGGCAGGATGACAATGGGGGGAAAAAAATAGAGAATTAAAGTTTCCATTCAGTTCTGCAAATTGTGCATTGGCATTACTGCTACCGAGTGGGTCTCTACCCCTTAATTACATTCACCGAGAGACAGTTTATCTATCTAGCTCATTATTATTATTTTTGCCAGCCCTTCTTTTAAAAACCTCAACGCGGTATATGGCTGAGTTCAGACTGGCAATTTGCTCCGGCAGAGCCCCGTTTCAGCAACGCTTTAAAATCACATTAAAGGGGGCGTTCACACAGGCACATCTGCCTGGCGTTCCCCACCCATAGGCAACCCGGGCTGTTCCGCTTTCTTCCCACGTTTAATAGATACCTTATAAAAACAGTAGCAAATCCCCAAAGAGCGCCTGTGTCCCGCATTTGTCCGCTTCCTGGAAGTATGACCACTCCGTCGATAAGCCGGGAGCAACCTGCGTTGGGCAGAAGGCAGCAGCAGTCCTCATGCCTAATACTCGCCGATGGACCCACCCTCCATGACTGTGGCTGTGCCCACGCACCCTACATAATCCACTTTCAGTCCACTTTCTACACACCTTCCAACCGGTGTTCCCTCTAGGCTGAGTCAGTGTGAGCTAGCTCGCAGTTTTTTTAGCCTCCGGCTCACCCATTTTTGTCTCCGCTCAGGAAGGGTGGCTCCAGAGCAAACTAATTTATGCAGTTGCCAAATCGCTCGCTCACAACTTTAATGCCAGTGGCTCACCGGGTAGAATTTTTGCTCACAAGACTCCACAGCTTAGAGGGAACATTGTTTCCAACTGGATTTCCCCAGTTCACAAAATCCATTTGGAAAGTGCGCCGGAAGTGGATTGTTTAGCGCGTGCAACCATAGCCTGTATCTAATCCTTTTATTAGAAGAAGAAGAAGAAGAAGAAGAAGAAGAAGAAGAAGAAGAAGAAGAAGAAGAAGAAGAAGAAGAAGAAGGAGGAGGAGGAGGAGGAGGAGGAGGAGGAGGAGGAGGAGGAGGAGGAGGAGGAGGAGGAGGAGGAGGAGGAGATTGGATTTATCCCCCGCCCTTCACTACCCAAAAGTGTCTCAGAGCAGTTTACAATCTCCCTTCCCTTCCCCTCCCCACAACAGACACCCTGTGAGGTAGGTGGGGCTGAGAGAGCTCTTGACAGAAACTGCTCTTTTTCAAGGACAGCTCTTGTCAGAACTAGGGCTTGCACCAAGTCATCCAGCCAGGTGCAAGTGGTGGAGTGGGGAATCAAACCTGGTTCTCCCAGATTAGAGTCCATACACTCTCAACCACTTCATTAAACTGGCTTAATCGGTGCTGCGATCACACACACACTAAATAATCCACTCTCAATCCACTTTCCATGCACTTTCCAACTGGATTTTGCCTGTTCACACAGTATAATCCCGTTGGAAGGTGCATTGAAAGTGGATTATTTAGTCTGTATGGTCGCAGCCGGTGTAAATTGTATCCTGTGTCAGGGGTCTCCAATGTGGCCCCCTCTAACACCTTTCCTGATGCCTGCCAAGTGTTGGGTTTTTTTTTTACAAAATGAGCAGGGCCAGGGAGGGCTTGTGCCTGGCAGGGCTTCCAATTGGTCACGGGAGATATGTTTGATTGTGCAGATTAAATAGCATCAAGTTAAACGGAGGTCCGGCCTTAACTGTCGAAGAGTTACTGTAAAAATCATGCATAACCTTCCTCCCAGACATTTTATGGTTGGATCTGCCTCCTGCGTAAGGTTGCCAGCTCCAGATTGGGAAATCCCTGGAGATTTAGGGGTGGAGTCTGGAGAGGGTGGGGTTTGGAGAGGGGAGGGACCTCAGCAGGGTATATTTACATAGACTCCACCCTCCGAAAGCAGCCATTTTCTCCAGGCGAACTGATCTCTGTTGTCTGGAGATCCGTTGTAATTCCTGGCTGTCTCCAGGTCCCACCTGGAGGATGGCAACCCTACTCCTGTGGCAGCCATTTTGTGGTTGGCTCCATCTTCTGCAGCAGCCATTTTGTTGCTGTGGCGCCCACCATCTCATGTCAGAATTTCAAAGGTGCCCACAGGCTTATAAAGTTTAGGGACCCCTGTCCTGTGTCAGTGAGTTCCACAAGCTAAATCAGTGCAAAGGTATGTCCACATTAAAAATGTATGATGGAAAGACCTGGAAACAAAGCTCAAAAAGAGGAAGCAATTCAAACATTTCCTCCAAATCATGGCCAAAAATATGCTTTGGGAATGTCCTGTTCCGCTTGCTTTGATGTTTTTAATTTCTTTGTTCACGTCCTTTCCGTGGTTTTCTTCTTCCATTCCCATGACGAACAGGGTGGGGGAAAATACGTGATGGCAAATCAGTTTCCTAAAGACCACTTGCGTCGTTCAACGGGGTTCCCCCTATCTCTGCCAAGGCACGGGTGCTTGTTGGAACAACAGCTGGAAGGAAGATTTCCTCTCTCTCTCTCTCTTTGTCCTTTTTATCAGCCCCTGACTGGAAACTCAGGTGCGGATGGTAAGAACAGGAAATGTACAGCAATTAGGAACAGTCTGTGGGATTCCACTGGGCTTGGAAAAGCATAACTGCAATGTGCTGGCTGGGACTGATCCAAGAGAAACTGACAATGAACGTTCTCCCGGTGGAAGTAACACAAGAGCTCACAGCTTAACGGTGACTTCTTCATTCACTTTGCTGGGAGATGAAATGTTAGCAGCAAAATTGCCATGGATAGAGAAGGGACCGCCTCTTCCCATATACGCCTTGGAGAGTGTCATAAGAACATAAGAACATAAGAGAAGCCAATGTTGAATCAGGCCAATGGCCCATCCAGTCCGACACTCTGTCACATAGCGGCCAAAATATACCAGGTGCCATCAGGAGGTCCAGCAGTGGGGCCAGGACACTAGAAGCCCTCCCACTGCTGCCCTCCCCCAAGCACCAAGAATAGAGTGCACCACCTGCCCCAGACTGAGAGTTCCCATCTATACCCTGTGGCTAATAGCCACTGATGGACTTCTGTGTCACGCTCTGAGAGTCAACATCTCCTGGTGATCCCTGGTCCAAAGGACGTCCGCCTAGCCTCGACCTGGTAGGACATGGTCCCTATTGAGATCAGAGCCCTGAGGGATCTTACTCAATTCCGCAGGGCCTGCAAGATGGAGTAGTTCTGCCAGGCCAACATATAGACGCATTACCGAGTCCTGGAGACACCAGGGATTGAACCTGGGACCTTCAACATGCAAACCAGAAGCTATTCCACTGAGCCATAGCCCCTCAAGAAGAAATGGCTTCTGGGAACAATTCAAACGCAATCCTCAAAACAATGGGATATTGAAACCAGCTAGAGGGGAGGGGACGCAGCGAAGTTGCCAATCTATGGGATCATTGAGAGTAGTATTGCCTCTTGGCTAAATATAGGGTTGTGCTGAAAAAAAGGGTATGTTCCCTGCACATTTTCAGCAGCATTGAAAAGCACATTACATACACATGTGCCATCAAGTTGCAAACTGAACAAAAGAACATAAGAGAAGCCAATGGCCCATCCGGTCCAACACTCTGTCACATAGTGGCCAAAAATACCAGGTGCCATCAGGAGGTCCAGCAGTGGGGAAGCCCTCCCACTGCTGCCCCCCCCCCCAAGCACCAAGAATACAGAGCATCCCTTGCCCTAGACTGAGAGTTCCTATTTATACCTTGTGGCTAATAGCCACTGATGGACTTCTGCTCCAGATGTTTATCTAATTCCCTCTTGAAACTGTCCATGCTTGTAGCTGCCACCACCTCCTGTGGCAGTGAATTCCATGTGTTAATCACTCTTTGGGTGAAGAAGGACTTCCTTTTATCTGTTCTAACCCGACTGCTCAGCAGTTTCATGGAGTGCCCACGAGTTCTTGTATTGTGAGAAAGGGAGAAAAGTACCTCTTTCTCAACCTGCTCTATCCCATGCATAATCTTATAAACCTCGATCATGTCACCCCTCAGCCGTCAGCCCAGGGAGACCCCAGTGAGGGACTTTCAAGGCAAGTGAGAAACAGAGGTGGTTTTCCATTGTCTTCCTCTGCAGATCCTTCTCTGATGGTCACCTGTCCAAGTACCAACCCTAGATTGGTTCCAAGATCTTTTGAGAGCCAGTTTGGTGTAGTGGTTAAGTGCACAGACTCTAAACTGGGAGAACCGAGTTTGATTCCCCACTCCTCCACTTGCAGCTGCTGGATGACCTTGGGCAAGCCATGGTTCGGACAAGATCTGTCCTTGAAAGGGCAGTCCTGGAAAGAGCTCTCTCAGCCCCACCTACCTCACAGGGTGTCTGTTACGAGGAGGAGAAGGGAAAGGAGTTTGTAAGCCGCTCTGAGTCTCTGAGTGAAAGGCAGGGTATAAATCCAATCTCTTCTTCTCTCTTCTCTTCTTCTATACCATGCTGCCTTCTCTCCTTGTAAAACACATTACTGTAATATTATTTGGTCACTTGGAGGAGGCCATTCCAGTGGTCTGAGGCCATAGCTGAAAAATGATCAGTACTGTGGCTGTGGCAGGGACGGGGGAGAGACAAGAGGGAACTCTGCCAGGAACTGAGCTGATGCACCCGTTCACCCTCATATCTCCTCCCCAGGTAACGTAAGGCTTTAGAGGTGGTAACAAGCACGTTGAATTGGAACCAGACACATATAGGCAACCAGTGGAAGTGTCTATAAATTAAAGTAACATAAACATACCCCAGGGTTCAGCGGATGAGCAGTACCATTTGCATCTTCCAGGTAGTCATCAAGGGAAGCCCCACATTCAGCACATTGCTGCAGTCTAGTCAGGAAGGTTCACCATTCCCCTGCCAGGGACAGCCAATGGCATGTGGTAGAAAAGGGGAGCTGTAGTCTTAGGATGGCCTGGGTACTTTGATGCCAACAGGTCACAGGTAAATTCTGCTAGGTGTTCATTCAAGCAGGGGAGATAAACCAGATAGAGGTCACCCTTTTCAGCGATGGTCCAGCTTCCAATGTCCTTCTAAGCAGAGTTACATCCTTCTAAATCCATTGAAGTCAGTGGGCTTAGAAGGGTTAATTCTGTTTAGGATGCTGCTGCCATTGTGAAATGTAGTTTGCCTTTGACTTTTGCATATTTCTTTTAGACTTCTGGAGTAAGTAACTGTCTAGGCTGGGACCATTGGAAAGTATTAAACACACTGCCTCCGTCAGAATGTTTAGCGCACGCTGCATAATTTATTGGTTTGCTTTTCTCTTTTTTTTAATATAGAAAAAAAAAATCCATAATCTCATTAGTAAAATGGGCAGGATTATGAGGATATTAAACAAAATCTGTATGTTTCCGCATCAATTAAAATCTGTACTGTATTCCCTTGGAATACAGAAAATTCTGTTATATGATAAATGGATTTCTGTGCAGGCAAGTCATTTAAGATTACGTTAAAAGACATTTATTAAATTGCGCGGCTGCTTTCGTCTCGACGGAAGCCGCCGTTAAGTGGTATGTAAAAAGATTCAGCAGAAAAAGACTCGCTCTCCCTTTTTGACAGAGGAATAACATTCGGCGGGGCTTTTCTGCAGTTTGTCTTCATCAATCAAGCCGTGTTTGTTTACTAAGCAATGTGTTGTCAGAGTTAATTTTCTGCTCCTTCTAATGGGTCTGAAACAAAGTCAACAATCCCAACAGGCGACTGAAGCTCACATTCTGCTTCTCCGTTGTGGTTCTGGAGGCTCTTATTGGGAAAGATATCACAGCGGAAAGGGCAGGGGTGGGCTTTTCGAGTTTTTGCATATTTATTTTGATTCCTTCAGACCGCTTTTTAGGCCTTCTGGCTCTGGAAACTCTGGAGGCGGTGTGCGATGTGTGTGTGTTTACAGTAAACTGCAACCCCCCAAATTAATATTTCACAAAAGAACATGTAAATTGCTCCCTTTCCACTCTTAGGGCTGCTAACCTCCAGGTGTGGCCTGTAGATCTCCGGGAATGACCACTGACTTCCGGACAACAGAGATCAGCTGCCCAGGAGGAAAAGGTGGCTTTGGAGGGTGGACTCCAGTGTTCCCTCTAAGCTGAGTTAGTGTGAGCTAGCTCACAGTTTTTTCGCCTCTGGCTCACACATTTTTGCCTTAGCTCAGGAAGGATGGGCTCCAGAGCAAACTAATTTATGCAATAGCCAAATGCAGAAGTCCATCAGTGGCTATTAGCCACAGGGTATAGATGGGAACTCTCAGTCTGGGGCAGGTGATGCACTCTATTCTTGGTGCTGGAGGGGGCAGCAGTGGGAGGGCTACTAGTGTCCTGGCCCCACTGCTGGACCTCCTGATAGCACGTGGTATTTTTGGCCGCTGTGTGACAGAGTGTTGGACTAGATGGGCCATTGGCCTGATTCAACATTGGCTTCTCTTATGTTCTTATGTTCTTGCTCACAACTTTAATGCCAGGAGCTCACAAAGTAGAATTTTTGCTCACAAGACTCCACAGCTTAGAGGGAACATTGGTGGCCTCTATGGCATTGTACCCCACTGAGGTCCCCCTGGCTCCATCCCCAAATCTCCAGGAATTTCCAACTCAGGCTGAAGTCAGACTGGCAGTTTGAAGCGGGAGGGAGTCGCGGCAAAAAAGACCCGGAACAATATGTTCCAGGTTTTCCCGCTCACACTGTGCAGACTGATGCGGGAGCATACCAGGAGGATGCTCAAGGGAGCATTCACACTGTTGGCCTGCCCCTGGCTGAGGCACGGCTGTAAGGCATGGCTTTCTTTTTTGTAATCCAGAGATATGTGCACAAGCACATAAGCGCACAATCAAAAATTGTGGCTTTTAGCATTCACACTTTGTTGGTGCAGGATGGACGCAGGATACACACCGTTTCCAGGGTTTGCTACCACTTTCACCAGGTATCTTTTAAACTCGGGAGGGCAGTGTTACAAGATGGGTTGAGTATGGCTGGGAAACGCCGGATAGATGTGCCTGTGTGAACGGCCCCTTTAATCCGTTTGTGAAACGTTGCTGAAATGTGCCTATCTCGGGGCAAACTGCCAGTCTGAACTCAGCCTCAGAGTTCACAAACCTACCTCTAGTGTAGACAGTCCTTCCCAGGAGTAGCCATGCCAGTTAGGAATGCTTTTGCCATGAGCAAGTTTGACAGTGAAAATTTACCTTCTCCAAAGGTGTTGTTCAGAGGTGAGCTGATCACCCAGCCAGTTTGGTTCGTGCTGAAAAGCCATGGACCTCTGCCAAACGGGGTTTGCAATTTGTTTGCTTTTGTTTTGTTTCTGCAAAATTGTCCGTGCACAGTGACGCCGCCGATTCAAACTCATTGGTCAGCATCGATGTCCGCAGGGTCTACACAGACAAAGGGTAGGATTTTATTAAAACTCAGCGTTTATTTATGACTGATCTGTATGATTTCTGACTGATACAGCTGCCTACTTAAACCTAGCCTGCTCTTAGAATCACAGAGTCGGAAGGGACCTCCAGGGTCATCTAGTCCAACCCCCTGCACAAGGCAGGAAATTCACAAATACTTCCCCCACACACACACACTGCTCTTGAGAGCAGTTCAGCAACAAGGTCAAGGGGAGCAGCAGTATAAACCAAACAGGCTATGTGAGAATGTGCAAAAAGCCAATTTATTTATTTATCATATACCACCCTTCCCCTGATTTAGGGTTGCCAACTTCCAGGAGGCACCTGGAGACCTCTGTTATCACAATTGATCCCCAGGTGACCGAGGTCACTTCCCCTGGAGAAAATGGCTGCTTTGGAGGGTGGGATTTATGGCATTAGACCCTCCTGAGTTCCCTCCCATCCCCAAACCCACCTCACCAGGTTCCACCCCCCAAATCTCCAGGTGTTTTCCAACCTACAGCTGGCAAACCTACCCCAATTTGGGGCTTTGAGCAGTTAACAACAAACTGTAAATACAATTGTAATAAATTCTCTTTGTCTCTCTCTCTCTCTCTCAGAGAGCCAGTTTGGTATAGTGGTTAAGAGCATGGACTCTAATTTGGGACAACTGGGTTTGATTCCCCGCTCCTCCACATGCAGCTGCTGGTGTGACCTTGGGTCAGTCACAAGTTCTTTCAGAGCTGCTCTCTCAAGGGCAGTTCTCGAGAGAGCTCTTTCAGCCCCATCTACCTCACAGGGTGTCTGTTGTGGGGAGGGGAAGGGAAAGGGATTGTAAGGCACTCTGAGACTCCTTCAGGTCAGTGCTCTAAGGTGAGCAAGTGTGAGCTAGCTCACAGTTTTTCAGCCTCCAGCTCACACGTTTTTGTCTTAGCTCAGGAAGGAGGGCTCCAGAGCAAACTAGTTTATGCAGCAGCCGAATCGCTGGCTCACAATGTGAATGCCAGTAGAATTTTTGCTCACAAGACTTCACAGCTTAGAGGGAGCATTGCTTCAGGTAGTGAAAGGTGGAGTATAAATCCAATCTCCTCCTCTTCCTTTCTCTCTCTCTGTCTCCCTCAACAGACAAAAATTTCAAAAAACAGTAAAAAAGCAATAATAATCAAACTAATCAGATGGTGCTAAGTATTTCATATCCTTCTGTAGAGGGGAGGAGATCGGGAGGCCAGGCTGATGGCAAATCATTGCTGTCTTCAACCCCAGGCCTGGCGGAACATCTCTGTCTTACAGGCCACGTGGAACTGCATTAGATCCCACAGGGCCCGGATGTCGCTAGGCAGAGAGTTCCATGAGGCCAGGGCCGGGACTGAAAAGACCCTGGCTCTAGTTGAGGACAGTCAGATATCCTTTGGGCCTGGGATCGCCAGGAGGTTCTTATCTCCAGTGTGTAGGGCCCTTTGGGGGGTTTATAGGGAGGGGGGTCCCGAAGATACACTGGTCCCAGACTGCACTGTACCGCATGCTTAAGAAGGGATGCAGTGAAGCAACCTACCGAACATCCGCAAATGCAGCCACAAACAGCCGAACTGACCGCTGAAAATTCAGTCAGTGAAGTAACTGTAGAATGGGAGTAATATGCGTGCTCCGTCTAGCTCCCGATAATAGCCGAGCTGTGGCACTCTGCACCAGCTGGAGTTTCTGGGTTGATTTGGAGGGGAGACCAACGTGCAGTGCATTGCAGTAGTCAAGTCTCAACGTTACCGTGGTGTGGATCCAGAAGCTCTGTGAGGAAACCATCCCTTTGAATAATCCTTCCAAGCTTGCCCCTTCTGGGTTAAGGAGGTTCACCATGTCTGTATTTGAACATCATACTAGAGAGTGATCCAGCCCAGATTACTTGATGCTGATAGGCAGATAGTCCAAAGAACTGAGTTTTATTGGCTCAATACTACCAACCAATCACAGGCAGCAACTTTGCACATCTCTATTCCATCTGGTGCCTGAATGATACGGATATGCAAGTTTGAGACAGGAAGAAGAGAAGAAGAAGAGAATGGCTTTATATCCCACCTTTCACTTGGAGTCTCAGATTGGCTTACAAATGCCTTTCTCTTCCCTTCCCCACAACAGACACCATGTGAGGTAGGCAGGGCTGAGAGAACTCTTTCCAGTACTGTCCTTGAGAGAACAGCTCTGAATGAACTTATGACTGACCCAAGGTGACATCAGCAGCTACATCTGGAGGAGTGGGGTATCAAACCTGGTTCTCCCAGATTAGAGTCTGCACACTCAACTACTACACCAAACTGGCTCTTATGCAGGCAGAAGATGTTCATGTTCATGTTGGCAGTTCTATGAGGATGGCATTTTTTCAGATTGCGTTGCTGGTTCAGAAGACTTGAGCAGAGGGCTGCGTAAGCTCTGACACCTCTATGCTACCCCTTTCCCAGACAATCTAAAACTTTTACCACATACAATCTACCCCTGCTTTGGCGTGGTGGCCCACATAATGGATCCTTGACCACATAGCTCCAGGGACCTTCTCAAATGAAGTGCTGGTGGATTAATGCACAGTGTAATATATGTGGCATCCACTTGCTAGCCTCTGCACATTTATAACATGTTCTGATCCTTTCCTGTGGCCGACACAAGGGTCCCACCGGCTCCCTGAGATCAGAGCTAATCATCTTGACGTGTCAGCTGTAAAACAGATAGGATGTATGAAAGGTCAACCTTGTTCACTGAATTTCCTGTTTAATTTTTTGGTGTTTCTGATTCTCCAAGTTCCTTATTACCTTGGTACGAATTTTGGGACCCTTTTCGGAATAGCTTTGCCCAGTACCTCCATGCTATAAATCACATTTATTCTTTCAGCTCTGTTCAATGGAACTGCTGTTGCTTTTTTAAAAAAAAAAGAAGGGGAAAAAAAAAAGAACAGTTCAAAGGCCTTTTCTAAGGAAGAGTATTTCTTTCTGCTTAAATATATATAAGTGCCACCATATGTACATATCCCTATACAAATGTTATCTAGCTATTGTTCATGTTTCCCTGAAAAAAAGTGCCACAATATATTCCAAGGGCGGTTATTTATGGCTTTTCTTATTGCTTTAAAAAGGCCCAAATTCTTGTCGAATATAGTCCAGGAGGTCAACCATCCCCTTTCCTCTCATTTATCTGCTCTTTGATCTCACGTCAACCCTCAATGTTGGCACGCCAAAACCATAACAGTTTTGCCGAGAGATCACAAAAAAAAAAGGGGAAAAGAAACACAAAGCCGTCGTTACATCTTTAAAAACTTAACGGGCATCCCAGCGTTCCTCGGTTAGCAGATGGGGGTATTGAGTTCGTCTCCCTCTCTTCGCTGCCCCTTCTGACTATTATTATTTTATAGCTTGGTTCTGCATTCCTTCCACTCAGCCTAAAGTGGATGGGAGCCTGTTAGTTTATTACTTACATATGTCTGCACCCTTTTACCTCAGCAGGGAAAGACAAAATATCGAGTCGGGCTGCAGTTTGGGGATGGTCAACTAATCCTTCCCCACCTTGAACTAATTGACGGGCTGATGTGTTATTGTGCGGAGCGGTGTTCTGCAACGAATAGCCAGTGGGGTTTCAATTTGTAGAAGCATAAACAGATACTAAAGCGAAAAAAGAAATCGCCCAGTGATTTGTTAGCAGCGTTCAGATCAAATTATCGCAGAAGTTCCCTGCTGACAGTCCGAACAATTACCTCCCTCCAACCCCCCCCTCCCCAGTCTTTAAAAAATGTTTTCGATTTCACTTAGGTTGCAAAAAACTAGATATATATACAAGACGTCTCATTGCTTTCTGATTATTTTTAAAGGCGTTCAGGTTGGTTAGTGAGCTCCCCCACCCCCGAAATAACCCGATTTGGCCCCAAAGAAGCCGACAAGGCTTTGATCCAGGATGAGAACCCGTTTGGAAGATGTTTTTCCTTCCTTGCAACCAAACGCAGTACACAATTTTAAAGAAAAGCTGCAAGGATTCTATTCCCTTCCCCCATTTTGTATAACTGGTTAGATTTTATTATTATTTTTTTTAATCCTAGCTGCACTGCAGCTATTTGGTTAAAAAAAAAAATGTCCGCTGAAGACAAAAAAGCTAGCAGCAGATTGCAAAATCTGGGTGTTTTTGTATTGCGGAAAAATAAGAACTTCTAAGGCCTACATTATTAGTTGTCCACCCTTACGGCTGCAGTTCTGGTCACACTTAGGACCAACTTTCCCCCATGTTGCTGGGGGATGTGCTTGGATTCCCGAACATTTCCAGCTTCAGGATGGTGGTGGGAAGCGCCCTCAAGTCGCAGCTGACTTATGGCAACCCCGTAGGGTTTTCAAGGCAAGAGAAGTTCAGCGGTGGTTTGCCATTGCCTGCCTCCTCATCACACCTCAGGTATTCCTTGGAGGTCTCCCATCCAAATACTAGCCAGGGACGACCCTGCTTAGCTTCCCCGATCTCACGAGACTGGGCTAGCTTGGACAGGTCAGGGCAAATGCAGAATAGTGCCATCGAAAGCCTTGCTACGACTTTGTGAGACTCGCCGATGGCGACCTACGAGCATTTCTGACATGCAACCCATGTAAGCCTTGAGAAGTGTCATGGCTGCAGGGCTCTTTTTTGTAGCAGGAACTCCTTTGCATATGAGGCGACACACCCCTAATGTAGCCAATCCTCCAAGAGCTTACAGAGCTCTTCTTACAGGGTCAACTGTAAGCTCTTGGAGGATTGACCGCATTAGGGGTTTGTTGCCTAATATGCAAAGGAGTTCCCACTACAAAAAGTGCCCTGCATGGCTGCAGGTGTTAGAGAATAAGGATTTTTTAATTAGAATATATACTTCAGAAAATGTATCTTACAAGTCTAGATACCAGCAACAGACTCAACAGGGAGAGGAGCACATTTCTTATTTTTAGCATCTCCCACGTGGAGTTGAAACGCGACATATTTCTAGGTTACTATGTTGCCTGGATCATCTTTTTACCCCCTCAACATGAGTGATGAACATGTGGAATTTGCTGCCACAGGAGGTGGTGGCAGCTACAAGCATGGACAGCTTCAAGAGGGAATTAGATAAACATCTGGAGCAGAGGTCCATCAGTGGCTATTAGCCACAAGGTATAGATAGGGACTCTGGGGCAACTGATGTTCTGTATTCTTGGTACTTGGGGGGGGGTCAACAATGGGAGGGCTTCTAGTGTCCTGGCCCCACTGGTGGACCTCCTGATGGCACCAGGTACTTTTGGACACTGTTTGACATAGAGGCCCCGGTCACACAAGCCAGATAACGCGGGGGGGAGGCATGGCTTTTTTGCACTGGTACCTTTTAACTCTGAATCTTCGGCCGGATGCAATGGGTTGGCAACTGGTGCGTGTCACTTGCCAGATGTGCCCATTTGATCACACCTGTAAACTCCATCTGGCATCTGTGAGTATCCCGCGGCAACTTCTGCGTGTGATCGGAGCCAGAGTGTTGGACTGGATGGGCCATTGGCTTCTTTTATTTTCTTAACATGAGCCAATGTTCTTGGAGACTGTGGTGTCTACAGGATGACACACACTTTTTCCTGTCAGTCACGAAAAGTTTTGTACACATATAGGACATCTCCATGGTGTACACTGAGGTCTCCCTGATTCAGAAATAAGATTCCTGCAGGTGGAACAGCAAGGGTGCTTTCCACGTGCATGAAAGTTCTTGGAAACATGCACCCCGGATTCCAAAATTCACCCCTCAGAGCGGGATTGTGACTGAAGGCAAGATAGCAGAGTGGATTAGCCCCACCTGACAAGCAAAAGCCGCCACAGAAACAACATTAATGCAAACGTTACCCTATGGCAACTGCACATATGATTCGTTTCAGTATCTGTGGATACTCTTTGAAGGCTACGTTGGTCATGGATTGCCAGGCGCACTCTGTCGTTTTGGCGCTCGGCCTTCCCTTGGTATCCCAGCTAGGATGTCTAGAATTAGCTCCCAACATTTGTTTCTACTCTTCTCCCGCCGCCCCCTCCCCAGTATCCAACCCCTTTGACTTTCACTCTTCCATAGTTACATTTCCCTGCTTCTTACAATTCTACTGGGATTGATTTATCATCATTTGCGAACGTTTCTGTCTCAGGATCTGAGCTTTGATCAGCTTGTATTTTACAACTTACATCTGTTCTATGTTTAACCTTTGGTAATGCTGTTTTTCAAAAATATTACCTGGTATAACAAAAGAATCATGTCAGTCCAGGAATTCTATTAAACCCAACTTGCGGGGGGGAGGGGGGGGAGAAGTCTCCGAGAAGAAGGGAACATACCTGTCTTAATTTGCCACATTGCTGTTATGGTTTCATAGGCTCCTTTTCATTAATGCTATAAATCCATCACTGCGCCGCTTCCTTCGCTAACTCAGACTGAACTGTAAGCTGTATCTTTCTGCCTCTGACCTAGTCCCCCTCTTTCTATTCCTCCTCTTGATGGCTTGGAATGATGCCTAGCAATGTCCAGCCTTCCAAATATTTATTTATTTATTTCAATTTATATCCTGCCTTGCCTGGCAAGCAGGCTCAAGGCGGTGTACAATGAATTAAAATTACAATAAAACACAGCTAAGATCCCAACAATAATATATAAAGTGCAGATAGAGTACAAATAGCAAAGTGCGGATGGCAATCATTGTAACATGGTCCAGTATGGCTAGACCAGTATCCCCAGTAGTATGCTAGTAACATGTGGGCCCTAATAGATGTTTTTTAATATGCCCCAGGGCTTTTTTTGTAGAAAAAGCCCAGCAGGAACTCATTAGCATATTAGGCCACACCTCTGACAGCACAGCTCATTAGCATATTAGCCCACACCCCATGTTGCCAGCAGTGTGGTCATCCAGTCACACCCATCTTTTGCTTCTTATTCTGTTTACCTTGTTGTTAGGGCTTTTTTTGGAGCAGGAACTCCTTTGCATGTTAGGCCACACACCCCTAATGAAGCCAATCCGAATGAGTTTCTGCTGTTGGGTGTGGCCTATTATGCTAATGAGTTCCTGCTGGGCATGGCCCACTCAGGAGCCAGCCGGAACTCTGTTCCTGTGCGTTCCTGCCCCAAAATAGCAGCCCAATCAAGTTACTAGGCCATAATTCCACCACCCCCCCCGCCTACCTGCAGACAAAAGGATTTGGGGCACTTTCAAAGCTCAACGCTGGATAGTACAGAACTTCCGTTTGAGCAGCGGTTCTTGCTCTCATGTTTAATAGTCTTACAGGCTTAACTCTAGGGAATTTCACATTACCGAGACTCTGCCGGATTGAAGCCGTTTCTGATTCGTCTTGAAGTAAACCGGTACAGGGCTGCCATTTCACACATGGCTTTCCCTGACCGGAAAAGAGCCGAATCAGAAGCGGTTTGGCATTTCAGATTGCACCGCTTTGTTTTCCCGCCGGTTCCCGCCACGCCTTTTTTTAAAAAAAATGTTCGCTTTAGAGCGCTATAGCGCTATAGTGCTATAAAAACAACACTGCAGGCATTCCAATGGGGTTGCTATGATGCTATAACGCTCTAAAGCGAACGTTCAAAAAAAAAAAAAGCCGGAGATCGCCCGCGCGGGCGAAAAAAGGCGGGAAAAAAGCGTATCGGATCCGGGAGAAGAAACTGATGACTACTTGGAAGCGGTTGACAGGTAAAACGCTTCAGCCCCGTTTCCTGAACGGGACAGAAGCGATTCTGTGTGAAATTACAAATATATTCCGGTAGGGAACCGGTTCTAAAACGGTTCTGTCTGAAATGCCAGACCAGAAACCGTTTGGGAACCGTTCCTCTTCCGGATTATATCATCTGTCTGAAATTCCCCAGTGTTACAAGCTGAAAGGCCATCCTAAGGCTAAAACTACATTCTCTGGACACCCCAACATATTCAATTTTTTTCTGCTACAGCATGATTCTACAAACTGGAGAAGTTATCTGATTTTGTATGATATAGTAGTTCTTATTCCCCAAAAGCATTATTTTGAGTTTCAGATTTCAATGTTGATTAATATGTCAAATCTATGTCTGTAATGAATAGAATGTTCTTTTTTTTAATGGCTAACTTAGAATGTACTTCTCCTTTATAACATTTGTTATATTTGTTGTTGGAAATGGAAAAACGGGATCCAAATTAGTTAGAAGAAGAAGAAGTTGTATTCATGGCCGATCTCTAGTCTCGTTGATTTTATGGACCCAGATTGCCGTGCCATAAAGTAACTGAAGAAGAGAAGAAGAAGAGATCGGACTGATATCCCGCCCTTCACTATCTGAAGGAGTCTCAGAGCGGCTTACAATCTCCTTTCCCTTCCCCTTCCCACCTTAATTAAAACCCTGGGTGGACAGAAATGTTTTGGCCCGGTGCCTAAAAGAAAGCAACCTAGGTGGCTGGCAAGCCTCAAGGGGAAGGGCTTTCCATAAGTGAGGTGCCGCCACTCAAAAAGCCCCGTCTCGGGTTGCCGCACACCTCATCTCTGAAGGCCAGGGGGCACGGACAGCAGGGCTTGTGAATCAGAACTTAACTGGTGGGCTGGACAATATGGGAGAAAGTGGGCCTTCTAGTATCCTGGCTAGGGTTGCCATCCTCCAGGTGGTGGCTGGAGATCTCCTGCTATTACAACTAGTCTTTGGGCAGCAGAGATCAGTTCCCCTGGAGCCAATGGCTGGTTTGGAAGGTGGACTCTATGGCATTATATTTCAATGAGGTCCCTTCCTTCCCCAAACCCCCTCCTCCTCAAGCTCCACCTCCAAAATCTTCAGGTATTTCCCAACGGGGAGCAGGCAACCCTAATCCTGGCCCCAAAGCAGTTTGGGGATTTAGAGGTAACAACCAGACATGGAACAAAACCAGATTTGAACATCTCTACTTTGAAATTTATCTCATTTTTAATGGGGTGTCCATTAAAACGGGGAGTTGATCCAGTGGGGATTTAATGTCAGATATGTGTGCGTACATATATGTGCGGGCTGCGGTGACTCAGAGGTTAGAACACTGAGTTGCAGACTGGAAGGCCTGCAACTCAGCAGTCCGAGACCCAAGTGTCACGTGACAGAGTGAGCTCCCGTCTCTGGCCCCAGCTCCTGCCAACCCAGCAGTTCATAGAATCATAGAATGTTAACGTTGGAAGGGACTTTGCAGGTCATCTAGTCCAACCCCCTGCACTCTGCAGGAGCATAGCCGAAAGATAGCCCTACAACATGCCCGAAAGATGGTCGTCCAGCCTCCACTTGAAAACGTCCAGCGAAGGAGCATCCACCACCTCCTGAGGCAGACTGTTCCACTGCTCAATCACTCGTACAGTTAGGAAGTTTCTCCTGATATTTAGGAGTAAGTAATTGCAAGTAGATGAATAGGTACTGCTTCGGTGGGAAGGTGTGTGCCTTGGCGCTTAGTTATGCCGGCCATGTGACCACGGAGAAGTCTTTGGACAGCGCTGGCTCTTCGGCTTGGAAATGGAGGTGAGCACCACCCCCTAGAGTCAAATTCGACTGGCTTTTGAGCAAGGGAAACCTTTACCTGTGCCTTACATATGTACACAAGGAGAGAGAGAGTTAACTCCCCATTTTAAAGGATACTACACTAAAAATGAGATAAACTTTGGAGATGTTCAAACCTGTACACAAACCTGTACACAGGCACATGAAGGTTCAGACTAATCATGACAGGTTCTCCTTACTAACGAATAAAAACAGAAACCTTTGCAGACATTCAACTCTGCCCCCCCCTCTGTTTTTTTGTAAATCCAGAAGCCCACTAAAGATAAAGACCATCGACAGGCACAGAACAAATCCCAAAGTCTTTCAAATGGGTCACAGGTGTAAGGAGGTCAAAGCGATATCGTGTTCGTCCAAATATTTCAACAGATAGACAGACTTTTGATTGCATTATCTACGGGAAAAAAAACCCGGCTTTGAACCCTTCCACCAAAGCAGACCACTTCTGTAATCAGAAAGCAACAAAGGTTTGGTCAGCAGATAAGAATTTCAGACCAGGGAAGGGGCAGCCAAGCTCGCCTTTCATGTGGCCTCTGATGTGTACATGAATTGTTTGCTTTGCCTGGCCTTCGTATGGTAAGGGCTTTTTGAAGAGAAAGAAAGAAAGAAAGAAAGAAAGAAAGAAAGAAAGAAAGAAAGAAAGAAAGAAAGAAAGAAAGAAAGAAAGAAAGAAAGAAAGAAAGAAAGAAAGAAAGAAAGAAAGAAAGAAAGAAAGAAAGAAAGAAAGAAAGAAAGAAAGAAAGAAAGAAAGAAAGAAAGAAAGATCCTCTCATTGGTTTGAACTCCACACCCAATTGATATATAAGCAACAAAGAGTAATGTTGATTTCAGCTGTGTAATAGTTACATCTTTACACCACAATCCTTGGCGAGGGGGGGAACACGGACCATTTCAATATGTGGTAAAGCCATGAGCCCACACAGAGTTTTAAATATATGCTACACTTCTGTTTAATATATGCTATGCTCAGGCCTGTAGCTACACTGGGGCATCTCGGGGCCTGGCCCCCAACTTACTGCCGAAGCCCCCTGACTTCCCATCCAGGCCCCCCAACTTCTAATTTTTTATTTTATTTATGGTGCTCCCAGGGGAGGTGTCTCTGTGGGGTGCCCTCTGACATTTAAAGGCCCCCCGAATTAAAAAATCCTGGCTATGGGCCTGGCTATGCTTCTGTTCTGAGAGCCAGTTTGGTGTAGTGGTTAAGTGCACGGACTCTAATCTGGGAGAACCGGGTTTGATTCCCCCCACTCCTCCACTTGCACCTGGCTGGATGACCTTGGGCAAGCCATAGTTCTGGCAGAGCTGTTCTTGAAAGAGCAGTTCTTAAAAGAGCTCTCTTAGGCTCACCTACCTCAAAGGGTGTCTGTTGTGGGGAGGGGAAGGGAAGGGAGTTTGTAAGCCGCCCTGAGACTCTGAGCGAAGGGCTGGGTATAAATCCAATCTCTTCTTCTTCTTTATCCAAAAGTTCAGATTTTACATCTCACTGTTTGAGTTTCTGCAAGTCACTGAAATCTGGGCGGAAATTACACATATTTTGTGAGAATGAATTCGGTATTTCAGTCCTTCATTCCGTTTGCAAAGCCTGATGTTTGGGATTCAGTAGTACCATTCGCCTACATATATGTATGTGAGATTCCCAACATAATATATGATTGATAGTTAGATAGAGCTAATGTGCTGCAGTGGCTCGACTAAGACATGGAAGACCTGAGTTTAAATCCCCATTCTTCCATGAAGGTCACTGAGCGACCTTGGGTTGGTTGTACACTCTCAAATCAGCCTACCTTGCAAGGCTGCTGTGAAGATAAAATGGGGAAAACAGTGCGTTGCTTGGAGGAACAAGAAGGATTAAAAAAAAAAAGAGTATATACTGGAGAGATTTCCAATTAAAGAAAATCATTATATTTGTTCCCCAGATATCCAGCTATCGAGCTCTCATCTTGGTTTACTGAATTCAAAACGTTTCCAGATGACTCCAGTCAACCTCCTCTAGTTTGGGGTCAATCCAGTTTATTTTTTAAATAAGCGTGTTTGCTTTGAATGCCATCATCCTAGACTGCTATTTGGCGATTGTCACTTCCTTTGCGAGTGTTCAACAAGGCTGCGCTAACTATTCTGTGGCCCCGGGGGAAATGTTCTTTCGTGCCCCCTGCAGACACATATTCTTTTATGAGAGAGGCAAATTGTGTATTTTCTCAGCTCCATAAAAAGTGAATCGACTGTTGTATGGAGGCACAGAAAATGGAAGAGCGGCTGAGCAAGCGCCGACAGTGAGACGCGCAGTCGCCTCCTCCGCATTTGAAAAAAGCCCAGGATGAAGAGGATAAGGAATGGTGCTCTCTTTCTCGAAGGGTTTCGTCTGCACCAGTCTTCCATCAGTGGCAGCTACCTGCCCCTTGGAACGGGGCAATCCTAGAAAAGGGAAAAAAAGGCTTGGGAAAATATGCATTGATTTTATAAAAACTGATAGTTTGACCTGCTGTTATCGATGTTTTG
Source organism: Gekko gecko (assembly GCA_029375565.1). NCBI lineage: Eukaryota > Metazoa > Chordata > Lepidosauria > Squamata > Gekkonidae > Gekko > Gekko gecko. The sequence goes on from JAPDNY010000014.1 coordinate 10,220,712, forward strand.
AGATTTCGGTCACATCTTGAGTTGTGAGCATTTAGCAACTAGGATTACTTAAGCAGTAAGTATCCCCATCAATGAGGAAAGGTCTTCCTTCTTTCCACAGATAGTTTTATCCCCTCTGCTTCGCTATCACATATCTGGGATATCTATATGCAAACAAATGACAAAACCCAAAACAAACAAACAAAACTAGGAATGTATACAGGGATTTTATTCAAGACATTTTCATTTTTTTTAAAAAAAAACCCTCTTTATGTATAAGATTTTTTTTTTAATTAAGTTATACGGATCAACAAAGATTAGGCCTGCAATGCAGAGAATATGGCCCAGGACAGACTGGCAATTTGCCCTGGTAGCCAGTCGTGGCAAAAAGAACCCGGATTAAACAATACCGGGTTTTCCCGTCCACACAGCAGGGGCCGCTGCCGGAAGATACGGGACGGAGGCACGCGGGAGCGTTCAGACTGCCGTGCCGGAGGCGTGCTATATTCGCTGTTTCCCCATTAATTCGGCTGTGGCTGTATGTGCGCATGAGCGCTCATGCGCTCATGTGCATAAGCGCATTTTGCCATTTTTTTTTTTTGCCCTGCAATGCCGGCACCACATTGGGCAGTGGAGCGGAGTGCAGCCAATCACAGTGCTGCTGCCTCGTGCCCAACGCGGGTTGCTCCCGGCTTTTCGCCTGCACATTCAGACTCCCCGGAAGTGGAGAAACGCGTGATGAACGCAGGCTTTTGGATTTGCGAAGGCTTTTATCAGGTGTTTGTTTAATCTGGCACTGAAGCGCGAGGGCTCCGGTAAGCTCCGGGTGGGGGACGCCAGGCAGATGTGCCTGTGTGAACATTCCATTTAATCCGATATTGAGTCGTTGTCAGCCCGGGTCCCATCCCGGGGCAAATTGCCAGTCTGTCCTCGGCCGGCTTTTCGGCTGCGCGTTCAGACTCCCTGGAAGCGGAGAAACGCGCAACGAACGCAGGCTTTCAAGATTTGCGAAGGCTTTTATCAGGTGTTTTTTTAATCCGGCAGTGAAGCGCAAGAGCACCGGTAGGCTACGGATGGGGGACGCCAGGCAGATGTGCCTGTGTGAACGTTCCATTTACTCCAGTATTGAATCGTTGTCAGCCCGGGTCCCATCCCGGGGCAAATTGCCAGTCTGTCCTCGGCCTATGTATTTTTATTCATTTGAAGAAAAAGAAGAAGAAGAGATTGGATTTATACCCCACCCTTCACTACCCAAAGGAGTATCAGAGCGGCTTACAAATTCCTCTCCCTTCCCCTCCCCACAACAGACACCCTGTGAGGGAGGTGGGGCTGAGAGAGCTCTGACAGAAACTGCTCTTTTTCAAGAACAGCTGTGCCAGAACTATGGCTTGCCCAAGGTCATCCAGCAGCTGCGAATGGAGGAGTGGGGAATCAAACCCGGTTCTCATGGATTAGAGTCCACGCACTTAACCACTACACCAAACTGGCTCTCATTTCACTTAATTCACTTGCTTTTGTTTCTTACCAATGATTCTGCCAGATTTCAGGTCACCTGAAGAAACAGTCCTCTTTTGACACGTATTATACTTTTTTCATATACAGAGAAAATAGAAGAGAAAAAGAGAGAAGAAGAGATTGGGTTTATACCCCGTCCTTCACTTGGAGTCTCAGAGCGTGCCTTACAAACTTCTTTCCCTTCCCCTCCCCACAACAGACACCCTGTGGGGTAGGTGGGGCTGAGAGAGCTCTTTCCAAAACTGTCCTTGAGAGAACAGCTCTGACAGAACTATGGCTTGCCGAAGGTCATCCAGCAGCTGCAAGTGGAGGAGTGGGGAATCAAATAAAAGGAGAAACAAAGTAGAACTGAATGATTTTTATTTTTCCCTTCCCCAAAATTCTTAAGTAGGATGTGGATAGTGGGAGGAACAGGACTATTTTTGAACAAGCAAAATGGAGCTTGTGGGAGCTATGCAAAATTTGAAAATTTAAAACACGAACAGAGAATCTCAACCCATCAGTTCCACTTTGGTATATAAAAAAAAGCCAAGTACTTTGGAATGTCACAATATGGGGAGATAGATCCAGAGGAGTTGGCCATGTTAGCCTGTGGTTGCAAAACAGTAAAAAGCCCAGTAGCACCTTTAAGACTAACAAATGTTAGTTTAGTGTAAGCTTTTGAGAAACATGGCTCTCTTCATCGGATGCATGGAGATACCCTCCATGCATCTGAAGAAAGAACGCCGTGTTTCTTAAAAGCTATATGCTGTCTTGTTACTCTGCTTTGATAACTATTAAGAATAGAAAAAAGAAAGTAATGCTTGACAATTAGTTAAAGTGTTACCTAAGGGTTAGACTATATGTATCAATATGTTTTAAAGCAAGAATTGAATATGGGATAAGTTTTTATTGTTGCTGAATATTGAATGAAACAATAAGCGGGGCGGAGCATCGCTGGAAGCCGGGCGGGTGGGGAGGGGATAAATGAAAAGGATGTATTCAAAAGTACTTTGCGATATGGAGCGTGTTAATATATCCTGTTAAAAAAAGTTTTATTTTTTAAAAAAAGTTTGTTAGTCTTAAAGGTGCTTACTGGGCTTTTTACTAAGATACGGGGAGAAATCTGAAAGAGGGGAAATTTCGGAAGGATCCATAGAGGGAAATCATGAATGCTGGCTAACCTCTGCAAACCCTGGAGGCTTGTGAACATGTGAAGCTGCCCTGTACTGGATCAGATCATACATTTATAGTGGTCAGTACTGCGGTGGCTCAAGTGGTTAAGACGCTGAACTGCAGGCTGTGGAAGGTCAGTAGTTCAGCAGTTCAAGACCCAGGTGCCGCAAGACAGAGTGAGCTCCCGTCTCTAGTTCCAGCTCCTGCCAACCTAGCAGTTTGAAAGCAAGAAATTGCAAGTAGATAAATAGGTACCACTTCGGTGGGAAGGTAACAGCGTTCCATGTGCCTTGGTGTTTAGTCATGCCGGCCACATGACCACGGAAACGTCTTCGGACAGCGCTGGCTCTTCGGCTTTGAAACGGAGATGAGCACCGCAACCCTAGAGTCGGATTTGACTGGCTTTCGAGCAAGGGAACCTTTACCTTTACCTTTACTGTCTACTATGCCTGGCGTGGCTTTCCAGGAAAAGTTGTGTCGTATCAACTACTACCAGGGATTGATGCCAGGGATTGAACCTGGGACCTTCTGCATGCCAAACAAATGTTTTCTCCCTGAGCCACAGCCCTTCCCAAGCTTCAAGCTTTTGGGAAAGGTAGTGAAGGATCAGAAAAATTACAAATAAAATTGACACCTGCCGCTCTCCCCTCCCCCCCCCAGAAAATGCTTGGCTTTGTTTTGCGACTTTCGTGTCCTACCTTTCCTCACTTACGTCAGCTTCACACAAATGATATAAAATTTATTGAGTCTGTCTTCTCCCAAAGACAATTAATCAAAACAAAACAGAAAAAAAATATTCCGGTGATCGGTCATTGCCTTCTTAAGGAGAAGGCAGAAATATAGTGGCATTACTCACAAGTAAAGAAGCAAATTGTGCTATTCTTTATGTTTATAACACTTGCAGCAGGAATCATTTGTCCATTTGTCTCCGTGATGTTCTGTAGGCATGTAATTTGCAGGGGAACTAACTACATCTTGCCTTAACAAAACTTGATGGGTTTGTTTGTAATTTTTTTTTTTTGTTGCCGTTGTTTAATTTTGATCACAGCTCTGCTTCTGTGGCACGGTGCCCAGTTGTAATTGTGCGATGCATTTTTCTTTAAAATGGATTTTTCTTGTCACTCAGTCAACAGAGTTATTTATTCGGTTGCCGAGTGCTGAATCCCAGAAATAAAATTTAAATAGTTATGGAGATTTGGTTCTTAAGTTTTCCCGTTACAAATTGGGACGATGGAATGAGGCCACCCATCGAGTCGTTCTGTGGAATGTAAGTAGAGATGATTTTGAATGTCCAAGCCCTGCCCTTTCTACTCCTCGAATCCCCTTTCGATTTTGATTCTTCCTTGTGCCAACCGAATTTTCGTCCTGACCTCCTTTGCACTGATGTCAGGTGTGGGGGTGTTAAATATAATATCAAAACTATTTTGTACACAGTCCAAAGCAATCTATAAAGCCAAGATCAAAGAATATTAACAGCTGACAAAATACATGAACAAACAGGAAGTATAATCGAAACAGAAGAAGAAGAGGAGGAGGAGGAGGAGATTGGATTTATACCCTGCCCTTCCCTTGGACTGCAAGGAGATCAAATCATTCAATCCTAAAAGAAATCAACCCTGACTGTTCCATGGAAGGCCAGATCCTGAAGCTGAAGCTCAAATACTTTGGCCACCAAATGAGAAGGGAGCACTCACTGGAGAAGAAGACCATGATGCCGGGAAAGATTGAAGGTCAAAGAAGAAGGGGACGACAAAGGATGAGATGGTTTGACAGTGTCATCGATGCAATGAACATGAAATTGAGCAAACTTCAGAGGACAGCGGAAGACAGGAGGGCCTGGTGTGATCTGGTCCATGGGGTCGCAGAGACTTGGACTCAACTGTGTGACTGAACAACAACTTCACTAACCAAAGGTGTCTCAGAGAGGCTTGCAAACTCCTTTCCCCTCCCCTCCCCACAACAGACCCTGTGAGGTAGGTGGGGCTGAGAGAGCTCTGACAGAAATGGCTCTTTTTCAAGAACAGCTGTGCCAGAACTATGGCTTGCCTAAGGTCATCCAACAGGTGCAAGTGGAGGAGTGGGGAATCAAACCCAGTTCTCCCAGATTAGAGTCCACACACTTAACCACTACACCGAAGGAGGAGGAGGAGTTGGTTTTATACCCCAGCCTTCACTACCTGAAGGAGTCTCAGAGTGGGTTACAATCGCCTTCCCTTTCTCTCCCCACAACAGACACCCTGACAGGTAGGCAGGGCTGAGAGAGCTCTGAGAGAGCTGTGACTGACCAAGGTTACCCAACTGGCTTCAAGTGGAGGAGGAGTGGGGAATCAAACCCGGTTCTCCAGATCAGAGTCCCCCGCTCTTAGCCACTACACCAAACTGGCTCCAACTGTTTACTGGAACAAAACAGTAAAAATTGTTTTGTGACCATTTGTGACCTAAGACTGAAATTATGCTGTATGATGAAGCTCAGTAAAATAGTGTATATGCTATTCACCAAACAGATATTGGATCTTTCTTGCTATACGTATTTATACCTTTGCTTGGTCCTTTTTTATACTATTGGAATCCAGGACCTGCTCCTTTTTTTGTTAACAATATTTCGGTTGCCAGCTTTTGGTTGATTGATTCCCCTTCAGTTATACCCCACCTTTCTCTGCCAATGGTGACCCAAACTGGCTTACATTGTTCTCCTCTCCTCTGTTTTACCCTCACAACGGCCCTGTGAGGTAGGTTAGGCCAAGCATGTGTGATTGGCCCAAGGTCACCCGGCAAGCTTCCATGGCAGAATGGGGACTTAAACCTGGTTCTCCCAGATCCTAGTCTGACACGCGAACCATTACACCACACTGGCTCTTAAAACTACTGGTTCCCTGGAGAGACAAAATCAAGAAAGTCACCATAGGGAAAGTGATGGATGCAACAAGGATGAGATCTGGTCGGACATGTCCGTCACCTTCCATGTTATGCTTGCAGAACTGGTTGCAAAAGAGATAATTTGGTGGTAGGACCAGCAAAGGACCTAGCAATTTATGGGTGGCGTCTGGCCTCAACCTATGTTCTACTACTTTTTCAGGCTTCAGGACTGCTTACCTGAACACGATTTTTGATATGCTTTATTTATACTTTAAGGTATTGCCTATGTTCTGCAAAATACGAAAAGCCACTGACAAGCCAATAGCTAAAACATATAAGAATCACCTTTTCATAATTCTCAAATAAATGCTTGTTTAAAGAGCTTGGGATAATGATGGTTACATCATCACCATTCTGTTTAAAACAAGCCCTTTTTTTAAAAAAAATGTTACTACAAAACCCAAACTCCCTTCCAACTCTATGATTCTATCTAATGCCCAAATCTCTGACAATCAGACTACAGAGGGAAGAGGGATCCCAGCTGGAGCCGGAGCCAGGCTTAGAGGCTTCTTATCCTACCTTTGGTGGCACCACTTATGGAAGTGGAAAGGAAGGGGGACATCACCTGGCGCTGGATGGAGACATCACTTTTAGCCATAGCATGGGTGAAAGACACTCTCCGTCACTAATCATTAAAACAGAATTGCTATATTATTTCTTTCCTTGAGGGTTCTCCACCCTTTGTTTCGGGGAGAGGAGAAAGAGGAGAAACTTGAGGTAAACCTCCGATCCAATAAATGGGTCAAACTCCTATTAAAGGCAGCAGTTGGCCACATTCAATGCTCAAGCTTGTCTCTCCCCCCCACCCTCCCGCCGGAGGAGAAGGAATTCTAATTTTCGACCAGTCTAAATTGTTCCGGGCAGCATTATCAGCTGGAAAGACCCTTCTGATTTGACAGCCCCCAATGTATGATGATTAATTACCACTCAGCTTCATTGGACTTTTCTAATTTCCTTTTGCCACTAGCTGTAGGCAACAAGCGATAAGTACTGCTTTTATTATTTTGTGCAAAGGAAAATGTCCATTACAGCCCTGTCTTACAAGAAATCAGAATAAAAGAGACAGCTGATTGGCAAACCTGCGAGGATCGCTCTGTCTTTATTTAACCGGCTCCTGATTGCTTTGCTTCCCTCTTGTTTTCTCCCTCCCCTTCCTCGGCCGTCGCAAGTTGTTTTACACAGTTGCATGTCAAACTAAGATTCCCTTTTTTTTTGAAAAATACATCCCATTCATCAAAGCCGTTGACTTTTCACACTCAGTATAACATAATCCATATCTTCAATCTCAGCATAATACAGCCTCGAAATGGAGACAAACTCTCTGAGGATTGAACAGTAAAATTGAGTAAAATTTTGTTCGCATAAAATTCCATGAAGTCTAGGTGGTGGTAGGAGGTCTCAGACAGTAAAATGCCATGAAGTCTAGGTAGTCGCAGGAGGTCTCAGTAAAGATCCATGAAGTCTAGGTGGTGGCAGGAGATCTCAGACAGTAAAAATCCATGAAGTCTAGGTGGTGGCAGGAGATCTCATACAGTAAAATTCCATGAAGTCTAGGGGGTGGTGGAAGATCCCAAATGGGAAAATTCCATGAAGTCTAGGTGGTGGCAGGAGATTTCAAAGAGTAAAATTCTATGATGGCTAGGTAGTGGCAGGAGATCTCAAGGAGTAAAATTCCGTGAAGTCTAGGTGGTGGCAGGAGATCTCAAATAATAAAATTCCATGATGTCTAGGTGGTGGCAGGAGATCTCAGACAGTAAAATTCCATGAAGTCTAGGTGGTGGCAGGAGGTCCCAGACAGTATAGATCCGTGAAATTTAGGTGGTGGCAGGAGATCTCAGACAGTAAAAATCCATGAAGTCTAGGTGGTGGCGGGAGATCTCAGACAATAAAATTCCATGAAGTCTAGGGGGTGGCGGAAGATCTCAAATGGGAAAATTCCATGAAGTCTAGGTGGTGGCAGGAGGTCTCAAAGAGTAAAATTCTATGATGGCTAGGTGGTGGCAGGAGATCTCAAACAGTAAAATTCCATGATGTCTAGGTGGTGGCAGGAGATCTCAGACAGTAAAAATCCATGAAGTCTAGGTGGTGGTGGAAGATGTCAAAGAATAAAATTCCATGAAGTCTAGGTGGTGGCAGGAGATCTTGAGGTGACAGAAATCAGTTCATTTGGAGAAAATGCCCCCATTGGAAGGTAGACTCTTTAGTGTTGTACCCAACTGAAGTCCCTCTCTTCCCCAAACCCCACCATCCTCAAGGTCCACCCCCAGAATCCCCAGGTATTTGCTAAACCAGAGTCGCCCCCCCCCCCCGGGAAAGTCTCATCATGTTTACTCAGAAGGAAGTCCAACTAAATTCAATGGGATTGTACAACCCAGCATATTTTTGACTTGCCCTTCTTCCAAGCAGCATACCTGGTTTTCGCTTCTGCCTTTTATCTTCACAACAACCCTCTGAAATAGGTTGGGATGAGAAGGAGTTACTGATCAAAGGTCCTCCCGCTTTGAGCACCGCAGCAAGAATGGTGCTTCGAACCTATCTTTGCACATACATCCCTGCTTGGGAATTAAGATTGCAGGGAGAGGACCTCCTGCCTGTCCCACCAATCAAAGACAGGGCCTTTTTGGTGGCAGCCCCATGACTGTGGAACAACCTCCCCAGGGTAGCTGTGCCTGGACCCCTTGCTATCAGTCTTCAGGAGGAAGTTGGCGACAGTTTTATTTAGGACTGCATTTGACTGATTTAGGGTTTTTTTTATTTACTGGCAGTTCTAATTGAAGTTTTTTAAATTATAGGTTCTCATAATTGTTGTTTTACTGAGTTTTTATCATGTTTTATTACTTCTTAACCCAAAGAGTGATTAACACATGGAATTCACTGCCAGAGGAGGTGGTGGTGGTGGCTACAAGCATGGACGGCTTCAAGAGGGATAAACATCTGGGGCAGAGGTCCATCAGTGGCTATTAGCCACAAGGTATAGATAGGGACTCTCAGTCTGGGGCAAGTGATGCTCTATGTTCTTGGTGCCTGGGGGGGAGGTCAACAGTGGGAGAGCTTCTAGTGTCCTGGCCCCACTGGTGGACCTCCTGATGGCCCCTGGTATTTTGGGCCACTGTGTGATGCAGAGTGTTGGACTGGATGGACCACTGGCCTGATCCAGCATTGGCTTCTCTTATGTTCTCTTACGTTCTTATGTTTTCACTGATATGCAAGTCACCTTGAGTTCCGCAAGGGAGGAAAGGTGGCTGATACAAGTTTTAAATGAATAAATAGATAATCCTGATGTGCTGGATCCTAGTCTGACATTCTAACCACTGCACTATACTGGGTAAAGAATTTCTAAGTAGGCTCTTACTTATTAAAAAATATCCATCCCAACTAGGGATGCCAGCCTTCAGGTGGGGCCTGGTGGTCTCCTAGAATTACATCTTATCTCCAGACTACAGAGATCAGTTCCCTTGTGGAAAATGCAGGCTTTGAAGGATGGACTCTATGACTCTATGAAGGATGGACGCTAAAGTCTTCCCCCTCCCCAAACCCCACCCTCCAGGCTGCACCCCCATGTTTTGGCCCTGATACCAGCCTTTACGGGTACAGCTTAGAGCTAAGGAGACCTTACTCAATGTTGAAGTCAGAGAAAAGCATTCTCTTGAAAGGAGATGGAATAAGACTCTCAGTAGTTGCTCTTTGCTCCTGAAACACTGGAAAAATTGCCTAGGAAAAGTGCTGGACTTTTTGGATTTTTATCTTGTATATTTATTCTTTGGCTTCTGCATTCTCCTATGATGGATTATACAGGTAGATTTATTCCAGACGATAGATGCATTTCACGTTGATGCAGTCTCCTTTGTGAATATTTTGTGGGAAATTCAGCTCACGGTCCTTTTTGTTATTCTTTACTCTTTTTTATTGTGTGCTGTACTGTTGCTGTTGTATGCACCCCCAAATCGACAGAAATTTCCCTACCCGGATCTGATGACTCTACCCCCAAGCTCCCCACAAGGACCCAGGTGGGACCCGGTGACCCTATTCCCAACCAATCTTTTGTATCCCTCAGGACTTTTATACAACCCAGAGTCCTGTATGATCACTTATTCTTAAATGGAACTCCGCTAGATGCAAAAGTTACCCCATTTATTTAACTGGAGAGAACAGCTCCTAGTATTCTGGCAAAGGCAATGTCTTTAATATAGACAACGGCGTCAGTTCAGCAGGACATAAGTTTGAAAACTTGAGAAAGAACGAAAGAAAATCATATTCTGTGATTTTAAAAAAGGACAATAAAAAAGGTTATTTGCGCAGAACACGAGGCTCACCCTATTCATCAACTTGTTTGTGCTTTGTTACGACATTTGTGGGTTATATAAAAAAAAGCAGCCTGGCAAAACGTACCATGAGGAACGCAGAGCTTCATATGTTCCCTTAGAAAACAGACAATGGAATTCAATAAGGACAATGTTCTCCCTTTCCCTTTCTCCCTAATAAAAGCTAGGAACTTTCCAGTGCTATTTAGATAAGTTAGGTGTCTCTGCCGCACAATTGTCTGAACCCGAACTAGCAGAAATAGACCTTTGCTAGCCTCCTGCTTCTTAATTCTTCCATTTGTTTGATTTTTGGTACAAAAGAAAATGAAAAGAATATGATGAGATTATGGCGTTTTAAGTCAATATTTATTAAAAAATCAATCTCGATGAAAATCTGCCCATCCCTCTAATTAGACAAGGCAACTTGAGGTTGATTTTTAATTGCAAAAGTAATTACACGGAGCAGATAGCCAGTGACATTTGATTATCTAGGTGATTGATTAAAAAGCCTAGCTCATGCAGCAGATTGTCAGCCGGGGGAATCGAGACAAAAGAGCAAATTAAAAAAGTTGTCCTGTTGGTAATCACAAAATTCAGGGATGAAATTACAAAGCCAAACAGCTCCCGAGCTCCTCATCTTCATCAGTCAAAGCCGGCGTGCCTGCGCTTGAAAAGGAATGGATTGCTCCGAAGGCAATCGCGGGGAGGCCATAGAAATGGAGGAGAAACGTCACAGCTGAGGAAAGTGGAATTGAACCACTAAAATAAATGTCGAAATAAAGATGCATCTGAGTTCTAATAAAAAGCTTCTTTTCAATACACTCCTATTCAAGTCCGTTAACTGCCATCAATATTACTTAAGTGGGCAGGGAAGGAGAAAAGCAAGCCTATGCGTGTCAGGGAGAGGGGGGAGAAATATTCTTAAGATTGACACCGGCATTTATCATGATCTTTATTAGGGTTGCCAACTGACCATAAAAGGAACGAAGGCCCTGGCTGTTATGCGACCTGGGAGGCTCAGTCGGGAACTGGTTAAACAGTCGGGAACTCGGATTTAGGTGGGTAGCTGTGTTGGTCTGAAGCTACAGAACAAAGGTCCAGGTGGTCAGCCATGTTGGTCGGAAGCAGTCGAACAAATTTAGAGTCCAGCAGCACCTTTAAGACCAACGAAGTTCTATTCACAGCAATGCTCCCTCTAAGCTGTGGAGTCTTGTGAGCAAAAATTCTACTTTGGGAGCTACTGGCATTAAAACTGTGAGTAAACTGTTTGGCTACTGCATGAATTAGTTTGCTCTGGAGCCATCCCTTCCTGAGCCGAGAAAAAAATTTGTGAGCTGGAGGCTAAAAAACTGTGAGCTAGCTCACACTAACTCAGCTTAGAGGGAACACTGATCCACCGTATGAGCTTTCATGCGCACGCACACTTTTGAAAAACTGTGCATGCACACAAAAGCTCATACCGCAAAGGGGCACCTTTATTTAGTTAGTTAGTTAGTTGGTTAGTTAGTTAGTTAATTAGTTAGTTGCTTTATTAAATTTCTACCACTCCCTCCCTAGCCAAGGCAAGCTCAGGGTGGCTTACACAAAAATCAACACATAGTTTACAATAAAACGTAAAATATAGATTTTGTGGGGAAACCATATCGTAAAGTACTAGTGACATTGATTATTAAGACATTAAGACCAATGAAGTTTTAATTCGTGGGCAGGCACACAAAAGTTTCTGCTCAGAATTGAAATGTGTAATATATTTGGTAATATATTTGATCTTACTTGTTGCATGTAACAATTCATATTATTTGGCATATCTGATGAATTTATATCTCCCCACCCCACTCCCTTTTCCCTTCTGTAAAAAGGTTTACCTTGCTTGAAAGCCAGTTGAATCCGACTCTAGGGGGCGGTGCGCATCTCCATGTCCAGGCCGAAGAGCCAGCACTGTCTGAAGACTTTTCTGTGGTCATGTGACTGGCATGACTGAACGCCAAGGCACATGGAATGCTGTTACCTTCCCACTGAAGCGGTACCTATTTATCTACTTGCAGTTTCTTGCTTTTGAACTGCTAGGTTGGCAGGAGCTGGGGCCAGAGACGGGAGCTCACTCCATCATGTGGCGCTTGGGCCTCAAACTGCCGAACTACAGACCTTCTGGTCTGCAACTCAGTGTCTTAACCTTTGAGCCACCGTGGCCTCTTCTCTATCCCGCCTTTTTTTCCTGAGAAAATAATTTTATTTTATTTATTTATTTTTGAAAAAAAGAAAATTTCTACTCAGAATTAAACTTTGTTGGTCTTAAGTTTCCATTGGACTCAAACTTTTTTTCAGTTAGGAACACAGATTGTTGTGACAGTTTAGAGTATTGTTTCCCACGATGTCCACTCTGAAAGTTTCCTTAATGGGAATTGTGTTTGGGTAGAAGACGACATGTGATAGATCAGACAACGTCCATGCCAACGTAAATAGCAAAAAAGACTACCCTTCACTGACTCTTGCAGATGGATGGAATGCAGTCATTGGCAGAATGTAATTCTTCAGTCCTGGCAACATGTTACCAAATGTTTAAATTAGTTTCCTGATGGTATGCAGAAGGTCCCAGGTTCAGTCCTCGGCATTTCCAGTAAAAAGGACCAGGTAGTAGGGTATGGTGAAAGACCTCTCCGTCCGACTCTGGATAACTCGGGTTAGAACAGATAAAAGGAAATACTTCTTCACCCAAAGAGTGATTAACATATGGAATTCACTGCCACAGGAGGTTGTGGCAGCTGCAAGCATGGACAGTTTCAAGAGGAAATTAGATAAACATATGGAGCAGAAGTCCACCAATGGCTATTAGCCACAGGGTATAGATGGGAACTCTCAGTCTGGGGCAGGTGATGCACTCTATTCTTGGTGCTGGAGGGGGCAGCAGTGGGAGGGCTTCTAGTGTCCTGGCCCCACTGCTGGACCTCCTGATGGCACCTGGTATATTTTGGCCGCTGTGTGACAGAGTGTTGGACTAGATGGGCCATTGGCCTGATTCAACATTGGCTTCTCTTATGTTCTTATGTTCTTATGATAGCGGCTGCCAGTCTGAGTAGACAACACTGACCTTTATTCAGTGCAAGGCAAATCCATGTGTCCAGGTGTTCCTCCATGTGGCCGTTCACGGCTTATAATGACCAAGTGCTGAATAGGCACTTGTATTTGAAACCTTACAATCACTGAGACTAGAACAACCAGAACAGCCCCGTGTTTAGCTCTGATGCAAAAATGCCTCAGACTGAAGCCTCTGTCGTAAGCTTACTTTAAAAGGGGCAGCTTTGGGGAGACCCTGGAAACCACGCCAATGTGGGCATTCTCTTAGGTCTTGGAGGGGAGGCATATCTGGAAATGACTGTGCTTGAACTTCAGCTGATCCAATACACTTAGGGAAAGGAACAAGCGGAAGAGAGCTTTGAGAAGATCTAAGATGATACACAGGTTCATCGCATGGGTGGTCATGACTGGGAGGGCCACCATTTCTTTTTTTTCCCAAGCTGTGTATCTGAAAGTAAACGTTAACTAAAAGCCAGTTCTCACAACCACCTCTGGCCTGGGAGCTGCTGCATGTCAACAGAATGCATGCAACTCTGTACACACCCAAGTTTCTCCATCCATACAAGTCACAGATATGTGACACTGGGCACACAATTGCAAACTACACAGGAAGGTAGGTTTCGTAGGAATTATTAAGATATGGTCACACCACAACCCAGGATTGAGCTAAGTGTATATCGAGCTGAGCACATATTAGTTTGTTGACTTCATAGTCCTTTCAATATTGTTGTTAGGCTGTGATCAACGAGATGGATCCTACAACTCCCTTCCACTGAAGGGTCTTGCTACAAGGAACCTGTCTCCAGGGTAAGACTTCTCAGTGTGTGTATGTGGGAGTGGTCCACACGATTTTTCAATAATACATGTCTTTCATGGGTTACTATCAAAGATTCTATGGCCCAATGTTCTTAAGCAGAAGCAATTCTTAGAAGTGTTCCAAACTCACGTCTAGTTGTTAAAGGGTGATGGCTCCTGGGTGCATGTGGAACAATGGGCTTCTAATCTGCTCAGGAGTTCCCTCAAGTTGAACAGCCCTAGCAAAGGCCAGCACTGTCCATGCTTAAGCCAATCTGCAGCAGCATCAGTAACTTCACAGGAAAAGGGGGGAATCAGGGATGAGAATGAATCCAACCAACCCATCGTCCTTTCATGGCCGTGGATGATGATGATGATGATGATGATGATGTGCCATCAAGTCTCAACCTACTTACGACAACCCCTCATGGAGTTTTCAAGACTCAAGATAAGCAGAGCTATTTCTCCATTGCCTTCCTCTTCACAGGAACCCCTGTCTTCGTTGGTGGTCTCCCATCCAGGGACTAACCTTGGCCAACCCTGTTTCACTTCCAAGCTCTGATAAGTTCAGACTAGACTGGGTTACTCCAGTTGCTGGCCATGACGTCCCACCATCGATGTGATCATTTGGAGGTTTTCAGCCTCCGATTCTACACATATGAAGCCAGACAGGGTCCCCTGGTTTTTAGCACTCTGCTTTCTCATGCGCTTTCTTAGCACTTGTACGAAGTGCGTCCCAACTCTAAGCAGAATCTATGGAACTTCACTGGAGTCATCTGGCCACGCATACGGAGCCGAAATGAATGACCATATCGAAGTGTTATAAATGCCACAAGAAGATCTTAAACTAAATGGTATTTTTTTAATTAAAAAAAAATTCAGCCAGATTTGCCCACATGAAGAAGTGGAAAGATAGGCGCATATTTAGAAATACCAGACTTTTAATCTCAAACTGTACTTTTGTATCACTTTTAATAATACCATAATAAGAGATAATCCTGCCAAGTCCATAGGCTGGAGGTTGGGGGATTAACTAAAGCTTGCGTACTTGTAAGCTTCCATTTTTTGCTGCAATCTTTAGAAAATAGTGGGGAAAAATCACTTAAACTAATACCTGTTGCAAGGGTGCAAATAACAGCAAGGGGGGGGAATACGTTAACTGGATTTCTAGTTCTGAAGTCAACTTTCTCCTTGGATAACAAGAAAAAAAAATCAAAGACGATCAGAACATAGGAAGATCCCTGGTGGAACAGTGGTCTGCTAGTTCAGCATCCAGTTTCCCATAAGTGGCATGGCACAGTGAGTGTCAAATCAGGATCTGTGAGACCTGGGTTCGAATCCCCACTTGGAATCATGGAAACTTGCTGGGTGGGTGTAATGTATCCACTGGAGAACATGGGCTCTGGACAGCCATGTGCTTGGACTGGTTCTAACCGGTCCACCATGTGGCCAGGCAAAGGGCCTGAGCTTCGCCCCGAAGGACAATGGACTAGTGGATCCTGACTCCCCTCCAATGGAGGAGCAGGAGTTAATCCAATCAATGTAAATAGCGAATCACCGGGTGTGTGTGTGTTTGGGGTGTGGGTCACTTGGGAATAAAAGCCGGCCTGCGAGCCGGCTCAGTTGTCTTGTTCTTCATCTAATAAAGTATGTGAGAGCTGAAATCACTAGTAAGTCTCAGTACTTTTCAGTGACCTTGGTCCAGTCATATACTCTCAGCCTAACCTACCTCGTACAGTTGTTCATAGGGTTGCCATCTCTAGGTTGGGAAATACCTGGAGATTTTGGGGGTGGAGTCTGGGGAGGGTGGGACTGGGAAAGGGAGGAAGCTCAGTAGGGTACAATGCCATAGGATCCACCCACCAAAGTGGACATTTTTTCTCCAGGTGAACAGATATCCATCTCCTGGAGATCATTGGTCATCCCAGGAGATCTCCAGCCACATACGAACAAATAAACAGAATAATCTGCCACGCTGTACAAATCACACTTGAGACTATTGTCTTGTTATACAGTTCTACTTACAACCAAAATTAATACACATAACAAATTGTTTCACCACCATGCATAAATGACAACTACACCAGTTGAACAGTGACCTAATAGTCCTTGAAAGTGCAAGTCTTTCTTCAGATCAGGGCTATTTTGGGGCAGGAACTCACAGGAACGGAGTTCCGGCTGGCTCCCAAGTTGGCCACACCCATCAGGAACTCATTAGCATAACAGGCCACACCCAACAGCAGAAACTCATTAGGATTGGCTACATAAGGGGTGTGTGGCCTAACATGCAAAGGAGTTCCTGCTACAAAAAAAGCCCTGGGCCGCTCTGACAACAAACAAAGTAAACAGAATAAGAAGCAAAAGGTGGGTGTGGCTGGATGACCACATTTCTGATAACACGGGGGTGTGGCCTAATATGCCAAAGAGTTTCTGCTGCTGGGTATAGCCTATTATGCTAATGAGTTCCTGCTGGGCTTTTTCTACAAAAAAAGCCCTGCTTCAGATTGATATGGTCACTGGCTCATGGTGCAGAGAAGAGTTTCCAAAAGAAAGCACGCAGTAGATGACGTGAGCTCAGGACTAGCTATAGTGCAAACCAAAGGAAACTGGAAGAGAGGCTTGCACTTTCAAGGACTATTGAGGTCACTATTCAACCGGTGCAGCTATCATTTATGCACGGTGGCAAAACTATTTGTTATGTGTATCAGTTTTGGCTGCAAGTAGACCTGTATAAGGAGACAGGAGTCTCTGGTGCAATTTGTACAGAGCAACAGATGGTTCTGTTTATTTGTTTCTGTTAACTGCATTTACTGTATTTCCATTTTTGTGTTTTCGTTGACCACCTGGAGGTTGGCAACCCTGGGTGTTCTGAGGATAACATGGAAGTGAGGAGAAACATGTGCTGCACAAATCCTTGCCCCACAGCTATGGGAACATCTCAGCAACAGCCGCCGTGCTATCCATCTCCATCGCTGCGCTGACCACACAGATGAAAAATTGCACGTCAGCTCAAAGTAAATTTCATTGTTCAGTGCAAAATTGTTCTGCATATGTCCCTCGTGCTTGACGGCTTTTACAATGAGGCCCCTGTTTGCATTTCCAAATGCCACGGGCTATCAGAAGTAGCCCTGTTTTGGAGGGTAGAAGGTGCTTTGATCATCACTGGCTGACTGAAAGCAACAATATAATCCACTGAACCTTCTCAGCTGGGGGACGTGTTCTGTTACTTGCCCGATTGCAGAGATGCCTTGAGAAACCATTGGTGTGCCTTCTTAGATGGCGGGAGCCTGACGCCTTTCGCATTCAGGGAAAGCAAATAGGTGTCCATCTGTTTCAGGCCCAGAAGAGCGCTGTCCATTTTGTTCAGCCTTCCTAGCAATGGAGAATCTCACCATGGGCAGATGAGCTGAGTCTGTCACCATAATGAAATGGCGGCTTCTGGCCTCCGTGGGGAATTCCGCTTCTCAGGGCCTGGCAGAAGATGTGTGGGGATCAGAATTCGTTGCTGGGAGAACTGTTGGCTGAGGGAAGGCGACACAATTCAGGCACCGGCAATTGACTGGTCCACAGCCCGCGTAATCTTCCAGCTTAGTTCGTTCTTTCTCCCCTCCAGGGAGGTTAGGAGACCATGCACAGCATGAGCAAGGACAATCCCTTGTTCCTACAACTGGGAACAAATTTGCCAGTGGCAACAACTAAAAAAATGCACAATGTCATGCAAATCCAGGAGTGGAGGTGGCTGGAACAGATATAGGTTATCCATGGTTCTGAAAGCCTCGCTGGGTTTTAAAAGCAGCTGTGTTCTGATTACGTGACGGTTTGCTTTCTGTCTTCACAAAACCGTGAGACTGGAGAAGACACAATGGTTTACATGCGTGTACGGAGCAAGATCACTCATGCCCAGAATCCTTCACAGCTTAGCTAAGTCTCCAAATGACAGATGGCCAGGAGCACATCTCTGCTTTTGGAAAAGTGCAGTACTGTGAATTTCTATCAGGCTGGCTTTGCAGATTGTCCTGATGGAAATACTATGTGTGTGTGTGAAATGCCATGAAGTCATGGCCAACTTACAGTGACCCCAGCAAGGGGATTTCAAGGCAAATGAGAAGCTGAGGGGGTTGGCCATTGCCTTCCTCTGCAGAGCCTTCCTTGGTGGTCTCCTTTCCAAGTACCAACCCCAGTGAAGGGCCTTCAAGGCAAGTGAGAAGCAGAGGTGGTTTGCCACTGCCCTTCTCTGCAGAGTCTTCCTTGGTGGTCTCCCATACAAATACTGACCCCAGCAAGGGGCTTTCAAGGCAAGTGAGAAGAGGAGGTGGTTGGCCATTGCCTTCTTCTGCAGAGCCTTCCTTGGTGGTCTCCCATCCAAGCACCAAGCCCAGCGAGGGGCCTTCAAGGCAAGTGAGAAGCAGAGGTGGTTTGCCATTGCCTTCCTCTGCAGAGCCTTCCTTGGTGGTGTCCCAAACAAATACCGACCCCAGCAAGGGGCTTTCAAGGCAAATGAGAAGCGGAGGGGTTGGCCATTGCCTTCCTCTGCAGAGCCTTCCTTGGTGGTCTCCCAAACAAATACTGACCCCAGCAAGGGGCTTTCAAGGCAAGTGAGTAGCTGAGGTGGTTGGCCATTGCCTTCCTCAGCAGAGTCTTCCTTGGTGGTCTCCCAAACAAATACCGACCCCAGCAAGGAGCTTTCAAGGCAAGTGAGAAGCTGAGGTGGTTGGCCATTGCCTTCCTCTGCAGAGTCTTCCTTGATGGTCCCTCTTACAAGTACCAACCCTGCTTAGCTTCTGAGCTCTAATGAGACTGGGCTATACCATGCCACCTTCCCTGCCAGTGGCAATACTAACACAAAGAGAAGTGAGCAATTCTCCGTTCCGTGCAATCCTAAACAGGTCTACACAGACTCCAGATCAGCTCTCTTCAATGGAGCTTACTCCTTGTAAGTGTTCTTAGGGATGCGCTGTAGCTAGAATTGAGTCCAATAGCACTTTAGAGACCAACACAGTTTTGGGGTGTGTGAGCTTTTGAGAATCAAAGTTCCTCCCATCCAAGCCTGTAGCTAACACAGGGCCTGTGGGGCCTGGCCCCCTAGCATTTCTTCCAGGCCCCCTCTCTCCCGGGCCAGTCTCAAATTGAATTAATGTGATTAACTTTCATTTAATTTTCTGAGCCCCCCTCCAAGCCCCCTCCAAGCCCCCCTCCCCAAAATATTCCTAGCTATGGGGCTGCCTCCATCAGATAGCAATTATCTAAAAGGGGAGTTTGGTTCTCAAAAGCTCATACCTCCCCCAATCTTGTTGATCTCCAAGTAGGGTCGCCAAATTCCAACTGATGGCTGGAGAACTCTTGAGACTACAACTGATCTCCGGGTGACAGAGGTCAGCTCATGTGTAGAAAATGGCAACTTTGGATGGTGAGCTCGATGGCATTGTACCCCATCGAAGTCCCTCCCCTCCCCAAACCTCACCCTGCTTGGTCTCCACCCCCAAAATCTCCAGATATTTCCCAACCTGGAGTGGGCAACTCTGTTTCTAAGATGCTCTTGGACTCGATTCCATCTATATTACTGCTGGCCAACACAAAACCCTTAGGAAGGAGGAAGGAGGGAAATAGTTTTCCCTACGGAAGTAGGTAAACCATCTAGTGGAAGTTGGCATTACAATGACCAGTTTGCTGTCTTTCACACAGATCTCAAGGAGTAAGGCCTGGCTCTTGTCCCCCAAAGGCCACCCACAAGCTAACCTGGGTTTTGGCCACCGTGTGACACAGAGTGTTGGACTGGATGGGCCACTGGCCTGATCCAACATGGCTTCTCTTATGTTCTTGTAGATGGAACACTGTGTCTGGGGCAGTGATGCTCTCTGCTCTTAGTGTGGGGGTAACAGTGAGAGGGCTTCTGGGGTTCTGGTCCCACTGGTGGACCTCCTTTTGGCACGTGGGTTTTGGCCACTGTGTGATACAGAGTGTTGGCCTGGATGGGCCATTGGCCTGATCCAACATGACTTCTCTTATGTTCTTATTAATGTGCTGTGTGCATAGTTCCAGGAAGGGAAGGAATATTCGAGCAGGAAGAGATGTACTTTATTATTGATTTTTACCTTCCCTGGCTCCGAAGCATGGCCCGTACATGTGCTTGTGGGTGTTTGTCTACGGAATCAAACGCTCTTTGAAATAAAGCCATGCATGCAACAGAAATGCCATTTACCAACCGTCAAGACCCTCTTTGAACCGCATCCAGATAATCTTTACCTCGAGGAGATAGACCGTTCAGATCCAGTTAAGCCACATTAGCCTCAGGCGTTGGCAGCACAGTGGTTATTATGTTTGGTTTTAAACAATGGGAGAAAGGAATCCTTGTTAACTCCCCTACACACACGCAATTTGTGTGTGTGCTGTTGGCTCAGCAGGCCAACCCAGTGCGACGGCATTACGACATTTCCGTGAAGTTGACCAGATTTGCCAGATCAGTCGAGTGGGCCCGACGGGGAGACCCTTCGGCAAGACTTTGGCACCTTGGGACCGGCTGATGGGACTTGCCGATACTTTACATTTCGCTATCGCTTCAGCAGCTCCAACCCATCCAGTTAATCTCCACTGCAAAGATTAGTTCATTCGATTAAAGCCGTTCCCCACAGGCCGATGCAAAGCATCAAGACCGCGCACTGCCAACCTTTTAACAGCTACCAAAAGAGAGAGGAGGGAGAGCGGGAGCGCGAGAGACGATTCAATAAAGTAATCTTTCCCCCCCACACACACTCTTTTCCTTTCATATGATTGGAAAAGAAATTGAAAATGAATTTCAGTTATTGCTTGTGTTTTAAATATGAGATAAAGGTCAGCCCCCCTCGAGCTCCCTCCCTAGATGGAGATTAACGGGGGCATGTTCCATTATAAAATCATCGAGTGAGTTTTGCAAATCTGTCGAGTCATCTACAAATATATAATTAGAGTGTTAGATTTAGAAATCAATAAACGGTGACTTTTTTCCGGCGCGATGCTCCGGGAAGCAGGAGGAGAGCACGCTTGAAGTCTAGGGGTGGGGGAAGAAAGGTTGCACCATGTTGCTTATCTGAATTGCTTTTGTAGGCTTCGAACCATCTTGGGCTATAATGTATGTAGGCCATTTGTCATTTGAGAGAAAAAAATGGACAGGGGGAAATCTCCCCCCCCCCCTTCTTTTGTTTTCTCTTTCAAAATGTGCCCGTTTCTCGTTGCTAAAGGAGAGGGGCTTTGCCACAAAATGGACCTTCAGATGGGAAAAGTTGCACCGTTTCCTCCTCCCCCACCCCTTTCCTGGTTCGGCTTCAGTAAGTCAGAGGCCGGGACTGTTTTGTAACGCAACATTCATAGACATATTTATCCGGGGCAAGTGCTGAGCGTTTGTCATCGCTTGTCACACAACATGATTTCCCAGGTCAGGGAATTGACTTCGGAGCCTGACCCTCCAGATTCGACTCGCCTGTTGGCTGATTCTGGTTCACGAGATGGTGTCGGAAGCTGTCCTATTAGAGGCACCTCTTCGCGTTGACTTGGCTCTGGTTGATCATAATGATCCTGGAAGGACCACCGTTTGATGTTGAATAGGGACTGGAGGGGAAGGAAGTCAGCTGAGAAAGGATGGCATTGACAGCCAGAGGTGATGTCGGGGGGGGGAATAGAACATCGCTTGTGTTTTAGTATCACGTGATCATGCTTCTGGGGGGGGTGAACTTCAACAGGGGAGCAAATTAATTGGGCAGCGATCTGATGTGTCCTTAATTAATGGACAGATCTTACTCCGGTGGCAGGATGGGCAGCACTAGGGCGACGCTTTCGACCTGCGCTAGGGAGGATGCTGCATTTCCTTTCTTTGTCACGCTCTGGCGTTTACCAAGAGAGAAAGTAACCTGAAGGTCTGTGCGTGTGTCTCTTCCCCAAGAGAGCTAGTGTCATGTTAGGGATGTAGTTTTGGACTAGGATCCAGAAGAGAAAGGTTCAAACCCCGGGATGAATGAGATCTGTAGAGGGATAAGAACATAAGAACATAAGAGAAGCCAATGTTGAATCAGGCCAATGGCCCATCTAGTCCAACACTCTGTCACACAGCGGCCAAAATATACCAGGTGCCATCAGAAGGTCCAGCAGTGGGGCCAGGGCACCAGAAGCCCTCCCACTGCTGCCCCCTCCAGCACCAAGAATAGAGTGCATCACCTGCCCCAGACTGAGAGTTCCCATCTATACCCTGTGGCTAATAGCCACTGGTGGACTTCTGCTCCATATGTTTATCTAATTTCCTTTTGAAACTGTCCATGCTTGCAGCTGCCACGACCTCCTGTGGCAGTGAATTCCATGTGTTAATCACTCTTTGGGTGAAGAAGTATTTCCTTTTATCTGTTCTAACCCGACTGCTCAGCAATTTCATAGAGTGCCCACGAGTTCTTGTATTGTGAGAAAGGGAGAAAAGTACTTCTTTCTCAACCTGCTCAATCCCATTCATAATCTTATAAACCTCGATCATGTCACCTCTCAGCCATCGTTTCTCCAAGCTAAAGAGCCCCAAGCATTTTAACCTTTCTTCATAGGGAAGGTGTTCCAACCCTTTTATCATTCTAGTTGCCCTTCTCTGCACTTTTTTTTTTTTTTGCACTTTTTAGGCAGTTCATTCATTTGTTCTGCTTCTGTGTGGCTTGGGGGACATGATAATGAAGAAGAAGAGAAGAAGAGAAGAAGAAGAGATTGGATTTATACCCCACCCTTCACTTGGAGTCTGAGAGCAGCTTACAAACTCCTTTCCCTTCCCCTCCCCACAACAGACACCCTGTGAGGTAGGTGGGGCTGGGAGAGCTCTAACACAAACTGCTCTTTCAGGAACAGCTGTGCCAGAGCTTGTGACTGACTCAAGGTCACATCAGCAGGTGCAAGTGGAGGAGTGGGGGAATCAAACCCGGTTCTCCCAGATTAGTGTCCGCGCACTTAACCACTACACCAAACTGGCTCTCTAAAGACGGGTGGATTGACTGTGTATAGGGCTTCCACAAAGAGAGATACTGCCGTGTTAGGATTAGAGCATTGCACCAGGATCTGGAACACGCTGGCTCAGATCTCGACCCGCACTATGGAGGACACTGTCTTTCCTTTCTATATCATGCTTCGGCATGACCAAGAGAGAGGAACCCGGTGGGGGGTGGAAAGTGCGGTCAAGTCACAGCTGGCTGATGGTGACCCCGTAGGGTTTTCAAGGCAAGAACAGAGGTGGTTTGCCATTGCCTGCCTCTGTGTAATGACCCTGGACTTCCTTGGTGGTCTCCCATCCAAGTACTAACCAGGACCAACCCTGCTTAGCTTCTGAGATCTGACAAGATCAGGCTAGCTTGAGCCACCCAAGTCAGAGCATTTCCATCCCTATGCCCATTTCCATCCCCATAGGATTATCAGCCTCGAGGTGGAGCTGGAGATCTCCCAAAATTATACCTCCAGGCTACAGAGATCAGTTCCCCCAGAGAAAATGACTGCTTTGGACAGCAGAATGTATGACATTATAATCCACTGAGGTCCCTTCCCTGCTACCCTCCTCCGGCTCCGCCCCCAAATCTCAGGAACTTCCAATTCAGAGTTGCCGACTCTACTTCCCCATTATGCAGGTGGTGGGGCAACGTCATTTGCCTAGGGCACCTACAATCGTTGCCCTGGCTCTGGAGGGGGTAGAATGGAAGATGACATTACGGGCACTGGCCAATACACTTTTTAGTGTTTCCCTGGCCTGCAAAGAACTTCCAGAATCAGGTTTTGAGGGTGTACATGTACTTCCAGGGCAACAAGGGCACTTTCAAAGCATCTCTGGCACATATTATCCTGTCTTTCACACTTAATGTAAACTAGCAAATCTAGCTAGATTATCCAAAGACAGTCAAACCTGGGGTGTCTCTCCACTATTTGTGAATTCTCCCTTAGCAATTGGGGCATTGCCAGTTGCATGATCCAGTGTAGGAGGAAAATACGTTACCACAGGTTGTATATAATGATTAGGCCACTGTTTGATGGCTCAGTCTCCCTGGGGAAAAGCCAGGTTTCCAATGGGGAAATCCGTCCTATCAGGCTGTAAAACTGTTCTTTAAATGGAACCTTCAGCAGCTTTTCTCTCTTTGGTAGCTTTTCAACTGCACATAAATAGAGGCAGTGTGCTTTTAGAATCTGCTAATATTTTTCTTGCTAAGGGGAAAAGGTCGTGGACTTCCTACATTTCTGTGGCATCATAAAAATTACAATGTACAAAGGTCACATTCTAAGATGCTGGGGAGCTCTTTGAGCTGTCTAGCTGTGTTTTATCAGAGCTGAATGCAAAGTAGCAATTACATGAGGTTGTGCAGGAAGAGAAATCGCAAATGTGGTATGGGTTCTTGGATGCAGAAAGAGAAGTTATTGGCTCACCCACTGATTTATGCTTAAACTGACCACTGAATTGCACCCAAAGGAGAGTTTTAGGGTTGCCAGCAGGGGTGGGTGGGTAGAAGTGCCGTAATAACATAGATGATATTTGGACTATTATCTGGCCAATCCCCTTTATTTTGCCATTTCTTTTATCCCAGACTAGCATAGGATGCTTTCATATATGCTTAGATTATTCACAGTCTCACTGAATCATGGTCTTTTTAGTATGCTTCCTGATACCCTAATGGGCTACAGAGGCACTTGGCTAGAGCAGACAAAGCACCTCAGTAACATATATGATCTCTGAATTGTGGCCGCTGGTCTAGCCAATCCCCTTTTGTTGCTATTTCTTCTGTCCCAGACTAGCACAGGATGCTTTCACATATGCTCAGATTATTCAGTCTCACTGAATCATGGACTTTTTAGTATGCTTCCTGATACCCTAATGGGCTACAGAGGCACTTGGCTAGAGCAGACAAAGCACCTCAGTAACATATATGATCTCTGAATTGTGGCCGCTGGTCTAGCCAATCCCCTTTTGTTGCTATTTCTTCTGTCCCAGACTAGCACAAGATGCTTTCACATATGCTCAGATTATTCACAGTCTCACTGAATCATGGACTTTTTAGTATGCTTCCTGATACCCTAATGGGCTACAGAGGCACTTGGCTAGAGCAGACAAAGCACCTCAGTAACATATTTGATCTCTGAATTGTGGCCACCGGTCTAGCCAATCCCCTTTTGTTGCCATTTCTTCTGTCCCACACTAGCACAGGATGCCTTTACATAAACTCAGTCTCACTGAATCATGGACTTTTTGATATGCTTCCTGATACCCTAATGTGCTACAGAGGCACTTGGCCAGAGCAAAGATGATGTGTAATAATAATATAGAGGGCAGACTCTATAACTTTATACCCTGCTGAGGTCCTTCCCCTCCCCAAACCCTGCTCTCCCCAGGCTCCACCTCCCAAATCTCCAGGTATTTCCCAACCCGAAACTGGCAATCCTAACCAAGATGAAAAGGAAGTGAGGGAAGAGGGAGGCAGAGCTAAGGCCTGGACCAGATCTAGAGGGTATGGGAGAAGCCAGAAGGGGGGAAAGTGTGGCAGGCGGGTGGGGAAGTCTTTTGTTAAGCCTTCAGCCCTCACAGGTTTCAATGGCTCTATTCTCTGTATGAAATATATCACGTTCCGTCCAGAGTTCCCTCATGCCAGAGGATGTAGTGATGGCCACAAACATGAAGAAGAAGGAGAAGAAGAAGAAGAAAGAGGAAGAGTTGCTTTTTATACCCTGCTTTTCTCTACCCTAAAGAGTTTCAAAGTGGCTTACAATCGCCTTCCCTTCCTCTCCCGACAACAGCACCTTGTAAGGTAGGTGGGGCTGAGAGAGTTCTGAGAGAACCGTGATTGGCTCCAGTTCACCCAGCAGGCTTCATGTCGGGGAATGAGGAATCAAATCCAGTTCTCCAGACTAAAATCTGCAGCTCTTAAGCAGTACGTTATGCTGGGGATGAGACAGATTGGTGGAGGATAGGTCTATCCGTGGCCACTATCCATGGCGACTGAAGAGAACCTCAGCGTTCAGAGGACATAAACTTCCAAATCCCAGTGCCAAGAGGCAACATCAGGGGAAGGCCTCAGCCTCGATGCCCTGTTGTTGGCCCTCCAGGGGAACTGTTTGGCCACTATCTGAGATAGGTTGCTAGACTAGATGGTCCACTGGTCTGGGCTCTTCTTATGTGCCTTTTCTTTCAAAAGTCCACAAGGGCAGAGTATTTCACAGGCAGGGCATATGCTTTGCATGCAGATGAGCTCTGGCTCAGCCGGTGGCATTGATGGTTAAAGGATCTCAGGCAACAGCTGTTGGGAAAGACCCTTTTCCGTCTGAGACCCTGAAGAGCTACAGCCAGTCTGAGCAGAGAACACTGAGCTGAGACCAGTGTTTGACTTGTTATACGGAAGTTGCATATTTTTATATCTATAATCAGGGCTTTTTTGGTAGAAAAAGCCCAGCAGGAACTCATTAGCATAACAGGCCACACCCATCAGCAGAAACTCATTAGCATATTAGGCCACACCACGACAGCACAGCTCATTAGCATATTAGGCCACACACCCCATGTTACCAGAAGTGTGGTCATTCAGCCACACCCACCTTTTGCTTCTTATTATGTTTACCTTGATTGTTGTCAAAACCCAGGACTTTTTTTAATAGCAGGAACTCCTTTGCATGTTAGGCCACACACCCCCAATGTAGCCAATCCTAATGAGTTCCTGCTGTTGGGTGTGGCCTATTATGCTAATGGGTTCCTGCTGGGTGTGGCCAACTCGGGAGCCAGCTGGAACTCTGTTCCTGTGCCTTCCTGCTCAAAAATAAACCTGTCTATAATGAAGGTGAATGAAAACTTAGAGGCCAGGGGGAAATTACTAATGGATGGGTTTTAATTACTAAATGCCCAACTATTAGGGCTGCCAGCTCTGGGCTGGGAATTATCTGGAGATTTGGGGGTGGAGAGTCTGGGGGGGAGGAGGAGGAGCTTGGATTTATACCCCGCCCTTCACTCAGAGTTTCAGAGTGGCTTACAAATGCCTTTCCCTTCCCCTCCCCACAACAGACACCCTGTGAAGTAGGTGGGGCTGAGAGAGCTCTCTCGAGAACTGCCCTTGAGAGAACAGCTCTGAGAGAACTTGTGACTGTCCCAAGGTCATCCAGCAGCCACAAGTGGAGGAGTGGGGAATCAAATCTGGTTCTCCCAGATTAGAGTCCGCGCACTTAACCACTACACCAAACTGGGCTCTCAAACTGGCAGGGTTTGAGAAGGGGAGAGACCTTAGCAGGGTACAATGCCATAGAGTCCACCCTCCAAAGCAGCCATTTTCTTCAGGAGGGCTGTTCTCTATTGTTTGGAGATCAGTTGTAATATTGGGAGATCTTCAGGCCCCACCTGGAAGTTGGCAACCCTACCAATTATGGTGATGGCGACGGATAGGGACAGGGGTTTTTTTTTTGTGATCTCTCCCCAGACACAAATATCAATCAGGGAATTGACTGAAAATGCAAACCCCGGGCTGGCGGTTCTTATCTGGGGCCCTGCAGTGATGGCGGACTGATCTTTCATTTCAAAAAAAGGAGATATTAAAACAAAAAAAACCAAACAAGCCCCTTGACTTTTAATACCGTTTTTGGTTTTCTCTCTTCTGACCTGCTAGTTTGCCATGCCCTAAACCAGGAAATGCTTTTGACCCTTCTTCGGTGAAGATGTATCAACAGACAACAAAGATGTACGTGCCCGTACGTATATTAAAGAGTGCTAACCACGGTTTTATTTTGAGGTGCTCTTGTTTGCAACTGCATTCGAGAATCGGAGCATCTCGGAAAGTCAACTTGACACACACACACACACCAAAAAAACAAGGCCTCCTCTACGATGTGCTAATTGCAATCCATCTCTTTGAAGGGTGCCAAGATGGTGAAATGCATTTTCTAAAAGCATCCCTCTGCTTTTAAGCAGAGCCGGTAAACTACTAGTGTGCTTCTCTCCCCCCCACCCCTGTAACTCCCTTTCTCCTCTTCTTATACAAAATAGAGTTAGTTGATCAAGTTGATCCTTTGTTTGAAATTCAATCAAGGGCATTAAAGTGTAAACCAGTTGGAAAAACAAAGAGCTTAGGGAAATAGGTTGCAAGAGCAAACAGGCACTCGATAATCTTCTTAGAGAAATTAATGAGGGGGACACACACACACCCGCCGCCGCCCCTTTGCATTGGAGGGTGGAGGGAAGAGGGGATAATTGATCCTCAGCTATCATATAACAAACCCAAAAGGCTTCGGAAGAAGGTGTGAATGAAGAAAGCTGGATTAGGCCGGACGTCTTCCGGCCGAAAATGAAACAAATGTGGAGATAAAGTCGCCCCGTCGGCCAAGATGGCATGGGAGGGTTATATGAGAAACGGTTGTGGTTTTGGTTAACGCTGGTCTTCTTTGTCCTAAAGGCTGGTCGCTGAGCAATGTTATAGAGATGTTTCTGAAATGAATGTTCCTGCATTTCTGCTACGGACGCCAGCCTTGTTGGAGGCTATGCTACCAAAGGAAGGAAGGGGTCCTAAGAGGTTGTCTTCCTGATTTTCAAAATTAGGTGACCGCTATCCAACCGACTAACCACACAATCCTCAATAGAACTAAACTCTTCCAAGCCCATTGATTAGAGCAGGCCTCTGGGTTGACTGAAGAGGGGTCATGATTCCATTCAATAGACTCACCTTTCATCTCCATACTTTCACAACACAATCCTAAACAGAGAGCCAGTTTGGTGTAGTGGTTAAGAGCGGCAGACTCTGATCAGGAGAACCAGGTTTGATTCCCTGCTTCTCCACATGCTGGGTGACCTTAAAGCGGTTCTCTCAAGAGCAGTTCTCTCAGAGCTCTCTCAGACCCACCTACCTCACAGGGTGTCTGTTGTGGGGAGAGGAAGGGAAAGGAGACTGTTAGCCTCTCTGAGACTCTGAGTGAAGGGCAGGGTATAAATCCAATCTCCTCCACCTCCTCCTTCTGTCTACTCAAAATCCTACTATTCAGTTTAGATCCACCAGGTCTCCTAGATGGTGGGGGGAAATTGCTGGAGATGGTAATGTGAAGATGTTTCCTCTGGTTCTACCTGGAAGTGATGTCATTGTACAGGGCAATTCACCCAAAGAGTGATTAACACATGGGATTCACTGCAACAGGAGGTGGTGGCTGCTACAAGCACAGATGGCATCAGGAGGGGCATATTAGCCACAAGGCATAGAAAGGAACTCTCAGTCTGGGGCAAGCGATGCTCTGTATTCTTGGTGCTTGGGGGGGTCAAGAGTGGGAGGGCTTCTGGTGTCCTGGCCCCACTGCTAGACCTCCTGGTGGCACCTGGTATTTTTGGCCACTGTGTGACAGAGTGTTGGACAGGATGGGCCATTGGCCTGATCCAACATTGGCTTCTCTTATGTTCGTATGTTCTTACCCCAAACTCTATGGTGAAACCATAGAGTTCTGGGGTGACTACTATAGCATCTCCCTTTAGCGATGACAAGATCTCCACATTGTGTGACGAGATCTCCGCATTGTGTGACATTGCTGCATCAGTGCAAAGTCACAGTGTTAACCAGCAAGCCCCTCACCATGCCATTCTGTCTCCTACTGGTTGCCAAACTCAGGTTGGCGACCCTGATTCAATTGGGGTGATGTACAGGGAAGCCTTCTTAATATTATACCCCCAGTGTATTCCTTAGTAAACTGAGGCCAGCTTAACACCTTTTGAGAGCCGAAACACACATCAGCAAAACAATATGTTGTGCCTGTTGCTGAACAGATATGTTATTTTGATGACTATGATTTTCTGCTGTAGAAGAACCAGAGAGAAGGTATCTTATGTTTATACTATTGTCCTTCTTCCATGGTGCTTAGGTGCATGCATAATGCTCCTTTCCCCTTCGTATTCCCTGAATAACCATGATGAGAGATCTGCTAGTTTGAGAGAGGGTAACTGGACCACGGTCACCCAACGAGCTTCATGGTAGAACTGGGATTTGAAGCTAGATCTCTCCAGAGCAAGCCAGTTTGGTGTAGTGGTTAAGAGTGCAGACTCTTAATTTGGAAGAACGGGATTTGATTCTCCACTCCTCCATGTGTAGCTGCTGGTGTGACCTTGGGTCAGTCACAAGTCCTCTCAGAGCTGTTCTCTCAAGAGCAGCCCTTGAAAGAGTTCTCTCAGCCCTGCCTACCTCACCGGTTGTCTGTTGTGGGGAGAGGAAGGGAAAGGAGATTGTAAACTATTCTGAGACTCCAAGTGAACGGTGGGGTATAAATCCAGGGCTCTTTTTGTAGCAGGAACTCCTTTGCATATTACGTGATACACCCCTAATGTAGCCAATCCTCCAAGAGCTTACAGTAGCCCCTGTAAGAAGAGCTCTGTAAGCTCTTGGAGGATTGGCTACATTAGGGGTGTGTCGCCTAATAGGCAAAGGAGTTCCTGCTACAAAAAGAGCCCTGTATAAATCCGATCTCCTCTTCCTCCTTCTCACCATTATACCATAACAGGACGATGCTGTGTTGATATGTTGTTCTAGATTCGGCAGATTATCCAAAGGGTAGATTTGGATGTGGCTCAGTGGTAGAGCATCTGTTTGGCACACAGTAGGCCACAGTCTTAATCCCTAGCATCTCTAGTTTAAAGGACTGGATCATAGGTGATGTGAAACACTTTTCTTGAGACTCTGGAGAGCTGCTGCCAGTCTGAGTAGACAATACTGCCCTTGATGGACCAAGGGTCTGACTCAGCACAAAGCAGCTCCGTGTATTTCTTTTGCAGCAGATGTGGTCCTTACACAATGACTTTGGATGTAACAGAGAGTCTGGACTGGAGCTGCGATGAGTTCTAAGATCTTCAAGGTAATGGAGATGTGAGTCCATAGTTCTCATAGTGCACTGGGGAATCGAAAGCACGGCTGGACCATGATCTTCTACCATCCACAATTCTGTATCACTTTTCAGTGAGCTCCGGGGACAGTCGTACAAACCCGCGTTGCCCAATTAGAAGTTCCTGCTTGCGGAATACTTCCAGGGATGTATTTCTTTGGGGGGGGGGTCGTTCGAAAGCTCCTCCCCACCCGTTCCTTGTGAAACGTATCTCATTTGTTTAACTGCTGAGGAAGAGACCTTCTATGGCAGGCCCTCATTAAGCCTCCCAGCATATATTGTCTTAAAAAAAAATGTCCTGGTGTAACTCACATTCCACAGCGGGAAAGAGGGCAGCTTGGAAAAGAATAAAAAAACCCAACACCCCAATGTACCCGTTCAGCCTCTCAATCCATGATGTATTTCATTTGCTACGGTCAAGACCATTGTAAGGACGCCTTTCTTTTTCTTATAGCTGAAAATGAATTTCTTTCTGTGAGGGCACAGAGAGAGAGAGAGAGAGAGAGAGAGAGAGAGAGAGAGAGAGAGAGAGAGAGAGAGAGAGAGAGAGAGAAACACCCCACAACTCTCCCAGCCTGCTTTCGCCCACCCTCCCCTTTCAGACTATCATTTGCAATTTAAAGCTAACCTGGGGAGTGTACCAACAATAGGCTTTCCCATAAAAGGGTTCAAGGCCTCCCTGCATTCCCAATGAGGTCGATGTTGAGCTATTTAGCCTTTTGTCATCCCATAATATCTACTTAATGCAATTCAATGGGAGTGGATTGTTAGAAGTATTAAAGATTCTATTAAGTCTTTACCAAAGCCACTCAAAGAAGGGACGGGAGTATGAAATCTGAGAATGTAAGGGAAACCAAGAGTATCTGGGGGAACGTGCAAAGTATCTATTTTTTTTTTTTTTAAGAACACAGTTCCTAAACAACAAGGCAAACGTTGAAGACCTGTTGCTGGTATTAGCCGTTTCTGGAAACCTTTTTTGAGTGGACCTTGCCATAGTTTTCTTCCAAAGCAAATAACAACCCAGGGATCAAGGACAGATTCCAATCCAGGGACACCTTAAGAGACTGACCAGAGTTTCGGGGTAGAAGTTTGCGAGAGCCGGAGTTCCCTTGGTCAGATGCCAATCAGAGCGTACTTTTAAAACAAAATGGTTTGATTACATTTCTTCCCCCCTCCCGATCTCCCATCCCAGCTTCCAAACTGCACGAACTTTGGCAAATCAGACCAAAACCCAACCTGTGGATGGTGCCGTGTTTCTAGACAAGGATTAAGATGAGCCCATGGAAATAGAACAAAGTTTGAGACCAGTGGCACCTTGTACACCAACAAAGTCTAATTCTGGGCATAAACTGTCGTGTGCAGAATTAAACGTTGTCGGTCTTCAAGGTGCCGCCGGGCTCAAGCTTTGTTCTGTCACTTCGAACCAGCACAGTGATCCACCTGAATCTATCCCCACGGAAATAAGTGCCATTAATTTTGGTAGGACTTCCTTCCATGTAAAAACGTTTAGGACTGGGATGGATGTTCGCTTAGAGCGGGAAGGCATCTTTGGCTGCAAAGGCCAGGTCAAATTGGATAGGCTTTTGGAAGTTTGGAAGGTGATCCAGGCCAAAAATAAAAAAAAATTAAAAAATGGCTCATTTGGCAGGTTCCTTAGTGACTGAATAATTCTCTTTGTGCTTTATTTTAATTAGGAGTGAACGGTACTCACCACCAGCATTGGAAGAAGGGGAGGAGGGGGGAGTGGTGTTGTGGCCAGGATTTCACACAGTTGGCATTGACTTGGCTTGAAGAGGCGAGCAGTAAGCTTCCTTTTCAACCCTAGTAAAGGAGGGGGGGAACCACCCTCCATCTGGTCACCCCTAAAACTCCTCTTAGCTTGTTCAACTCGCTGTCCGCTGATTAGGCTTTGTGAAGCAGAAGTAACGACATCAATGGCCTAAACCCTCGCCACTTGAGAGTATTACATTTCATCTCATGCTTGACTTCATCAGAACTGGGGCAATGAAATTTACACCTTTTTGATGTTCTTTTCCCTGCTGTTTAAGGAGAGGAATCTTAACCCATTTGATCTTCGCATGCACCCAATAAATGACCAAATATGCCAAGTTGCCAAAAGCAGACGGCTGCTAGTTGCCAGTTGACGCTGGGTCCCTTTGAATAGGGGAGAGCTTCACGCAACATATTCTTAAGGGGAACCATTCGACTCCCCCACCCTCAAAGATATCTCTGTGTGTTCTTTTTTGAGATAAGAAATTGTTGGACATCGGGGCATCTCCGCTGTCCTCCCATCAGTATAAATTAAGCCTAACATAAAATCAAAGAACATACCTATGATGATATATTTATTTAGATATTTATAACCCACCTTCGTAGGAGCTGCGGTGGCTCAAGTGGTCAAGACGCTGAACTGCAGGCTGTGGAAGGTCAGGAGTTCAGCAGTTCGAGACCCGAGAGTGCCGCATGGCGGGGTGAGCTCCCGTCTCTAGTTCCAGCTCCTGCCAACCTAGCAGTTCGAAAGCAAGAAATTGCAAGTAGATAAAATAGGTACCACTTCGGTGGGAAGGGAACAGCGTTCCGCGCGCCTTGGCGTCTAGTCATGCCGGCCACATGACCACGGAAACGTCTTTGGACAGCGCTGGCTCTTCAGGCTTTGAAACGGAGTTGAGCACCGCAACCCTAGAGTCGGATTCGACTGGCTTTCGAGCAAGGGAACCTTGACCTTTACCTTTAACCCACCTTCTTTGGGTGATATCGAAGTCTTGGGAGATATATTGTAATTAGAGTTTTTTTTAAAATTGTCTGGTATACTGTAAACTTTGAATTTTTAATTGTAAAATTGTGTCTATGATTGGTCAGATGACTGTAATAAAGAACGAATGAACGCACCCCACTTTCCCCTTACACCACAAGACGTCTCAAGATTAAAAACATGCCAATGGGTTGGCAACTGCATGAGCGTCGCATTAAATGAATCTTCAGTGTTTGTCTCTCCATTGTGTTCTGAGAAGTTCCCTTTCCTTTAACTGTTAAACATTATAGTGTGAACCTACGTTGTGAGGAGTGCGACTGTCCCTTAGCTTTGTGAAGTTAAAGGGAGAGTCAGCTGTTGAAGCCAAACCTGGTGAATTCTGCACTTCGGTTGCAGTCATCGTTTTGATTTTTATCATTTTTGCATTTTCTAGTTAGGGTGTTTTGTTTAGTTTTTTAATTCAAAAAACTGGTGATTGGAAATGTTTTGCCTCTAAGCTGCTTTTCGTGTGTGCTGTGTTGGAAGTAGGAAGAATGTGTCAATAAATAGGAATGGCGTGTAAACGTCCGCAAATAACTGTTCGAGCAATTTATAGCACTGCGACCCTCTCAAAAGGAGAGGCCGCTCTCAAGATGCAGTGGGACACTTAAGTGCCTTTGTTTATGTCCTCCACCAATGCAAATTCTGTCTCGATGCTTCACAATCCAGGCAAAATCCATGGGGAAGTTCTTCCGCGGAAGCTCTACTAAAACGCACAAGAGAGTTTTCATTAATTATCAGGAGACCTGTGGAGAATATGATCCTGGTGGATAAGGTTGCCAAATCTGGGTTGGGAACTACCAGGAGATTTGGGGGTGGATCCCAGGGAAGGCGGGATTTTGAGAGGGTGGGGACATCAGCAGGGTATAATGCTACAGACTCCGCCCATTAAAGCAGCCATCTTGTCCAGGGGAACTGATCATTGTAGTCCGGAGGTCAGTTGTACCTCCGAGAGATCTCCAGGCCCCACCTGGAGGTTGGCAACTCTACATCATACCCCTTATGTGTTTACAGTGCATGCATATTATACGTTGTGGTGCTCATGAATCAACACCCGTATATTGCCTTGAGCTTCTTGGAGAAAAGGACAGGGTACAAAATGTGACAGTCTGAGCAGCGATGATTTGAAAATCTGTACCCAGCTGGTACAACTGAACCCGTTAACATGAGAAATCCATGGAGGAGTTGAGTATCGGCAAGCCTTGTCCACACCTTCTCACACTAATTGGCACTCGGTGATTACCAGCACATGCCAGATCCCCAATGAAATTAAAGCTATGGTTGGAGCACACCGCTTTTCAGTTGGTCATCACATGAAGCTGATGGAGACGTTAGGTCAAGAAGACTTTCTTGGTGAACCAGAGCTGCCGCACAAACAACTCCAAGGAAGGAGGGCCTTTGCAGAGACAGGGGATGCATCCCACATTCCCAAGGGGGTGGCGAACTTGTGGAGTAAAGGAGGTCCAAGGCCATCGCGGTGCAATTCCGGAAGAAGGGGCTCACCTTTGAAAATGGGGGACACCTGCCAGCTTTGCATCTCTTTGCACCGACTGAAAACAAAGTCCTGTTAAGGAGGTGGGTGGGGACCCGGGACTCCCAACTTTCTAGCGCCTGTTCTCCTCTCCCCAACAGACGTTTTGCCGTCCTTTCTTCTCCACCCTTCCAAGGGTCCTCATTTATAACTTCATGAACGCGCTTGGCAACAGACCATCAAATGTGTATACGTTTTCGGGGGCAATGTTCTCGCTGTTAAATATAAATTAACATTAATACAGAGGCCACCTCTCCCTGTCCCCCCACCCCACCCCCCATCACCGCCGCCCATGACAAGGCAGAGAAAAGCAAAGGGGTTTGGGTGTTTTTTTTCCCTTTTTTTGGACACCCTTTCAGAGAGGCAGCCGGGGGGCCCCCGCGAAAAGAAAGCCGGAGCCCGTAAAGAAACTTGTCTAGAATGGTGACCCTCCGACAGCCCTTGTGTGACAAGATACATAGTTTCCATTGTGCTGCGGGCAGATTATTGGTTACTATAGTTTCACTAATGTTCAAATGGAGTTAAGGCCTAAGCTGAACAGAATAGGTTAAAAGGTGCCGGTGGTTAGGCCTGCTAAACCACATGTTGAGAGTCAGAGACTGAACAAGACAAAGCTCACATCTCTCTGGTCTTTGATGTCTTCTCTGAGGGATGCAAAGGAAGGGGGGAAATGTGGGGAGGGGTGAGGAGGGGAGGGGCAGGGGGGGAAAGACTCCATATAGCCCTATCCCTGGATCCAGACATTTGACTGATTCTGGGACAATACATTTCGGACCAGAGCAGAAATGGCAAGACGATCGCCAGTGCTCCCGCGACCTGCCTCTTAAAAAGGACTGTTTTGTGTGGGACTCAAAGGAAAAAAGAAACTCTTTTTTAAAAAGTTTTATAACATGGCATTTTATTGCTTGATAATTGCCAAGTATCCCGTTCCTCCGCTCTATTTCTTTGGGCACGCACTGCAAGAAACACCAAGACAGGGGAGATGCTGGGGGGGAAAACCCTCCGTTTCATGTGCAAAGTTGTCTTTCTGTGATCTCCTCTCCCCCCATCGTTTTGGCTTTGCTGTCTACTTATAAAAAATATCGATGCTGCTGCTGAAAACAGCCATCTTTTCCTACCGCCCACCACATTTCCTGCTATGGAGCCTCCATGAAGCTACCCTGCTTCTTGTCTGAGTGATTCCTTGCGCGTAATCTGGCTGCGTCTCACTCTGCCAATCTGTGGACTTTCCAAACAATTTGTAGTAGTCGCTGTAAAAAACAACAACAATGCATTCACAAGGCTTGCAAGTGAGCCAATGCTATTGGCCTTTCTCGCCCAAGGGATTAAAATCAACCTTTGTCGATGCTCATGGAGAACCTTTTGGCTGCATCGGTAGAAAAAGTAAAAAAAAAACTCTCCATGGGGAGAGTTTCAGAGTTTGATTTGGGCATCAAAGTTCACGAAACCAGCAAATGAGACCCACTGCAAGTTATGATTTCCCCCCTCATCTTTATTTATCCTTTGTTTTGCTTGCCTTTCCCCCCCCCTCTTCTTGCTTGTTCGCACCTGCGTCTTTTGAAAAGAAACACATTTCTGAATGCAACCGGTCTTTAGGGCCCTGTTATTGTTATTCTGATCGCCGTTATCTCTTTGTGCTGTTCTCAAAAATATATATATATCTAATTGTAACAACTGTACTCCTAGAGTGAACATATTACTTGAATTCAAATGTTAAGAATGGCAATAGGATAACTGTCCTTGAATTCGAGTCCTTTGTAGGACTTCAATAGGCTTACAATGTGTTGTATTAGCAGGCATATTAATGGCCAGATCGGACGCCCGGGCCCATTCTTTCGATCCAAATCTTCTTATGCAAATACCTCATGAATCCAGTTCAAAGAGGTAGCTTTAAAATTAGTTTTCTCCTGCTTGCATTCAGATGGATCCTTTCACCCCCAAGCGATTGGCGGGGGGGGGGAGTTAGATGGAAAGTGACATGAGAAAAGTTTGGACACTTGTTTTTATAACTGAACATGATCTTGTTATCATAATCTGAGACTAGTCACCGGCATCGCCTGGTTGTTGAATTTAAGCCTTTAAACAGAGGGAGATAATCTCGGCTTTTGTGCTTGAATGTACTGAATCCTACGCTCTGTGAAAAGCTATCAGTGAGAATGGCGGCCCAGAGGTTTCTCAAACAAAACTTTTTTCATGCTTAAGAAAAAATGAGGGGGGACACAGAGAGAGAGAGAGAGAGGGAGGGAGGGAGAGAGAGAGGGAAGCTTTGTATCCTATAAGAATTACCCAGCAATCACACTAGAAGATCAGCAAAGTCCCATGGAGTATAAACTAATACGAGGAGGAATGGGGAAAGAGAAAAATTTGCCTTCTTTCACAAGAAATGATCCCATCAATAGTGTTCCCTTACTTTGTTAAAACTCTATGGTAATGAGGCAGCAATGAAAAAAACGCTAACTACTTGTTGTGTTTCCGTTTTGGTCGGCCAGGCTGTTTCGCTTGAAATTTTGTCTCGGAGCTGCTATTTTTAGTGGTTTAATCATCAGGAGGAGAATCCATTGGAGACTTACATAGCTGTGTCTCTTCTTTGCCTGCTGTGTAGAATTGTGTTGTTGTTGTTTTTTCTGGGCCCCCCAAAAGTTCCTTGATTTTGACTCACTTTGGTCTTTGTGCACTCCTTCCATGAGTACATGGCATTTCTAATCTGTAATTTTTGTGTGTGTGCAAAATAGGGGGAAGTTTGACTTATGGCCAGTAAAAAAAGAAGAAAGCTTTCAAAAGGAACAACGAACAAGCGATGTTCACAATGCAGAAGAGAAATTTCTGCAGACTGGATATACCAGAAAACAAATGACCAAAGAGCATTATTCTAAATGCTGTTATGTCCATGTATTATTTCAGCTTTGTGAGAGAAACAGTGGAAGAGTGAGGAAAAAATATTACCCTTTCTCTCTCATTTCCCACCCCCCCAATACGAAAGTATGGGATGATCCAGCCAAGTATGAGAAACTGAACTCAGAGAATCAGTTTTATCAACAAGAGAAACAATTTGATCAAGGGGAGTTTTAAAAGAGTATCTGGCGTGCCTGTGTTATTTTACTGATCCATCAACTCCCCCCCCCCATAATAGATCAAACTCCACATATCAAATTGTGAACCTGGCCCAAGAGTGTGGATCAAAAAAGTTTGCACGATGGAGCCAGGGCCAAACTGGGGGTGGGCGGGCAGGGAGGTGTTCCTACAAACCTGGATAAATTGACAAAACCAGAGGAAATGGGGGGTAAAACAGAAACGGTGTCTGTACCTATGTACGCATTGCCACTTAAGAAAAAAAAATGCTGACCAGGATTTTGAAAGGTCACAGTTGGCACTGAGGTATTGCACCACAACACCACACATGCAGGCACTTCAAAAATAGGGAATGGCAGCAACCACGGAGACCAGTTCCCCTGGACAAAATGGCTGCTTTAATGGGTGGAGTCAGGACAAGTATGATTGATGAGGACTAGGGTAGAGCACCTAGTGGTTTTTGTAATAACTCAGATGTGAGGGCCAAATAATGCCAATTAAAAAGATATAACATAAATATGATCAGATATACCAAATATAGATGTATTTATTAGGAATTAGATAAAAACAGATATCGGCCCGATAATAGCCTCAATACAGGATCAAATCATACATACACGTATGTTACCTATGTATGCTTGATACCTGTGCATGATTTTATCCTGTTTTGAGGCTAT
Source organism: Gekko gecko (assembly GCA_029375565.1). Classification (NCBI taxonomy): domain Eukaryota; kingdom Metazoa; phylum Chordata; class Lepidosauria; order Squamata; family Gekkonidae; genus Gekko; species Gekko gecko. The sequence continues at coordinate 10,259,367 of JAPDNY010000014.1, forward strand.
TATTGGTCCTATACCAGTTTTTAATCTAATTTCTAATAAATATATGTATCTGATAATATTTATATCGTTTTAATTGGCATAGGGCTGCCAACCCCAGGTGAGTGACGGAAATAAGCAGAACAACCGTGAAGTGTTATGCCAAAGAAAAATATCCGAAGACTGCTTAGTTCCTATCCAATGTCCAGTTTACTTGATGCAGATCAATCTCTCTCAAAAAAAATTTCACAGTGACACCATAAATGCTAACGGACTATGCATATCAAGTCTCGTCTCGTTTGCAAACTTTGTCAGAATGCATAGCGTTGGAATCTCTATATAGGTAATTCACTTAACATTATTTGTTCCTCATACTTGTGGTAATTAACCTTTTGGTTTTTTAACTCAAATTGTTCGGGATAAATTTTTCTTCCCCTCTTTTTGGTTCCCGGTTTTGTAATAACTCCACAGCTCCCATTTACCAAAAGAGAAATAAACTTTATTAGAACCTGGTCCGGGCCAAGGTAGGCCATAACCAGCCACAACTAGCAACCAATACAGCAAGTGAACAAAAGTCTTTTCCTTAAGGGATCATGCTAAAATAACTATACAGTGCCATAAGGGAATGTGGCCAAATTCACAACTCCCTACGCTGTAAAAATTTTACTCTAAAAATGTTGGAGAGATCTAAGGTCAGGACTGGAAACTGCCATGGTTGTTCCTGTTTTCAAACGACATTGGTTCAGTTCAGATATGGCACAAAACCATGGCTTATTTTTAGTTTGTGTAACCGGGTTTCAGGTCAGGGATAATTACTCAAATACTGGTGTCATGACCTTCTCAAAGGAGCACATTTCTGTGGAACACAGCATAACTGGACTGGGATTAAGCCAGGATTCTGAGTTCATACATCACACAAAGCCATAGTGAAGACTACCTGGATTTAATATAACAACATGTTTTAAAAACCCAAAATGTGCTGGCAGCAAAGTTTGGAGAGTGCATGATCAGGTTAGCTATAGGTGATGTCTGCTTCCCCCTTTTCTTATTTGGAATTTTCTCCCCCCACACCAATACACACACTTTCTTTCATTGTAGGACACTTAAAATCATTATGAGAAGAAAAATTAAAACCGTTATCAAGAAAATCAGAGTGGCATCAGCTTACCGTTTAATTCTGCAGATATGGCAAATGGAATTTGAAGATACCGTAGACCACTAGGTTGCTTTTCAGGCCGAGCTGGAAACTTAATTAAAATATCCTTAATCCCGGGAATGATGTCATTTTGGGTCTGAATAGAAGCAATATTGTTGCATGCTGTTTTGAATAAGGAAATCCGTATTTTTTTTAAAAAAAAGAAACGTACCAGCATGCTACCAATGGCTTTCACCTCTGTTGCACTGAAGAACAATGGAAAAGAAAGCCCAAGTTTTCTTGGTGATCACAAAGACACAGAGCTTTAATTATGTTAATTTGTCACAAAGCGTGTTGTAACTGATTGATTGACCTCCCCCCCATCTCTCACTATCCTCCCTTTCTCGTTTCAACTACCTCTGGATGTTATCCCTACTCAGCGGAAAGCATATTCACTTCCGCAGCTAAAAATGGAATCCTCCATGTTCAGAAGCAGTATATCTGAGTTCAGCACACTGTGGAGAATAATGCGGAAGAATAAAGAAGGAAGCATGCCCTGACCTGGATAGTTCTCAGATCTCGGAAGCTAAGTAGGGCCAACCCTGGCAAGTAATTGGAAGGGAGACCTCCAAGGAATACCAGGACCGGGATGCAGAGGCAGGCCATCCATTCACCTCTCTGAAAAAACATCTGAGCCCCCAGTAGGGGTCGCCAGAAGTTGCCATGACTTTCAGGCATGCAAGCATATGCACACACACACACAAATACCCCCCACCATTTTTTTTTTAAAAAAAGACGGAAGCAAGTGGTAAACATCCCCTTTTCTCCTTATACCATTCTTCTTGGAGAAAGCAATCATGGCAGCTAAATTGTTGACAGAAAACAGACGTCATCTAAAATAAACACAGGGGGAAGTGTGTAATGTGCAGCTGGACCCTCAGATATTTTCAGCACCGGACAAAAACCATGTGAGGCCGGGTACACACACACATGCCAATGCTCCCTCTAAGCTGTGGAGTTCTGTGAGCAAAACAATCTACTTTGTGAGCTACTGGCATTAAAGTTGTGAGCAGGCGATTTGGCTACTGCATAAATTAGTTTGCTCTGGAGCCATCCTCCCGGAGCGAAGACAAAAATCTGTGAGCCGGAGGCTAAAGAACTGTGAGCTAGCTCACACTGACTCAGCTTAGAGGGAACATTGATACTCTCACAAACAGACACATGAAACTGCTTTACACTTAATCAGACCATCGGCCCATCAAGGTCAGTCTTGTCCACTCAGGCTGGCAGCTTCTCTCCAGGGTTTCTGGCAGAGGTCTTTCACATCACCTATTACGCGATCCTTTTTCACTGGGGATGCCAGGGATTGAACCTGGGACCTTCTGCATGCCAAGAGATGCTCTGCCACTGAACCACAGCCCCCTCTCGACTGCAGGGTTTAGGATGGCCCCCCTCCCACCTGTCTGTTAGCCGCCTTTACCAGCCGGGCTCGACATCACACACCTTGAACATCTGGAATGGATGCTTACAGGCTCCGAAATGAGATTTATTCTGGACAGAAGCCCTGACAACTTAATTTTAAGGGAAGGCTCTGGGATGGTGAGGGATGCAGCGAGTCAGGCAAAGGAGTGTTTCTGCTGAAGTGGACAGAAAAGACTGGAAATACTGACCTTCGGATATTTTAACAGACAGCATTTCAGGTCTTTTTAATGCTCCTTTCCCCCTAATGAAATGGATTCTGCTCTGCAGTTTCAGCCACAGCTATTGCCAAGGCTAGGGAAGGCCTGCAAACATCCAAAGCTGAGCTTGCAAAGTCCTTCCGCTATTTTTTTTTTTTTTTAATTCTTTCTTGGCTTCCAATATCTCTTCCCCTAAGTTCCTTCTCCTTGGCAGGGTTATTTTTGTAGAAAAAGCCTAGCAGGAACTCATTAGCATATTAAGCCACAGCCCCTGACAGCACAGCTCATTAGCATATTAGGCCACACCCCCATGTTACCAGAAGGGTGGTCATCCAGCCACACCTACCTTTTGCTTCTTATTCTGTTTACCTTGTTTGTTGTCAAAACCCAGGGCTTTTTTTGTAGCAGGAACTTCTTTGCATGTCAGGCCACACAGCCCTAATGTAGCCAATCCTAATGAGTTCCTGCTGTTGGGTGTGGCCTATTATGCTAATGAGTTCCTGCTGGGCGTGGTCAATTTGGGAGCCAGTCGGAACTCCGTTCCTGTGCGTTCCTGCCCAAAAATAGCCCTGCTCCTTGGATTTCAGTAGAAATGTTGAGATGCAAGCTAACACTTTGGATTGGATTCCAATCAGCTGGTTCTCTGCTGCTCCCTGAGCTGACACTCGAATGAGATTCTGTTACTTCCCACAAATAGGTGGGGGGAAACCACCTTTAGACATTTATCTGCTATTGTGACATATTTATTGCTTTACAACTGTTGACCTTATAACCTTAACTTGTTATTTAGTTATTTCACTTTGCATAACTTAAACATCATCACCTTACATGTTCATTTGCTGTTAGATCCCTGTCTATAAGTTTAACCTCATCTGCTTTGGCGGGTAGGGCAGGGTATAAATCGTAAAATAAATAAATAAAATAAACCCGCCATTCCAATGTATTCGAAAAAGTGTGCATGCACAGAACAGCTCATACCTTGAACAAACCTTTGTTGGTCTTAAAGGCGCCACTGGACTCTAAATCTCTTCTGCTGCTTCAGACCAACACAGCTGACTATCTGGATCTATATTTACACCATAGAATCATAGAATCATAGAATGTTGGGTTGGAAGGGACCTTGCAGGTCATCTAATCCAACCCCCTGCACTCTGCATGATCATAGCCGAAAGATAGCTCTACATAACTACAACATACCCAAAAGATGGTTGTCCAGTCTCCGCTTGAAAACGTCCAGCAAAGGAACATCCACTACCTCCCAAGGCAGGCTGTATAAACCACTTTATATATAAATCTGATTACTGTTTGAATTTTAGATTGCTGCAATGTGGATGCATCTATGTTTTTATTGTATTTAATCTATTGTATTTGAGCCTATTGTGAGATGCCCTGAGCCTGCCTATGCGGGGAGGGCTGAATAGAAATAGAAAATAATAAACAATAAATAGATAGTTGGTGTAGATTTTCCAGGCCGTGTGGCCCTGGTCTTGGCATTGTGGGACCTGACATTTCGCTAGTAGCTGTGACTGGCATCCTCAGAGGTATAACACAGAAAGATCGAATACTCTCTGTGTCAAGGTGAGCAGAAAAATGGCAGGCAGGTAATTTATATCTACTCAGGAAGGTGGGGTAGGACTGAGTCATGATCTTGTAGGAGTTCTCCAGGCTATGGACATGCTAATGGAGGAGCTTTCCTGAGGAGGTTCTTTTGTCTATGGATTGTTTCCTGTTTCCTGAGGAGGTTCTTTTGTGTGTGGAACCTCCTCAAGAAACAGGAAACCTGAGGATGCCAGTCACAGCTGCTGGCGAAACGTCAGGTGCTACAATGCCAAGACCACGGCCACACAACCCAGAAAATCTACAGCAACTAATGAACTCCAGCCGTGAAAGCCTTCGACAACATAATAAATAAATAAATGAAGCAACTTGAATAAGCTGGAGTTAATAGAAGAATTAACGTTCCATAATGGGCTAAAGAGCCCTGACCCAAGCGAGCCCAAACTCATCAGATCGCGGAAGCTACGCAGTGTCATCCCTGGTGAGTTCTTCGGTTGGGTGACCACCAAGGAAGTCCAGCGGTTGCTACGCAGAGGCAAACCATGTCAAACCGCCTCTGTCCATCTCTTGCCTTGAAAACATACAGGGTGACCATAAGTCAATTGTGACTTGATAGCATTTCCCACCACCACCAGCATTCCTAAAACCACAGCGCTAAGGATTATGTGCCTCTTACAGAAGACTGGTGAAAGTTCTTGTTTCAGAACAAGAGATCGAAAATAATCTGTGTTTGAATCTGAGCAATCAATCGATAGGGATGAGCCATAGGGATTATTATATTTCTGCAGTCCACTCTGCCGGGGCTGCTGAGACAGAGGCAGGCTGTCGAAAATTCCCTGGGACCGGGTTGTCTAAGAATGACTCGCAGAAGGCCCTGCAGAACGACCGAGTTTTCTGTGCCTCCCTGAAAGCCAAGAAGGAAGGGATCGGGCATGCATCTCCACCAAGGCTATTGCATATACCAGGAGAGGAAATCTTTGCTACACATGGGCCTCAGATCATGTGGAGTTGAAGGACATGGACCATCATCTTGAACTGAATTCAAAAAACAATCACTAGCCAGGGGTGTTGGTTCAATATCAGTGTTAACGTGATTCTGTTGATCCACTCCAGCCGACAAACCGAATCTTCTGAGTCATCTTCAAGGGCAGCTCAATATAAAGCACATAGTAGTAATCCAGCCTCAAGGTGGCAATAGCATGGATCCGCATTGGGTGCACTGATATTTCTATTACTGCATCACCTGGAAGTTTTTCTGGCAACCTGTGTAATTATTTTGTTTGGTGTAGTGGTTAAGAGTGGTGACCTCTAGTCTGAAGAACCGGGTTTGGTTCCCCACCCCTCCTCAGGCAGCCAGCTGGGTGACCTTGGCCCAGTCTCAGTTCTCTCAGAGCTCTCTCAGCCCCACCTACCTCACACAGTGTCTGCAGTGGGGAGAGGAAGGGAAGGCGATTGTAAGCTTCTGGTGCCCTGTCCCCACTGCTGGACCTCCTGATGGCACCTGGTATATTTTGGCCGCTGTGTGACAGAGTGTTGGACTAGATGGGCCATTGGCCCGATCCAACATTGGCTTCTCTTATGTTCTTATGTTCTTATGTAAGCTGCTCCGAGACTCTGAGTGAAGGGTGGAGTATAAATCCTCCTCCTCCTCCTTCATTACACCATCTATTGATTCCAATTGGTTATTGGACAGGATTTTTTGAAATTCAATTTCTATTTAGCCCTTCATCCAGTCCACCCCCAGCCTTGATCTGGCTAAAACTAATCACAACTCCATCCCATTCAAATCAATGGGCTTCACTGGGAAGGGGCTACAGCTCAATGGTAGAGTATCTGCGTGGCATGTAGAATGTCCCAGATTCAATCCCTGGCATGTATCTTACAGAAAATGGAAGTGGGTAGTAGGTGATGTGAGACCTCAGCCTGAGACCCTGGAGAGCCACTGCCAGTGTGAACAGACAATATTGACGTAAGAGCATAAGAGAAGCCAATGTTGGATGAGGCCAATGGCCCGTCCAGTCCAACACTCTGTCACACAGTGGCCAAAAATACCAAGTGCCATCAGGAGGTCCACCAGTGGGGCCAGGACACTAGAAGCCCTCCCACTGTTGACCACCCCCCAGGCACCAAGAATACAGAGCATCACTTGTCCCAGACTGAGAGTTCCTATCTATACCTTGTGGCTAATAGCCACTGATGGACCTCTGCCCCAGATGTTTATCTAATTCCCCCTTGAAGCCATCCATGCTTGTAGCTGCCACCACCTCCTGTGGCAGTGAATTCCATGTATTAATCACTCTTTGGGTGAAGAAGGACTTTCAGCAATTTCACTGAGTGCCCACGAGTTCTTGTCTTGTGAGAAAGGGAGAAAAGTACTGACTTTGATGGACCGATGGTCTGATCTGGTATAGGACAGCTTCACGCGTTCATTTAGGCTCCGTCAGTTTTATTGGATGGATTGCAATTTTTCTGCACTCAGACGATAAAGTCGATCAGCATTTTGTCTTCGCAGATGGATCATAAGAAGTCCCCCCCAAAAAAGAAATTCCGGAGACCTTGGATTTTCATTATTTTAAAAAACAAAATAAATAGGAAAAAAAATATTTAATTTTAAGGCACTAAAGCAATCTGTGTGTCCGCCCGCTGAGGGCTTTAGGTAGGGGCCATTCCCTTGGGAACACTGCCCCCATCTAACATCCCCCCCTACTTTTCACATTAAAAAACCCAATAAATGAAAATTATCCAGATACTCAAGTAAAAAGGAAAACCTGACTCGGTGCCTGCTTGGACCATTAATGAGCTTTTCTTCCACCCTCTTATTATCTTGATTGCCTTGTTGAATGAAGCACATGATACTGAGGCCTACGTGGAACTTAGATCGCTTTTCATTCAGTCCCGCTCTCGGTAGGGTAAGTGGCGGTGCAGGTTTGGCACTGGTTCAAATGGCGGCTTCTTTAATGGACGTGGCAAGCAATCCAGGGGCTCATTCTTTCCATTTAAGAACTGATGGGCCTGCACGCACACACACATAGACATATTATACACAGCTCTCCTATAGTCCTAAAGAGTATGTTTGCTAAAGATTACGGCCCCAGGCAAACTGGGACACCCTACCAATGGGGGGCCCTGGCCCGGATGGCCGAAGCTAGCCTGATCTCATCCGGTCGCAGGAGCTAAGCAGACTTGGCCCTGGTCAGTACTTGGATGGGAGACCACTGAGGAAGCCGAGGGTTACCAGGCAGAGGCAGGCAATGGCAATCCACCTCTGAACGTCTCTTGCCTTGACACCTTATGAGGGTCACCATCAATCAGCCATGACTTTCCATCACGGCCATCAACGGTGATCTTGTGGCTTCTAGTGTTTTCTGTAAGCCAAACCAGGCGAATCATTCAGAGTTCCAAGTCTGGAACATTCAATATTTTTAAAGCCAGTTTGGTGTAGTGGTTAAGTGCACGGACTCCAGTCTGGGAGAACCGAGTGTGATTTCCCACTCCTCCACTTGCTGGTGCTGGATGACCTTGGGCAAGCCATAGTTCTGACAAGAGCTGTCCTTGAAAGAGTAGTCCTCGAAAGAGCTTTCTCAGCCCCACCTACCTCCCAGGGTGTCTGTTGTGGGGAGGGGAAGGGAAAGGAGTTTGTAAGCCACTCTGAGACTCTGAGTGAAGGGCGGGCTATAAATCCAGTATTCTCTTCCTCCTCTTCTTCTTCTAAAAAACCCTTAATTCTCAGGTATGTAGGTCCTTCATCCAGATACAGATCTTGGTGCAAGCTAAGAGGGGAAGCTAAGCCTTCCCCTTGTGCTATTTTCTTGGTCTCAAATGGCTCCCAGAGACCTGTGATTTGCCCTATTAGGGAAATATATCAGTACAGACACTGACCTGGATGGTCCAGGCTAGGCCAAGATCATCAGATCTCAGAAGCCAAGCAAGGTCAGCCCTGGATAGTACTTGGATGGGAGACCACCAAGGAAATCCAGAGCTTCTATGCAGAGGAAGGGAATGTCAAACCACCTCTGTTCATCTTTTGCCTTGAAAACCCCATGAGGTCACCATAAAAAAAAATCTGTCATAACCCCGTGAATAGATGCATAAGTCAATTAAATTGATAGACATTTGGATGTTACTAAAGCCACAGAGAAGATTTGCCCCAATCTTGATGGCCCTAGTCCATCCCTTAACTAGCCCAATCCCTTAACACCTTGGAACTAAACTAAACTTGGTCATCATCCCTGGTTGGTACTTGGATGGGAGACCTACAAAGAAATCCAGGGTTTCTACACATGGGCAGGCAATGGCAAACCACGTCTGTTCATCTCTTACCTTGAAACCGTATGGGGTCACATTAAAAAACCCCTCTCACTTAACCCCATGAATAGATATCAATGAAATCAAAATATTATAGCTATTGTTGTTGTTGTTGTTGTTGTTGTTATTATTATTATTTTGGAAAAAGTACAGAAGAGGGCAACTAGAATGATAGCAGGGTTGGAACACCTTCCCTATGAAGAAAGGTTGAGGTGCTTGGGGCTCTTTAGCTTGAAGAAACGATGGCTGAGGGTGACATGATTGAGGTTTATAAGATTATGCATGGGATAGAACAGGTAGAGAAAGAAGTACTTTTCTCCCTTTCTCACAATACAAGAACTTGTTGCTGATCTATGTGGGCACTCAATTAAATTGCTGAGTGGTCGGGTTAGAACGGATAAAAGGAAGTACTTCTTCACCCAAAGAGTTATTAACACATGGAATTCACTGCCACAGGAGGTGGTGGCAGCTACAAGCATGGACGGCTTCAAGAGGGAATTGGATAAACATATGGAGCAGAGGTCCATCAGTGGCTATTAGCTACAAGGTATAGATAGGGACTCTGGGGCAAGTGAGGCTCTGTATTCTTGGTGCTTGGGGGGTGGGCAACAGTGGGGGGGGCTTCTAGTGTCCTGGCCCCACTGTTGGACCTCCTGATGGCACCTGATATTTTTGGCAACTGTGTGAGAGAATGTTGGACTGGATGGGCCATTGGCCTGACCCAACATTGGCTTCTCTTATGTTCTTATGTTCAAAATACGTATGGATGTTACCAAAGCCACTCAGTAGATTTGCCATGACCTGGATGGCCCAGGATAGCCCAATCTCTTAATGCCTTGGAACTAAGCTAAGCAGGGTCTGCCCTGGTTCTTGGTGGGAAACCACCAAGGAAGTCCAGAGTTTCTACATGGAGTCAGGCAATGGGAAAGTGCCCCTGATCATCTCTTGTCTTGGAAACCTTATGGGGTTGTCTTACGTCATCTGTGATTTATTTAAATTTTCCGGGCACCCTTCCCTAAAAGCAGGGCTCAGGGTGGCTTACACCAGCAAGGAACACGCAATAAATAACTAGAAGTTAAAATCCTACAATAAAATACATAGCACATAGATCAGCAATAATTCAATCCATTCTGAGATGGCGAGAAAATTTCGGAGGACGGAGGGTATAGAGCGTGCCAGACCACATGCTGTACCATCGCTGTCCTCAACTGAACGTCTGGAGGAACCTCCCTGCCTTACATGCCCAGCGGAAAGGTAACAAATCTTGCAGGGCACGGATGTTCTCCAGCAGAGACTTCCACCAGGTAGGGGCCAGGATGGAAAAAGCCCTGGCCCTGGTTGAGGATAGCTGGATCTCTCTCGGGCCAGGGATCACCAGGAGGTTCTTACTTCCTGAGCGTACTGCTCTTCTGGGGGCATTGGATGGACCCCATATTACAAAAAGGGCATAAGAGGGAGGCATAGCCCCATCCTACCCTCATTGCCTGGTCCCAGTTTGCATTGCAGTCCGGGCACATGACTGCAGAGGGTTTAAAAAAAAAAAAAAGCTTGAAATGTTGGGCATGATATCTGAAGAAGTGAGCAGTGACTCGTGAAAGCTCATCCCCTGCCACAAATTTTTGTTAGTATTTAAGGTGCTCCTGGACTCTTGCTCTCTTCTTAATAGAACTTGCTATATCTCATCTGGTTTGGCCTTACATGGAGCAATTTAAAATGATATTGATAAAGCAGTCCTTAGGCCAGACTGCAAAATAATAATAATTAAAAAAAACATAATAAATAAAACGTATGATTAGTAGCACACTCAGAGACCTGGGAGACAGGGGTGGGGTTTTTTTGGGTCAAAGAGCCTCTTGCATCAGGAGAAGAAGACTCCTATTTATGGTAACCTCCTTCTCCCACAGGCACTCTTACTCTATTCATCGGTCTTGGTATTTTGTGACCTCCTCCTGTTCTTCCTTTTCTATTTGCCTGTCTCCTGGGATTGTAATGTCAATGATCCAAACCCTATTTCTCTCTCTTTTTCCCTACAATTGCAATATAAGTTCCTCATATTTCTACAACAGTGATATCTATCATCGTCATCATCACCATCACCATCACCATCATCATTTTTATGCTGCCTCTCCACCCAATCAGGGTCCTCAGGGAGAAATGCCTGCCTAGGCAGACAAAAACATATTTTCCCCTGAAGTATCATCTATTCAAAAGTTGTCCACCCAGCAAGAAAAAAAATCCATTATTTCAGTCAACCTCTAGAGCTTTGCGGGTGCTACTTAGCAAACCACTTCCCCTGGAAGCAAGTGGAATCTAACAAGGTATTGCCTGAAAGTAAAATATATTACTTCCTTAATTAAATGTAACTTTCTAGAGCAAGTCAGCGGGCCCTTGCAGTCTCGATTGGAAGGTCCCAATGATTTTTTAATTTATCTGCTCAATAGCCTAGGATTTAGCATAGATTTTGCCAGCTTAATGAACTTGCCCGTCCTGCTCTATAGAGTGGGAGGCACCTGCGGCACACCCGCCCAGCCAAACAATACCCTGACAAGGCTGGGATTCCCTGCTGTGTCTCTAGGCTCCTTAATGTCATCAGATGTTCTTTTGATTAAATATTGGATAGGGAGGAGAGAAGCGGAGTTTGCACCTCTGAGCCACATCATACGAGTAAGTGGGATAGGTTGCTGATGACCACGTTGGAAATGAAAATACTGTCTTTTCCTTTTCCTTCCTTCCTTCCTTCCTTCCTTCCTTCCTTCCTTCCTTCCTTCCTTCCTTCCTTCCTTCCTCCAGTCCATCTAACTCTGTGTTCCTTTCTTCTTTCTTTCATTCTCTCCTCTCTCCCCATCTATTCCTTCCTCCCTCCCTTCCTCCTTCCTCTTTTTTGGGAAAACTACAATAGGATCTCAGGTTTTCTGAGCTCAAGAAGAAGAAGGAGAAGAAGAAGAAGAGGATGAGGAAGAGATTGGATTTATACCCTGCCCTTCACTACCCAAGGGAATCTCAGAGCGGTTTACAAACTCCTTTCCCTTCCCCTCCCCACAACAGACACCCTGTGAGGTGGGTGGGGCTGAGAGAGCTCAGACAGAAACTGCCCTTTTTTCAAGAACAGCTGTGCCAGAACTATGGCTTGCCCAAGGTCACACCAGCAGGTGCAAGTGAAGGAGTGGGGAATCAAACCCGGTTCTCCCAGATTAGAGTCCACGCATTTAAACACTCATAGCCTCGTGTACCTTACCTTCTTTGTAAGGATCAAATGCTGGAAAGGTGAGGAGTGTAAATTGATTTGTGACCCCCATTAGGGGGGAAAAAGTGGGGTATAAATGAAGTAAAAATAAAGCAATAGAACCTCTTCATCGTCTTATCGATAATTCTGAATTGCTGCTTTGATATTTTTGGAGGGACTCCAGACATTGTGGCATAATCTGAGTAGCCTTCAGTACAATATGAGGTCTTTTTAAGGGCCTGGAATGATTTCACCTAAACTTACTCCGTGTAACACTTTGGTTCCATCAGACTTGTTCAGACATCAGACATCCAGCCGACTCGCTCATCACCCAGCCTAAAGAAAAGTCCCAGTCGACTTTCTTGGCACTGTCCTGGGAGAAAAAAGAAAGAAAGAAAAACAAAGCCTTGTCTACTATTTACAAGAAGTTCTGACAATGGAGTTCCTGGCAATTCCTAGAGCTGCCCAGAAGTGACAAGAGTATCTCTAGCAATCACCAGAAAACTCTATGTTTTCTTCCTGCAAGTAGACTGTAAAGTACTGGGTTTCAGGCCTCATGACTCGGACGACGACATAAGAGAAGACGCGTTTATTCGTACTTCACATAAGACAAAGAACACACAGTAACGGCCGGAGGCCAACTATATACAGTTAGGGGGGACGGCCCTATATTCCTATTGGCGGGTTTGAATCGCCCGCCAATGCTGCCATTGGTTCACTACTGGCGAGCTCAGGAACCTAGTCCCTATTGTTCTCAGAGAGCGAAGCTTGGCAGTGTTTCGCCAGCTCAGCCCTCTGATCTCAGGACACAACACCCCTCCCCCATGGTTCGCCCCCTATCAGGTGACGTAGTCTTTTAAGTATGCTGGTGGCCTCCTTTCTCTTAGCGAACGTCGGGGGCCGGTACCGGACTGGCGGGGCCCCTATCGGTTGTTCCGCCCGCACACGGAGCTTGGGCCTCTGGAAGTCGCCGAGGCGGTGACGGTGGCGGCTGTAACGGTGGCGGCAGCGGCGGCGGCGACTCGGCTGCTACCGGGGCCAACGGTGGCGGCAGCGGCGGCGGCGGCTCAGCTGCTACCGGGGCCCCCTCCGGATTCCATGGACTCTCTGGCGCTGGCTCCGCTGTCGGTGCTTGCGGTCGATCGGATGATGGGGCAGGGGCGGCATTTCCCGGTAACTCGATCTCTCTATCGGGGTCTTGACGCCTCCGGAGCTGGTCGATGTGTTTGCGGAGGACCCGGTCCCCATCGGTTAGGACCTCGTATGACACTGGCCCGGTGGGTTTTAGGATGCGCCCTGCCACCCACTGCGGCCCCGCTCCGTAGTTCCGGAAGTAGACAGGGTCTCCCGGTAGGAAGCTCCGGGGCGCCTCCCTGTTCTCGACCAGCTTTCTCTCGGGGGCTCGGTCCGGGTGGAGTCTGTCTAATAAAGTGGTAGGGCGGCGGCCCATTAATAGTTCTGCGGGGCAGTGTCCGGAGGTGGGGTTTGGGGTGGTGCGGTATGTGAGAAGGAAGCGGGCCAGCCGGAACTCCCAGTCCCCCCCCGTTATGCGGCTCAGGGCCTCTTTGGCGGTGCGTACCGTCCTCTCCGCCTGTCCATTAGTTGCCGGGTGGAAAGGCGCGGATCGTATGTGCCTGATGAGGTTCCTTTCGAGGAACGCTTGAAACTCCGCAGATGTGAATGCTGCCCCGTTGTCCGACACGATTGTGTCGGGTAACCCGTGCGTTGCAAATATCTTCCGCAGGGCCCTTATTGCCGCCTTGGTAGAGGTGGTAGACACTGGGCTTATTTCCACCCATTTTGAATAAGAGTCTACCGTTACCATGAACTGGAGCCCCTGGAACGGCCCCGCAAAGTCTATGTGCAGGCGTGACCACGGCTTGTGGGTAGACTCCCGGCTTTGGGTTGGCGCTCTCGGTGGATTGGGGCGGACCTCCTGACATCGTGTGCACCCTCTGACCCAAGATTCAATTTCTGCGTCCACCCCGGGCCACCACACGTAGCTCCTTGCCAGAGCTTTCATTCGTACGATGCCCGGGTGGGCCTCGTGCAGCGTTTCTAGCACCCCTTGTCTCATGGGCCCCGGAATGATCACCCTGTCTCCCCATAGTAAACACCCTTTCAATGCGGACAGCTCTTCCCGCCTGGCCTTGTACGCTGTGAACTCTGGCCCTGTCTGTTCCGCTGGCCACCCCCTCACCACCCAGTTTAGGACCCGGGAGAGAATGGGATCTCGGGACGTGCGGGCGGCCACATCTGCAGCCTGAAGGGGGGTTTGGCAGTTCCTCCATCAGCAAGACAGCGGGGGCTGGGGCCGGATCTTCCCCTGTCTGCGGCAGCGGTAGGCGGCTCAAGGCGTCGGCATGACCCAGCGCCTTGCCCGGCCGATGCTCCAGTCGGTATTGGTAACCCGCTAAAAATAAGGACCAGCGCAACACCCGGGGCGACAAAACTTGCGCCGTTTGTTTGTCCGCCGCGAACAGTCCCAGGAGCGGCTTATGATCTGTTACGAGCGTGACGGGCCGCCCGTACACAAAATTGTGGAATTTTTTTACCCCCGCCACCAGTGCCAAGCCCTCCCTGTCGATTTGGGCGTAGTTCCGCTCCGCGGGGGACAGCGTGCGGGAGTAGTAAGCCACCGGGACCTCCCTCCCATCCGGTAGCTTGTGTGCCAAGACTGCCCCGACCCCATACGGTGATGCGTCGCACGCCAGGATGACCGGGAGCTTTTCATCAAAGTGCGCGAGTACTGCGTTTGAAATCAAGAGGACTTTCACCCCCGAAACGCTGCCTCCTCCCTCGCTCCCCATGCCCAAGGTGTCGCCTTATCCAGCAGCCTGTGTAGGGGTTCGGCCACGGCGGCTTTGTGTGGGAGAAAGGAATGGTAAAAGTTCAGGAGGCCTAAGAACGCCTGGAGCTCGGCCTTGGACTTCGGGGCGGGGGCCTCCACGATGGCCTTCACTTTGTCCCTCGCCGGATGCAGGCCTGATGCGTCTACCCGGTATCCCAAGAACTCTACTTCCGGCACCCCGAGGAGGCACTTTTCCCGCTTCACTTTCAGCCCCGCGGCTTGGAAGCATTCCAATACAGTTCGGAGGCGGGCAGCGAAGCTTTCCGGGGTGGTCGCGGCGATGAGGACGTCGTCGAAGAACGGCGTCACTCCAGGGATCCCTTTTAACAAATCGTCCATTAGATTTTGGAAGATCCCTGGGGCCACACTGACCCCGAACTGCAGCCTCTTCACCCGGAAAGCTCCCCGGTGGGTCACTATGGTCTGTGCCTCGGCCGTGGCCTCATCTACCGGGAGTTGCTGGTACGCCTGTGCGAGATCCAGCTTTCCAAATATGCGCGCCCCTGCCAGTGTTGCTAGGACATGGCTGACCACTGGTACGGGGTATGCGTGCGCCTGGAGTGCCTGGTTAATAGTGCACTTATAATCCGCGCAGATGCGGATCTCCCCGTTTGGCTTGACGGGTGTCACTATCGGTGTCTCCCATCTAGCGTTCGGGACGGGCTCTAAGACTCCCTGGGCCACCAGCCGGTCTAATTCGGTCTCTATTTTAGGGCGGAGGGCCAGGGGCACGGTGCGGAAGCGCCGACGGATGGGCGTCACGGTGGGGTCTAAGTGGAGCGACACCGGGGGCCCTTTGTAACATCCCAGTTTCCCGTCAAAGACCTCTGGGAATTCCTTGCACACCGCCCCCCAGTCCCGCACCCCACATTTATTTACTCCCCCAATCGATATGCCTAGGGCCTCGAACCACGCCCGCCCCAGGAGACTCGCGAGATTTCCCTCTACCACCACCAAGTCCAACTTCCCCTCAAAGTCTCGGTACTGCACTCGGAAAGTGCTGACTCCCCGGATGGGGACAGGGTTCTTTTGAAAGTCCACCAAGCTTAGTGGCGATGGACGTAGAGGGGGTCCCCCTAGTGGGCAAAGTCTTTTTAAAGTGTCCAGGGAAATGATGGACGCCGCCGATCCCGAGTCCACTTCCATGCAACAGGGGGACCCCTCGATCCGCACGGTTACTTGGATCTTCGGGGCAGAGGAAAGGTTGGGGTTGGGGAGGCGAAGTACCTGTAGTGGTTGGTCGGTGAGGTGGTACAACTCGGCGACCTCTTCCGTTGTCTCGTGTGCGGTGGACGATGCGCGGTACTGGGGGACCGACGATCTCGAATTCCGGGAGCCCTTGGACCGGCAGACCCGGGCGAGGTGTCCCTGCTTTCCGCACCCGTGACAGACAGCGTCCCGGAACCTGCAGGATTTCCGTCCGTGGCCCTCCCCGCAGCTGGCACAGACGGCTCGGTTGCCGGAGTACTTGGCTTGCTCCCTGTTGGCCTGCTGGAACGGCGCCGGCCGGCGTTGTTGGGGTTTGAGGGCGAAGACCTCGTCCGTCTCTTCGTTTCCGGGGCTTGGGCTCCTTCCAACCACCTGCGCGGCCGCGACCGGCCGATCCCCTTCTGCGGCCTCGTGGGCAGTGGCGGCGTCGAGGGCCTCGTCCAAGGTGAGCTTCCGGTGTCCCACCAACTTGCGCCGCAGCTTGGAGTCCGCCAGGCCCCACACGAACTGTGTCAGCAGGTTGTCCTCCACCTTCGGAAACCCGCAGTCCACGGCTAGCGCCCTTAGCGCGGCTAGGAAGTTGGCAATGGATTCCCCTCGGGTCTGGACTCGCCTCTGGAAATCCATCCTCTTGGCCAGGAAGGTCGGCCGGGGGCTGAAGTAGCCATTTAGGACGTCCAGGATTTCCCCAAACGAGCTCTCCAAGGCCGTGCGGGGCACCAAGAGGCTCTTGGCGAGGCGGACGGTTTGGGTGCCGCAGGCGTTCAGGAGGATCGCTCGTTTCTGGTCGGGGTGGCGGATTTCGTTGAGCTCCAAGTAGCTGATGAGCTGGTCGACCCATGCGTCCCAGGTTTCTGGCTGCGACTGGTCGAAGTGCTCCAAATAGCCTATCACTGGGAGTGGGGTGTGTTTGGATGTGGCAATTGCATGCGTTTTAACAGAGCCAAGGCTCTAGAGTCTTGTCTTGTGCTTGCTGAAATCCTTCCTTATATATATTTGAGTTTTGGTCATACCTTATATGGTCAAAATGCGCGCCGGAATCAGTTGGCCGAGGGACTTGCCAGTCAGAGACGGAGTCCCTCGCCACTGGCTGCTTAGCCTTCCGGCGTGGCTGTGCGCCCTCCCACTCAGCCACCACACAGCCTCACGACCCCAGTCTGCTCCAGCCGCCAATCGCTTCGGGCTGGGGGGGGGCGGCGGCTACCGGCTCAGAGGGACTTCACCCAAAGCTGGGTATGGAGGCTTTCTGGGGGAGGGCGCAGCAGGCCTCGGGAGCGCTGCGCGGCCACCCCTCCCTGAAG
This sequence comes from Gekko gecko, assembly GCA_029375565.1. Classification (NCBI taxonomy): domain Eukaryota; kingdom Metazoa; phylum Chordata; class Lepidosauria; order Squamata; family Gekkonidae; genus Gekko; species Gekko gecko. The sequence goes on from JAPDNY010000014.1 coordinate 10,276,603, forward strand.
GCTTTCGGGAACGCGATGTGCGGGGGCGGGGTTGCCCATTTCGGAGGGCCCTCCCGAACGGCGGGGCAGGGAGGCTTGCGCGCGGAGTCAGCGGCGGCCCTCGGACGCTTCCCTTGCCCGGAGAACACCGACCCTCCTCCCTGCGTGACGGGGCCAGCCCAGCCGCCTTGCCCACCCCCAAGGACTCTCCCTAGGGCCCGTTGCCTCGGCCGCAACGGGCTTCCCCCCCTAGTCACTAATAAAGTAGAACTGATCACTAGGCTTGTGGTCTTTTCGTCCATGGAACTCGCTGTTCCGCAAGCCTCTGTCTCATGTGCCTTTTCGGCGCATGGCTCTGGCAATCATAGCATTTTTGGTGCTCGCAAGGGAACCCTCACTCACTTTCCCTCCGAATAAAATATTGTATCATCGAGCTCAGATTTGTACAGTGGTGGTGGTGGTGGTGGGGGAACAGCAATCCCATTTCAAAAGCTAAGATTTGGGAATCGACCTTTCTTCTTTCCTTTGATCTAATACACTGGGTGGAGGGGGAGGAGAGCCCACAAAGCTGGCACTGCTTGGACGCCCTTCTCGAGATAATGCAAACCTCCACACACATTCCTTGGATTACTCCCTGACAGCGCTCCTACTGTACCACCTGCTCAATTTGCCCAGCCCGCTGCCAGCGACGGGTGCCCCAAATCTCCTGTTAACAAAGAGGAAACGTGTGCTTAACACCCATCAAAACTTGATTTCCCTTTGATAATGGCAGGCTCCATTACATTTAATAATACCCTGCAAAAGTTAACGTGATGTCATACTTGGGCAATACACACCGGCTTCGGGTGTGTGTGGTTCATCCATAAATACCATCTGCTGGGCGTGTTTCAATTATTTATTGTGTTTTGGGTTTTTTTACATTGACATAAAACATATCACTCAGCCTCTTCTTATTACATTTGGCTCAGATCTTGGTGAAACGGGGTGGGGGAATAGAGAGCGACAAAGAAATGTTGGCTGTTAAGCCGTATTAATTAAGCATCATTAATACATACCACCTTTAAAGCACTTTTCGTCTTCAACGTGCTTTCATAAACATTTTGCTAATTAATCCTTGTAGCATTTCAGGGGTTTAATAAGTAGGTATTATCTAAGTTTTAATGATGACAGAACAGTTTCTTTCTTTCTTTCTTCCTTTTTTTTTTTTTAAGGATATGGAGTAATTTGCTCAAGGCAACAGGAGGTAAAATTAGGATTCAGCACTTCTTGGCAATGAACGCTCTGCTCCAACTCATGTCAAATTGCCCTCTCCTTTACCACTCCTTTAGTCATTTCAAAAACCAAATTACATTATCAGCATTCCACTACAGGTGGGGATTATGTGTTGGAGTGCCCTTGCTTTTTTCCTTTTTCTTTTTTTTAAAAAAAACAACCTTGTTGCATATAGAAGCTCATCTGCAGTGTTCCCTCCAAGGTGAGGTAGTGTGAGTTAGCTCACAGTTTTTTTTAGCCTCCAGCTCACACATTTTTGTCTTAGCTCAGGAAGGAGGGCTCCAGAGCAAACTAATTTGTGCAGTAGCCAACTCGTTCGCTCACAACTTTAATGCCAGTAGCTCAAAAAGTAGAATGTTTGTTCACAAGACTCCACAGCTTAGAGGGAGCACTGCCTAGTTTGGTGTAGTGGTTAAGTGCGCGGACTCTAATCTGGGAGAACCGGGTTTGATTCCCCACTCCTCCACTTGCACCTGCTGGTATGACTTTGGGTCAGTCACAAGCTCTGGCACAGCTGTTCATGAAAGGGCAGTTTCTGTCAGAGCTCTCTCAGCCCCACCTACCTCACAGGGTGTCTGTTGTGGGGAGAGGAAGGGAAAGGAGTTTGTAAGCCACTCTGAGACTCAAAAGTGAAGGGCGGGGTATAAATTCAATCCAATCTCTTCTCTTCTTCTTCTTCTCATATGCAAGGGATATATAAAAATATTTATATTAAGAACAGGAGGAGGAGAAGGAGGAAGAGGCAGAGGAGGAGGAGGAGACTGGATTTATACCCCACCTTCACTAACCAAAGTCTCAGAGTGGCTTACAATCTCCTCTCCCTTCCCCTCCCCACAACAGAGGTAGGTGGGGCTGAGAGAGCTCTTTTGAGAACTGCTTGTGAGAGAACAGCTCTGAAATGACTTGTGACTGACCCAAGGTCACACCAGCAGCTGGTTCTCCCAGATGAGAGTCTGCAGTCCTAACCACTACACCAAACTGGATCAGAACAATGGTCCCATCTAGTAGTCCAGCACACTGTCTCACACTATGGCCAACCAGTTCCTCTGGATGGCCAAGAACAGGGCATAGAGGCCTTCCCCTGATGTTGCCTTCTTGCTCTGGGATTCAGAGGATTAGTGCCTGCGAATGTGGAAGTTCCCCTCAGTCACCCTGGCTAGTAGCCATTGATAGTCAACTGTTGATAAACTATCCCCCAGTAGCACAAGTACCCTTGACCTGGATGGCGCAGACTACCCCAGTCTCACCAGATCTCAGAAGCTAAGCAGGGGCGTCCGTGGTTAGTGCTTGGATGGGAGGCCACCAAGGAAGTCCAGGACTGATAGGCAGAGGCAAACAAGAGCCAACAACTTCTGTTCTGCTCTTGCCTGGAAAACAGAATGGGGTCATGGTAAACCAGCTGCAACGTGATGCCACTTCCCACCGCCACCAGCGCCAGCAGCTCTGTTGCTATAGTAAAAGGCAAAGGTTTCCCTTGCTCAAAAGCTAGTTGAATCTGACTCTAGGGGGCGGTGCTCATCTCCATTTCCAAGCCGAAGAGCCAGCACTGTCTGAAGACGTTTCCGTGGTCCCGTGGCCGGCATGACTAGACGCCAAGGCTCACGGAACGCTGTTACCTTCCCACTGAATCGATACCTATTGATCTACTTGCAATTTCTTGCTTTCGAACTGCTAGGTTGGCAGGAGCTGGGGCCAGAGACGGGAGCTCACTCAGTCTCAGGGCACTCAGGTCTCGAACTGCTGAGCTACAGACCTTCCGGTCTTCAGTTCGGCATCTTAACCTCTGAGCCACCACGGTCCCTTTCTGTTGCTATAGACGAGCATATATATAAAATTATTGGAGACACCTGAGGGGCAGCATCTGTGAATAAGTAAACATCTCTCTTCCTGTCTGTGGTGTTTCGAAAGGCTTAAAAATTAGCAGTGCAATTATTTTGTTGTTGTTCAGTTGCATAGTCGACTCTGACTCTTCGCGACCCCATGGACCAGATTACGCCAGGCCCTCCTGTCTTCCGCTGTCCGCTGAAGTTTACTCAATTTCATGTTTGTTGCATCGATGACACTGTCTAACCATCTCATCCTTTGCCGTCCCCTTCTTCTTTGACCTTCAGTTTTTCCCAGCATCAGGGTCTTCTCCAGTGAATGCTCCCTTCTCATTTGGTGGCCAAAGTATTTGAGCTTCAGCTTCAGGATCTGGCCTTCCAGGGAACAGTCAGGATTGATTTCTTTTAGGATTGACTGATTTGATCTCCTTGCAGTCCAAGGGACTCTCAAGAGTCTTCTCCAGCACCATAGTTCAAAAGAATCTATTCTTCGGCACTCGGCCTTCCTTATAGTCCAACTCTCGCAGCCATACATTACTACGGGGAATACCATTGCTTTGACCATGCAGACTTTTGTTGGCAAGGTGATGTCTCTGCTTTTTATCATGCTGTTTAGGTTTGCCATCGCTTTCCTCCCAAGGAAATTCTACACAGAGTTAATGCAGCCCAGGACAACTGAAACGGACACATTTTGACGGGAATAACTCTGCATAGGACCACTCTGAGAGTTTTTCTTGGCGGGGGGGGGGGGGGCTTGTATCCATATTAATTTATCTGCATATGAGAAAAAAAAAACATGTTTATCAGGGAACTGTTTAGTGCTCATCTTGCCTTAAGAAAAAAATCCACCACAGTGTAGGTTTGAGTGCTTTGGAGTAGGAGTGAAATTGACTAGACCAGAGACCCATCTCTCTAAACTAGTCAATTTCACTTTTGCAGGACATGGAGACCCCTTTACCATTCAGAATGATTTTTTTTTTTTCTCCTGCAGCACTCGGATAATCTCTGTTGGTTATCAAGTCATCGTCACTGGACTGGGATAGCATCATAACGCTGCCTCCCCTTATTTTGCAACAAATACAGGGTTTAAAAAAAAAAAAAAAGATTGCTAACAATTTTGATAGCCTCACAAGCTGGTGAGAGACATATAAAGGATCTTTCCTCTTCTTGGAGAAGTCCTTGAATATTCCAGTCATCTGAAAGGCCAATTAAAAATAATATAAAGGGATGCTTTCTGTACCTAGGTAATGTAACTGAATCACCTGCTCTTTATTGATAATTCATTATATGTTGGTCCTATCACTCTGCAACTCTGAAATGCTTTTTACTATAATGATTTTATACCGGGAGCTCCTTAATGGCCTTCTGCCTGTGTCAATCAGCACCACTTGCATGTACCTTAATAATATTCTGCAGCCTGTCTTGGGAGAACGCTTAAAAGCATTCTCTCATTTTCTCCATTTAACTCATGTGTTACCCAAGTTTTTACATTAAATGGCCATCCTTAATATCCCGTGACATGTCACCTATTTTTCTGGGGAGGATACGGATACAGTACTTACCCGATTCCAAAATCCATACTAATCTAATTAGGCCTTGCCCACTTCAGCCAAGAGTGGTTCGTTTGGTGCATCAGCATTTAATCTGGAGGAGGAATTTAGGGGAAAGTACAGAAACAATTTGAGCTGCAGTTGGCTAAATGCAGGCAGGACTGATGCAATTTATTTTGTGAAAAGGAATTAGCAGAAATTGAAGTCAAGTTGAGGGATGAAGGTCACCAGGATACGGATTTATTGCCAGCAAAGAGAGCTACAACAGTTAGCAAAGATAACTTAGCCACCAAGTCGGGGGGTGGGGGGGGCGGGAGTAGAAGTATGCCTGCCTGCTCTAACGGAACACCAGCATTTTAAAGATTCCAAACTCTGAATATGAAAATGCAAGAGTCGATTACAGATTTGGAGTCTTTGAAACGGGAACTGTTGATGGAATACAGAGGCGCTTGAATGCTCCGGAAGATGGCCCCCTTTTAGCACAGGAACGCTTTCCTGATTGGTTGACCGAGGAGGTGGAAGAGTAACAAAAGCCATCATTTGACAGTCTGGATTTGCACGGGGGGGGGGGGAGGTGGCATGGCATAGCCCAATCTCATCAGATCTCAGAAATTAAGCAGGGTCTGTACTTGGATGGGAGATCACCAAGGAAGGTTCTACCGAGGCAGACAATGGCAAACCATCTCTGTTTCTCAGTTGCCTTGAAAGGCCCTTGCTGGGGTCAACAAGTCAGCTGCTACTTGATGACAGTTCATACAGATACACACACACACATTTGTGTGGGATTTGTGTAGACCGTAATACAAATCGAACCATTGGAAGATGCTGAAATGTGTAGTTTGGTGTAGTGGTTAAGTGCGCAGACTCTAATCTGAGAGAACTGGGTTTGATTCCCCACTCCTCTACTTGCACCTGCTGGATGTCTTTGGGCAAGCCATAGTTCTGGCACAGCTGTTCTTGAAAAAGAGCACTTTCTGTCAGAGCTCTCTCAGGCCCACCTACCTTGCAGGGTGTCAGTTGTGGGAAGGGGAAGGGAAAGGAGTTTGTAAGCTGCTCTGAGACTCCTTTGGGTAGTGAAGGGTGGGGTATAAACCCAATCCCTTCTCTTCTTCTCATATGGGCCTCTTAAGTGGCCAGTGCATGCAACTCTCATTTGGATTGGGACCACAGCAAAGAGGAAGTGAGGATCAGGTTAAAGTTTCTCCCATTATGCTGCTCTCTCAGCCTGACCTGTTTTTCAGACCTCTGTCAGGACTTGTACATTTGTTCTGCAGGTCGTCGCTGGCCAAGAAAGTGGGGTAGACAGGGAAAGCTGAAGCCCGCCTTTAGTTGTGGCTCTGATCCGAAGTGGGGTTCCATGATTCAAATGGTGTCTCCATGTACCAGCGTTATTTTAAAGGCTCATACCATATAAGGCAGTCTCGGTATCTCAACTGAGTTCCTGATTCTGAGTGTGTTGCATAGAATCATAGAATTATAGAATGTTAGAGTTGGAAGGGACTTTGCAGGTCATCTAGTCCAACCCCTGCACTCTGCAGGAGCATAGCCAAAAGATAGCCCTACATACCTACAACATACCCAAAAGATGGTCATCCAGCCTCCACTTGAAAACGTCCAGGAAAGGAGCATCCACCACCTCCCAAGGCAGACTGTTCCACTGCTCAACCACTCTTACAGTTGGGAAGTTTCTCCTGATATCTAGCCAGTAATGACTCCCTTGTAATTTCCACCCATTAGATCTAGTCTTGCAATCTGAAGCAAGAGAGAATAAATCTGCTCCATCTTTTACATGACAGCCCTTCAAATACTTGAAGACTGCAATCATGTCCCCGCTTTCTCTTTCCCAGGATAAACAGACCCAACTCTTTCAGCCTTTCCTCATAAGACTTGGATTCAAACCCTCTAACCATCCTGGTTGCCCTCTTCTGGACACGCTCGAGCTTGTCAACTTCCTTCCTAAAGTGTGGTGCCCCAAACTG